>JAJEKV010000087.1:2123145-2536973 GCA_021234155.1 Isoetes taiwanensis
ATCGCGTTTCAGTTGCATTATTGCTCACACTCTTCTTGAGAATCTCTCTCCATGTTTGGCAAATGGGAGGCGGAATGACCATCTCGGTGCTCTTGGGTACTTCTTAATCTACATGAGCCTCTTAATACCAGGGCTTAGTCTTCAGCTTCCGGCCTCTCCACCCACCCGGCATTTGGGCACGGTTGCACCAGTAGACTCTTAGGTAGCCTCCTCCTCCTGACATCTGCGGGGTGTTTCCTCGACCGACTCTTACAGCGAGTCTCCTCCCATTCACAGTGCGCCTTCCCTTTCGGCGTTGGAGGCCTCCTCCTCACGATTTGAAAGATCAGCACCTCCACGGGAGGAAACGGGAGAGCGAGAAAAAGAAAGAGCAAAAAGAAGCGGTTTGCCCAATAGTATCAGGCATCATATTACGCTCGTAGGTCTCTCACATTGTTCATCTCTGTCTCCGAGCAGGAATTACCTCCCTACTTACTCGGGCTGCTTCTCCCTTGATGCAGTCATCGCAGTTCTTTTCGGGTCTTACATTTAGGCATGGTCACGAGGAGGAGAATCTCTATCGAAGACAGTCGAGATGAAGAGGCGGACTAATATAATCACGGCCTTACACCACGGATGGATCCTTGCGGTTTGCTTGGTTCTTTGCCATGGCTTCTCGGGGATGGCGCTTTATACTGAACATGACAAAAATATGACAATGGCGGGGAGATAAATAGTAAAGCAGTTAAAGTAAAATCACGATGGTAGCGTTTTTTAAAATAATTATGCACGGAACCCTAAAAATAGCTCGGACAAAATACGAACCCTAAAAAACATCGAGACAAAAACACAAATAAAAAGCGAGATTCAAAGCTAGCCGATAGACAATTTCTTGTTGTTGTGAACTCCACTAAAGCTTGCATTTCCCTCTTGCACGTAACCAACCCTAATGCCATCAATAAAATAATGGAAGTAAATTAAAACCCAATTTCCTCTGTCTCATTAGCACTCTTGGCTACGATAATGGCCATTAAACTCCATGGTGGCCGTATAAATGACTTCTCCCTCTCCATACTAGAATATCCACGCATGGTGTCTATTATGGTCTCATGGCTCCCAAAAAGTTGCTGACCTCTATAACACTACGTTTCCTTCGTTCTGGTTGACAATTAGCATTATAAATATTGTTTTGGAAGAAAGTATCTGAACAAGGAGGAGGACTCAGCGGACCTCGTTAGTTGACCCGGATGATTAGGTAGATCGAACATCGAGTCAGACAAAAATAAGCCATCCACAAAATGCGTGAGGGAGAAAACGCATTATATGTCTTGAGCTTTTCGAACTTCTAGCCATGGAATATGTTAGCAAATACCTCCAGCGGTGTGAAGATTTTGAAACTCATCCCCTCCACGCCTCCGTTTTGAGACATTCCGCTTACACCTCGTCAGCCATGCATTTCTTCATTGCAATTACATTGTTCTCATTGATGCGTGGCTTACAAAGTTCCACTTAAAGAGGCGAATTCAGCGACCTCAAGCTGGGTTTCGACCTACGGTTATAATCATGTCAGGTAAAAACCGGATACCTATACCGGTAAGGTCAGCATCCGCCACCTTGGAAAAGGACAATTCCGATGTCTATGTGATACGACAAATTACACTACCTAATACTTTGGTGGAATGACGTCCACGACGTCGATAGCTTATAAACCTGCACAATAAATTTGTTTGTAAACGCGTGTCATGAAAATAGATAAAGAGATCTGACTGGCGAGCTATCTCTGGCAGGTTAAGTAGGCGACGGCTAATGGCGTCGTGTGTCGTTTAAGGTGAAGTTTACCATTTCGCGGCAATTTTGGGGCTGTTTTTGGTGGAGATTAGCTCTTTGGCCATATCCCGAAGGGGTATATGCATAATGGTATTGTTATACTTTCCACTTTCCGTGGCTAGAATTCAACTTGAACTCTTTTATCCTACCTATCCAATGTGTGCGTCTGATGCGGCCTTTTGTCAAACAGCTCTGTGCTTCACCAGCCCCTGGTTGATGGCCGACGCACTCCTTACCGAACCTATTGAGACAAAACCTCCACTTCTTGACCTTGGGAGTTAGTAAATGGGGCAAGAACACGGAAATTACGAGGAGGCATGGATTCTTGAGATGAAATTGAAAGTGGAGGATGCAGTAGAAGGGTAATGATCTGAGAAGTTTAGGCGCCAAATTTGACTTAAGGAGTTGGTGGCGATGGCCGGTCAAAGTCACCATTATTTTGAAGCGACTCAGAAAAAATACGGGCCATTAAAATGGTTGCAATAAAAGCATGAGCATCTATGAAAATAGCCATGTGGATGCCAAAATAGCACAACTCATCCTTCTACACATAAATATCTTGACTTCAAGTAAAAGGCGCCAAACACGATTGGTCTGGCGAATCTGACGTGGAAATCTTTAGCCCAAGATAAGGGCCATTTTCAGACCCCAAATCCGCCCTAATGATGGGAGTGAGAGTTTTAACATGATCATGGCTTATAATCTTAAAGCTTATGGATGCATATAAGATTTATCATGGGTCGTAGTAGATGGTTATAATGTGATTACTAGTCGATTTATATGGGTTATAATAGATGGTTATAATGCAACTACTAGTGAAGAATATAATGCTTCTTTAATTGGTGATAATGTCAAATTCTCTTTATCTTCCTTACGGAGAGAACTCATGCTATGGTGGAAGGGGCATCAAACGCCATGTTGCCAGGATGATGGCATTGTGAAAAGAAGTGCACTACATTTATCTAATCTTGTTGATGATGTAATCAGTTCCTCGCTTTATCTAATCTTGTTGATGAAATAATCAGTTCCTTGTGTATATACCCTGAATTTTCACTTTTTTTTAATAGTTCTTGTTTCGTACTTATAAGAATTGAGTTGCAGTTTATTTTAAACAGGAACAGTAAACTTACTCAAGTCACCATAAGAGCTTTTAATGAAATATTTAAAAGAACAGTTTGAATGTGAAATGATGTTTACCTTCGTTTCATCGAATAGAAGGTAAACAAAATTCTAGAACTACGGAGGTAGTTATGAGTTGGTTTCTTTTTGTCTTTTCCTATTTGTCCCTCTATTTAGCCCATTCACGTTCCTTTTCTCCCTCATCAGCTCTCCTTTATGCATCTCCCTTTCTTTGTTTAGGTTTGATTCCCCCCTTACTTAAGTTTGATACCGTTTTTGCATCGCGGTCATGGCCCCAAAAACTAATGCTATGAAGCGTGGGAAAAGGCATGTCACAGATTCTTTTGATGAAGTTCCAGTATGGCTTAAAGCCATGGAGAGTAGGTTGGAGGCCAGGATAGCAGATTTGAAGGACACTAAGGCAGAAATCATTGTGGCTTTAGAATCCAAGATCTCCTCTCTGCAAGAGGATATGCAGCGGAAAAGTAGCAAAACAAGAGCTCCTGTATTGAAGTATCATGAAAATATCAGACAGTTTGATTTGTGCATCTCCCTTTCTTTGTTTAGGTTTGATTCCCCCCTTACCCCTCCCCCCCCAGCATTTCTTATCTGTCTTTCTCCGCAGTAGTTATAGAAGTTTAATTACTTGAATTGCAGGGGGTGAATTGCACCACATCCACAACAACATCCAAACTTGGCAACTCACAATTCTCTAAATAAATGTTCTTGGTAATTAGTGTTAGTGGAAGCAATGAGCCTCTGCATGAATTGTTAAATGTAGAGCTTGAATTTCTATATAAAGGATATACTTACATATAGATTTCATGTCAAATTGCTTATTGCCTAGAATTGAAAAAGTTATATGAAGAACATGTGGTACTTTATTATAGATTTAGGTTTTGGAAATTGATGCTAAGTTTTTTAACATGTAACTAACTCAGATTTTGCTAATATTGAAGCAAACATTGTAGAGCCAGTTTTAGAGTTCTTGGTATAACTACCTAAATGACATAAATATAATAGAATGGATAGAATAGAATTTATTTTTTATACTCCGCGGGAGACCAATTAACCTATGGGATACAAACAAAGGATACATCAAGCATATTACTCCTAGAATAAAAAAACCCCTGCCCCAGAGGGCTTTCAAGGGAAAAAACTTGGCAATAGTAGGTATGATGAGAGACTGTACAGTGTTTACATTATGATATGTTTTAATCTCATTATCATGTTTGAGGACATAACTATGTGCATGCATCCATAATATCTTGGAGAAAAGATCCTATCTAACCTGCTGAAGTTGTGTATAGCGATGCAGGTCTAACCAACTCAGCACAACGGGCCCAGATGTGGTTGAATGTTGGACATTACTGAAGTGTGTGGCATTCATCTTCAATGGCGCCCTTCTGGCAACACTGGCAGGAGTCTATCCTCACACACCCCTCGAGCCCATCTGTCTATCTCAATTCGCCGGCCATGTGCACCTGTGGGAATTGATGTTATCAACTTTTTCAGTGACAAATGTGTACGTTGGTAATGTTGTGAACCACATGTAAGCATGGAGTTGAGCTGGAGCTGGCAGTGTGATGTCTTAACCTATTCTAAGGCATTAGTATCCGAAATCTTGCTGAGGAAGCAAGTATCAAGGTACTATTGCAAGTGACGATGATCCTCTTTAGTTTCCTGCTGTATGCACCTGAGCTCTTGTACATTCCATCAAGAGAACCACTAAGCTTGCTCTCCTTCCAATAGACTTTTAGGTGATGAGGGCCCATGGCCACGATATAAGCCAGGTTAGCAAATGATCATTGCCCGTACCAACTACCTTCTGGAAGTAGATAATGTGGTAGTCGATTGCTGCCCGCTATAAAGATAAGAAATTTGTCTTACTCAGAAGAATCTGATAGGGGACTATGGATTTTACCCCAAGTACTCGAGCTAGAAAGACTTTTTATACCCACTCCAGTCCATCCCAGGTGGTCAAGAATATGACTTGACCCAGAATTCGACCCTGTACAAAAGAACGGGTTCTACCAAAACCCTAAACAAGTGTGATAGATGAGCCCAGTCATATAGCTTTACTTGTAGCTATTGTTCTGCATCGCATACAATGCCTTCCAACCTACTGTCACCCATAATTGGATGGAAGTGTCCCACTATGTGGTAGTGGGGAACTTTTCAATTTGCCCCTAATAAGTAAAGGAGGAAGTCTTTAGATGGCGAAAAACTGAGATAAGCAGTACCTTAACCTTGGCCAAATTGACCCACATTCATGTGGCTCGACAGAAAGTGTCCAGAGCATGCAAATGCTGTGCATGTTTACTACGCGATTATTGGGTACAGAAGATTCGATATCATGGGTTATTGTATAGAACGTTTAATGTCACAGTGCGCCAACTAAGCTCTTCCAACTCTGTGTTCAGTTAGTCACCCTCCAATTAATCAATGTAGAGATCAAACAACTTTGGAGAGAGTGGGCATTTCTGTTGGACCTCAATACTCTTTTGTCGGCCGAGGGCTTACTTGTTCGTTACTCGAGAGATCAAATCTGGGGTATAAAAAGGATACATCGGTATGTGTGCGGAATAAAAAACCACGCCCGGTTTTGAGGGAAAACATCGGCCGGTAATAGGGTTGTTGAGATATTGTACAATGATATATTATGATACATTTTAATCTCAATCCTGTGTCTGAGGACGTAACTGAGTGCATGCAACATGATGTTTGGACAAAAGATCTTAGCATACCTACTGAAGTTGTGTCTAGCAGCACATGAAGCGACTGGTTAGGCAGAATCAACTCAGCATAGAGGGTCCAGATGTGGTTGAATACTGGACATTAATGCACTATGTGGCATTCATCTTCAATGGCACTCTGCTGGCAACGATGACCGAGTCTATCCTCGCACGTCTCTCGAGCCTATCTGTATGTCTCATTTTTGACAAGTGATGTGCACCTTTGCAAATTGACGCTATCAACTTGACTCTCCCGGCTTCCAGCAAACTTTGGAAACAGGGCCCATGGCCATTGTATTGGATGCACGCATTGCTCTTTGCACGTCCATCTGGCCCGACCAGGCTCTCTTTTCGATGCGATAGCTTTTAAGCATTGAGAATACATTGCCATAGTGTAAGCGAAGGTGAGGCGAGTATTGTCCATGCTGACCACCTTTTTAGAAGTAGATGATGTACGTCAAGGGCCCTCTTTGAGCAGACAAAGAAACACATTTTTTTAGCGATTGTCGGTATGGGACGTGGACTTCACCCGAGGGCTCGTGCCAAGAAAGCTGCACTTTTGCTCCAGGTCGTTTCCAAGTGGCGGAAATCCTTTGGGCCCGAGACCTGGAAGCCATTGCAAAGCCCGAGGTTCTGCCTTGGGAATAGGTGGAATTGATGGGTATTGTCATGGGTTTAGCCCAGCTGCGACTATTAATTTCTCTAGAATGGAATTGTCGGTTCATGGCAGCATAAACTCCACCCCAAATATTTGTAAGGACACCACTTCAATATTTTGGCCATGATAAGTGAGGATTGGAGGCATTGGTGACATCGCGGATAATACCGAGGGAACACTACCTTGATTTTGGCTATTGTGGCATGTTGAATCACTTGGCAAAATATTATTAGAGGCATGAGATGGCATTGCATGTCGGCTGAGTGTGTGCTAGGAGGTCCCACATCGTCGGCGCGTCCGGATGCCTAATGATCACGGTGTAGGGTGAGCTTCAATGCCTCCATTGTCAATGAGGCCATCTTCCGGTATTAATTTATAGGCCAAATGGTGTGGGAGAGAGAGGCATCTGTGGCCGGACCGTCTTACCTTTCTTGAATGGTTGGCGGATTGAGTTTCTAATTGGTGGGTGGATGTCTCCTTATAGCACGTACGGATTTTAGGTTCAACCCGGGGGCGATCCAGTGCTGCAATCTTGCCCACATGTTTTCACGGGGCACAATGTCAAAAGCGGCAAGTCTACAAAGCGACAATCTGAGATCTTGCAGGCGGTTCTTGTCCTCAGCAAAGTCGCGGTGTGAAGATATGATCTATGGTTGATGCCTCGGCCTGAATCCTACTATTACTGTGAGTGCCACACTTTTCCTGCTTCTGCCATCCCTGTCCTTTGCCGTTCCGGGATCGACGAGGAGTTTGCAAGCTCTTGGTACGTCATGATGGTCGTAATTGGCGCTGCAATGCGGTCGCAGCAGCGAATTAGGACAGCCACGCTGGTGGTCCCTTGGGGGGTAAGAATGCGATCTGACCCCTCCCCTTCTATGTCATCACGAGGTTCCGCGATGCCATCCACCTTTTTAGCGGTTAGTTGAACAAACAGAGTGGTCGTTACGGATCTTTCTTTGTTAAACCTAAATCAAACATGTAAACAAAAAGCGAGCGAATCTACTTGGTAAAGGCATGAACCGGTTCGTATTTATTTGCAACCCCTTCATAATGACTTGGATTGGGTCTAGGGTACCAGGTCCCTTTCTTCTAGGATCGGTTCACTTGTGGTTTCTAGTGTAGAACCCAAACATTGCAATTCTGATTGTTCTATTTGCTTAACGACACTGGTTTTAACATTAGCTTACGTACTCCGGATGCTCATGAGTATTATGCTGTTGGAGCATCAAGTTTGCCTCAAGATCGAAGCGCGGATGATGCGAGATACGAGTCATACTCGTGCGTTGGTATAATTATTAGTGACATTTTGTTGTATAAGCTATTCAAAAGCATAATCGGGTTATTGGTGGTCCAAGGAAGATTGTGGAAATTGATGAGAGTAAATTTGGAAGCGAAAATATAGTAGAAGGGCAAGCAGTAGGGGTGATGGGTTTGGCTGACAGTTACGATAAAATGTTTGTAGTCCGCATGAAGCGGACAAAGGTAGAAACTACGAGATATTATTTTTTTAATTAATAACACACACAACTCTATCATCTGGTGATTGTTGGAAAGGATATTAGGTTAGAGATGCATGCAGTGTGGCCCATGCTTGATAGTTCATTACTCTTTCAGCTAACACAGCTAGTGTTACTCCAATTTAGATGCGCTTCATCATCAAAGATTGTTATTATCATCATCATAGCATTGTCATACTTGGTCTATATTTTTCGGGGCCAAGAATGTTCCTGAGGCATGTCGATAGGTACTTGGAGATCGCACCTTTCGTCCATGTCATCCGCGGTTGACCCCGTACTGTCTCGAGTCTCCGTTCCTTAAGCAAATACGAAGGTATTTTAGGCCTTAGAGGCTGAAGCTTTGTTTTTGCCGCTGTAGATTGGTCCCCTAGGGGCTTCCTCTAGTAACTTTCTCCGAAGAAGAGGTCCAAGAATTTTACGGCTCGATCATGGAGCGGCGGCTACGGCATTTCCTTACCTTTAACTTCAAAGCTTCTCCTACCGTGTAACCTCCAGCAGTAGAGGATTCCGGCAAGTTGTTCCCAATGGACCAAAATGCTTCAATGAGATCTTGGGAAAAGATCCATGAGAACCCGTTCTTGTTTGCTTTATATGTGAAGTTAGGAGCTCATACTTAATGTGGCCTGAAGCTGGGTCATCTCGTTTTCTTCCCCTCCATCTCCTCTTCCTCCTCCTAACTCTTCCGACCTTGTGACCTTCCCCTTGTCTTCTTGCTCGAGGATAGAAGGCGTTTAGCGAGATCGTTCATCTAGCGATAACCTTGCCATTTGGTTTCTCTCCATACCTTTTCCCTTAAGCCTTTCATATTCCTTATCATCCATCATATGTATCATAATAATAAGCACGCTTAAATTTTTACTTCATCTTTGAAGTCAACGTCCTTGTTTTCATCTATGAGGATGCGCTTTGTCATTATGACTTTCTCGCAGCATTCTAAGTCATTTGCGACGCAGAGCGCATGCATAGGACGGAGGGACATATAGTGGCGATTGTGTAATTCATTTACGTCGTGCAACCACTGCATATGTTGAAGAATGTATTATAGTCTTCGGTGACCATCGCCTCGGCTATCAAACACGGTGTGATATCATGAGGACCTTCACCCACTTCGGCAAAACACCCGAAACGATGGACGCCGGTAAAATGTTGGTTCTCCGAGTCACCTTCCTGCTTGACTTTTCGTTTCAAGTGGGATGCAACTTTGTGTGAATCCAGCGATCTTTGCAAGTTCTTCAACTTTCCTGTTTGCCCGACGAGTCCTTGGACCAAAATACACATACTTCTTTGGAGTGCGTCGTTAGGCGTTATACTTTTGCATTAGTCTAACTCCGTGTGACGCCGTGTGGCGCTGCAATTCCTCACCAAACTGCCTTCTTGAGCACTCTAATATTCTTGATAAAATTAGCATGCATCTTCAAAAGGATTCCATAGCCTTTGTTCTTTGAAGTTTTTTCTTGTAAAGGATTTCCTTTTTTCCCGATTAACCTATCCGGGTGAGATGAGTTCTTGATCTTCCAATCCACAGGCCTTCCTCATCTGTTATATGGATATCAAAATTGTGTGTCCTTGAGGAGGAAATCTTCCTTATGAATCACGTAACTGCTTCTCCGTGAAGTAAAATTCATTCGGTACCGCCTGACGGTCTGAAGCAAAAACTTATCTTGCGGGGCATCCCGCCCGGAGTGCCAGGTTGAGTTTTCTTAGTACTTGCTGTCTCCTTTTTTTCTTTGATCACGGTGCTCTTGGTCTTGTCACGTATTATAGTTTATTTAGAAGTGTCCTTTCCGGCAACTTGAATTCATGCGGCTTTTGAATTTTGGCTACATGCGATAGGCATTGGCTTCCATGTTTCAATCCAGCGGTTCCAGAGCATGCGAAGTTGCTCTATATAGGAATGTAAGGAATAGCCGTTAGCTTTATGTCGTGAATTCAAAGCCGATCCTTCTAGTTCAAAATCGCCCGCAGCGATTTCATATTAAACCGTCGCGCCCGAGGCGGCGATTTGCCTTCTCTAAACAAAAGGTTTTGAAATAGTAGATGGTTCTAGCGTCGTATAACCGTCTGGCGCTGGCGGCGATTCATCAATCAAGGCTCCCAGAATTAGCCCGCGTAGCGATTTGCCTTCACTGAGAAAAGCGGTATCTTCAGAGCTGACCATGTCTCCTGAGGCTAGGAAATCACTGGCGTGGCTCAACTTGTATTCTAATATAAAACCCACGCGCCGGTAGCGATTTGCTTATTGGCGGGAAGCGTCTACCATCGAGAACCCTTTGCTATTTAAGAAAGGCAAATCGCGCTGGCGAAATACCTACTATAATCAGCAGCGTAACTATCTGAAAAATAATGTGGAAGAGAATTACCTTTTTTACGTATGAAAGTTTTCCCATGTCATTTTAAGTCGCTAATTTAGGCTGGTTAAATTTCGGTGTTGTTGACCGGCTTCGAGGCGGGGTTCGTGATCACGGCTTATAGAACAAGCCCGATTCCAGTATCTTTGTGCCTTCTTGATGAGAATCTTACGGGCCTCTATTGAATGCGGCCATCTATTATCATAAAATGTATGTGGGTTCTCGATGAAGTCCTCCGGCTTGCTCCCGGATGATTACCTTTTGTTCGGTATCGTGGGCACTACATCTGCGGGCATTAGCTTTTGCCACAGTTTTCGATCATCTTTGTTTAATATCTCCAGAAAGTGGCGCTTTGTCGCCTGCCTGTGATATAAATAGCTTTAGTGGACAGCACGTCCCGCGTTATTTGGATGTGTGGCGGGCCCGATGGATACTTGTGGCATATTTCTTGAGTTTGCTCATTGCCTCAAGCACTTTGGCCTTGTCATGCTGCGTCACTTGGCAAGGCACAGCGTCACTCTGTAGTTCCAGCTTCTAGAGCTGCTTCTTCCTTGTCCTTCAACTGCTGTAAGTAGACACACTAGGGCCTCGTGCTAATGGCTCGTCCCGAGCGGTTGTAAGCCCCTCATATTCGGGAGTCAATGGCTGTATTGTCTAACCAAATTTGAAGTTGCTCGGCCATGGTGATCTTAAAAGCGGTTTCTTTAAAAGAGCTTCCTTACTTGCATCGATTGATCTTCTTTAGGCTTTTCTTGTGTTTTTGGCCACTTCAACTGTGACGAAAGAATGGATCACGTACTTCACGTAATAAGAATTCCCTGCTTCTTCATTTGATGATCTCTCTTAACCTTGACATGAATATGAGATTACGTCTTCCCACCGGTTTTGAATATCTCCACATACCATTGACCCCTCTATAAGATCTTCTTACGGACATGGAGGTTCTACACAGGCCTTTATTATTCCGGATGTATCTTCGTCAATACATGTTGCAGTGCATGCTTGATAACATCTTCTTACGTCCTTTGCTTTTCTGAAATTTTGTAGAGACCACCACCATGCTTACTTGGTCCTCCCTCTTTTGATTGTCTTTGTGATCTTATTGAGAATTCTGGCCACATGGGTTAATCTTTATGCTCAAATAAATCTTTTGGCCGACACATATGCAGCAAAAAGCGGCAGCTTGGCGCGATTTAATGAATACCGACAAGTTCATTTAGTTTATTGGGGTCGAGGCCCGACGTTTTGTCGATCAAAATGCAACAAATACAGCGCTTAGCGTTTAGTGACACGAAGATAAAAAGAAACTAATGTAATGCCCTAATTAAAGCTGCGCCCGAGCGTTCGTCGAATCAAAATGCTTTCGGGACACAGCTTAACTATAAAATGCAACTTAAAGAGTTGAGATCTTCATTAGAGACACAACTAACTATAAAAAGCAACTTCTTTCTTGAATCTTTGTTAAACTAAGTATACAAGCTTCCAAGCGGCACATGCTGACATTAAAAGATCATTCCCTCTGCATCATTATAACTTCAAAGCCTTTGAAAGCCCGAATCATTCTACTATCGAGGCGCCCAAAGATCAGGTCTACAACGCCTTCAATCCCTATTCCCGATCGAGCGCCTTCAATCCCATTCGTTAATGCTGTGAGCTATGGTGAGGTGTGATTCCATTCGAATGCATTCTCTTGTTCTCTATTTTTAGATCCCTCTATTTTCCAATGCGATACGGTTCTTCATCCCGGTGTGAGGAGAAAGAATGCTATCTTTAAATGTAACTTAGGCCTTAGAGTAGGCTTATGTAAATCGAAGATCTGAATCCAAGTTCCATGTGTCATGGTGTTCCTCTTGAAGCTTGATTTATTAAGATTTCCATTATAAGCTACAATTAGAAGATAGGAGGCTCTTCCGAGACATCCGTTAGCGTCTGATTGGTGGCGTGGGCACATTTGTAGCATGGCCAAGGCAGATGCGAAAAAGGTATGTATATTTGGATATTAAAAAATGAATATATCACTAACATCTGGCATTGATGTTGTGAATTTTCAGATTCTTTGATGTTCTTTAGCCAGTCATATCAACCCCATGAAACTACATTAATGAAAATATGTAGTTTCTTGGGGTTCAGTCCTCTTGGTACGGAGAATCAAAAGGATTCAATATTTTCGACATTGCATATAAAAAAACATAATAAACTAAATGACATAAAAATATAAGGTGCAAAAATTGTGACCTTGGTTGTATTCATATTCAAAAGTGTATGTACATTTTCTTCTTACGCAAAAATAAGCGGTATGGAGAATTCTTTCTATCTCTACAATATGTCACATAGCCCCACTTCATATTGTGAAATCCTTAAAAGTCCACACGAACCACCGATATGGCGGGATCCTCATCTTCCCTGCGGATGTCGAGTCCAAACGAGTGTTGTACTCGATCCTTGATACTATAAGCAAATCCTCGTACTTATTTGTTGGCATGAGCCTTACTAAGAGCATGAAAGTCGTGTCCATAGATCGATGAGTGTACCCATGGCCCGTGTCTGAGGGCTGTCTATTGGATTCTCCGCTCTCTTTGAGCGTTTGAGCGACACAGCAAGTGTATGCGAGGTCCGAGTTGATGAAGGTAGTCGGAAATGTATTTGAACTAGAATGTCCGGTCGCGAGGATCGGCTAGTGTCCATGCGCCAAGAGAAAATCCAGCATGGCACTAGAGGCAGAGAGAAATTAAGTCATTAGCAAATGATAATACTCTCCCCACCAAAAGCGATTACGAACATACATAATTCCAAAAGCGGCATGACTGGCGTTTATCTTTTCCTGGATCTAACACACGGCACGGCGGCGATTTAGCCTCAAAACTAAAGCAGCACGGCGCTGGCATGATTAACCCTATGCATCCGGAAACCAAAAATAGAAATCGCCAAAGCGCGATTTCTTATTCTAACATATTATTCTAACGAAATGCATAATGCGTTGAATACGTATAGATCATAGATCATAGATGGGTCGCAGATCATAGATCCATGGATAGATCATATGAAGCGGATAGATCGCAGATCATGCGGCAGATGAATCGCGGATCGCATAGCTCGCATGAATCGCCGGTAAAGATCATGCGCAGATAGATCGAATCGTATTCACTATTATTTACGAATCGCCAACTGAAACGAGATAGAACCCTATTGAAATGAATGAAGCGAATCATAGGCGGATCCGCCAGGGAACCAATCACCGGTTTTTTATAACACTATGTATATAACGAAATATACTCATTGTGTTGATGCAAAGGTAGACCTTCGCGAAAGCCAGAAACTTTAACACAGCTCGGGTTGTTAAGAGTCGGAGAGATTGTAGAAACCCAGCAAAAACCCGAGAGGGCGATAGACCCTCTGAACCTTGAAGTAGAAAAACCTTTGGGCGAAAACCCTACATGAGATAGAAGCCAGAAAGGCGGATAGAAATTCCGAGTTGATCTGAGATAGAAGCCTAGAAGCTGAGATAGAAGGCAGAAAACCAAAAGCGCCAGCGGAGATAAAAGCGGATAAAGCTCGAAAGCTGACGGATAAAAGCTCGGAGGCGAAGTTGAAACCGAGAAAGATGGGTGTGATTCCTTAAGATGATAACAGCGGATAGATTGATTCCTTGGTCATCGCGATAGATTGATGCCCGGCAGAGAGAAAGATGGAGTGAAAGGTAGATTGATGATGTAGAAGCCGGTCGGAAGCGAGAAAGGAGAAACGGAATAAAGTGGAGCGAAGCTGGAATGCCGAAATTGGAAGCCGAAGCGCTAATATTCGAAAAGTGTGAGAAAAGTTTGAAAGGCTAACTTGAAATAATAAGCTGCTTTTAAAATTTAAAATGCGATTGCCATTATAACTAGCGAAAATTTATTACAAGGGTTAATTGTTTTAAGGACAATTGTTTTAGGGTTATTAAGTTTAAAAGTTATGACTTATAAGTTTTTAAAATAGTTTTAAGTTAATAGTTAAGTTATAAGTTTAAAAGTTCATGAATTAGACTACAACCTTAAAACTTTAACCTCTGATAACTTTCCAACCTTAAATTTTCTAACCTATAATAAGCTTCTTAACCTTAAAGCGCAAACCTATAATAACCTTAAAGAAGTTGTTTCTAAGGACATTATGGGATACAATTTGAAGGTTACAAATAGAGGTTTTATTTTTATATAATGTTGGGGAAAATAGCAGGGAATCCCATTATATAAATAGAATGATCAAATAGAATAAGACATATAGGGCTTTCATTTATGAACATGTTAGTTAAGAGGTTATTTGGATTATGCTAACTACTATATTCTTATGCATTCTAGGTCAATGGCATGCAAAATGCTAAAAAACCCCCGATGATGCTAATCAAGGCAAGGAGAAATTCCCAACTAATGAACATGATGTCAAGGAAAGGAAAATACCTCAAATGATGTTGATGATAGCCACGAGGGAAAGGGAAAAGACTCAAATGATGTTGATGATGGCAAAGGAAAGGAAAGACCTCAAATGAAAAGGATGATGGCAAAGGAAGAGAGAAATTGTCCTTTATACGGGTCCGATTGGAAAAACAAAAAGGTCGAGATCCTGCATGCATGCAACGGAGAAACTGATAGGAGAAGGGATTATTGTTCTAGCAGATCCCTAGCCAATGCGATTGAATATTGAAAGGTAGGGAGGGGCAGGGTTAGGTGTGTGTCTCAAGGAAATTATACTTAATGATTGGAAGGAAAAGGGTTGAGGCAAACAAGAATGCCTAGCTTGTGTGAAACAGCTAGAGGTTCCAACTATTGTTGCATGGCTAGGGCGATATTCAGCCCGGAGGAGAACTACGTTTCCTTTAGATGTAGAACATTGTCAACAATGTTCTACAGTGTAACAAGAGCCACTACAACTTTCAAACATTATCCCACCAAAGATGCAAAGTCAGATTATGATTGTTCTCTACGAAGCTATGATGAAGAGTTAGAGGAGAGTGAATGTTGTTGTTTTTCTTGTGTTAGAATGTTCACAATAGAGGGAGTTGGTGGGAGCAAAGGCTACATGTCGAGACATAGAATTAATGATGGCGAGGAGGGATTTCATGTACACACCATATTTGGCTATGCAATTAGGGGATGAAAAGATCCGAAGAAGAAAAGATTCCATTGAATGGAAAGTGGATATGTTCAAAAGCATGGATGGCTATACATGGAATTCCAACCTCTTCTTGGCACAAGCGGCAAAAGAGACATGAAAATGGTAGTAAGTGCATTTGCATGGAAACAAGCGGCACGGTAAGGCCTACCTCAGAACTATAATTTGCAAAGTATTTGAAGATATGTGGTTCAATCTGAGAAAACATGCATAAAGAGTAAGAAGGATGAACAGGGTGCAGGGAGTTATTGTTGAAAGAGATTGCCATCCATTGTACCCGAGAAGGAGCATGTGGGGAAATAAATGCGTTGCTTGATGAACTTGGGTGGCCTCTATGTCGACCCGGTTTTGGTGGGCTATGGATAAGCATTTTGAAGCATGTGACCATAGCAACCAAACAACTTTGTCAGGTGCAATTTATGTGCTAAGTTGAAGAACACTAGATAAGGCGTGCAACCAAGTCTAAGGGCAAGATAAAGGGAACATATGAAGGAC
The DNA here is from genome assembly GCA_021234155.1 of Isoetes taiwanensis. Classification (NCBI taxonomy): domain Eukaryota; kingdom Viridiplantae; phylum Streptophyta; class Lycopodiopsida; order Isoetales; family Isoetaceae; genus Isoetes; species Isoetes taiwanensis. Next base: position 2,138,969 of record JAJEKV010000087.1, read on the forward strand.
CATATGACGGATCAACTATCATGTAGATCAACTTATTGGATGTGGAGGACCTTATGCAATGGAACCTAATAACTATCTATGTATTATACGATAAAATGGACAATAGCCGAAGACTTGTCTTCCACAATTCAAATACATTCCTAAGTCATGTGGAAGATCATATCCTTCTGATTTCAATATTTGGGAGCAATGCATGGGCGGGCTGGAACCTATTATGGCCATTTGAGTTTAAGTTGTGAGTGATGGTCCAATTTTTCACTATTAAGGAGTATCATAGAGGTGTTTAGAAACTATGAAGGAGTTACAATGGTAACCTACAGAATCTACGGCTAGCCGGGCACTACATAGTACATTGTTGGATGGAACCCTAATAGTGAAAAGTTTAGCAAGGCCATGCCCAGGAGGAATGGACCCTGTCTAAACATGTTGGAGCTTGACATCTCGTGCTAAACCTCGAGATCTGCCGAGAGAAACTCCTCTTGTGAATAATTGTCTTGGTCAAGAAATAAGAGCAGTGGATGTTTTTCTTTCCTATCCTACTTAGGTATGGGCATTTTTGAAAGTCAATTTAGGAGTTCTAATGCGGTTTATACTCATGAGGATGTGGATGCATTGTTTTGGAAAATATAGTCATGTATTGAGGCAATGACAGGTTATAACTTTCGAGGAGCTATTGGAAATATTTCATGGATGTACAAATCCATCTCTATAGGATCTATCATAGAAAGAAGTGCGATTGGAAGAGTTTGTGGATAGTTATACTCGACATGGAAGATTCTAGACCTCTTCAATTCACTTTTTGGGTGAGAGAAGGATTCCAATCATGCAATGGAAAAATGAGACCCTTGGAGGAAGTGGAGAAGTGGGGCGAGAAATTTGTACCAGCGAGGATACGAAATGGCAAGCCTATGATACCTCTGGTCAACCAAAAAGCTCTAAAACCAGCTGAAGAAGTCAAGCAATTGGGATTGACTAAGGATGGCATCAATGACTACATCAAGCATTGGCAAAACTAATTCGGATGAGACTAATCGTGCATTGATAGATTATTGGAAGAAGGTGATCAACTTGTTGGATGGTAGACATCCTGGTGAAGAAGGGTGGTTCCCTAAAGTAGAGTGGAAACATTAGGCGTGTGACGGCGAAGATGATGGTTGCCATTAGTAGCATTGTGAAGGCATATGCTCCTCCTCAATCGATAAACACTATGTTGGTCTAAGAAGGATAGTATTGGCCAAAATATCTAGGCATGGATTGTTATGAACCTTCGCGGCGTGGAGTGCCGCAATTTGTAGTAGTAAAACCAGCGGATCCTGAGACCTATCCAGTGTGGATTTAGGATGGACTATCTCGGATATTTACAAGAAAAGAAGGTGATGTTAACTTCAATAAGGTCTTGGCGTGGAATGGTGGTGTAGGTACATGGGTTGAGGTAATGTCACCGATAAAGAAAGATATTCAGATTGTTGGACAAAGAGGTGGAGGAGAAATCCAAGTGATCTGATCTTTGGCTAAACGTTAGTATTGGCCGCTTTCGTGGACTCAAAAACATTCCTAGTAAGCAGTGAGAGTTACAGCCACCTCGGGACTCTGTAAGGAACAAGGTTCTCATATCCTTGGGGATGCTAGTGGAAAAATGAAAAACAATTACTATGTATCTTTCTGATTAATAAAAAGTTGTGTACTACTTGAGTTCCATGATATATGATTTTATAATTTGAAGTTAGGTGTGAGTTTATATTCTCGTGTGTGATTATATGTTAGCGTCTGATTCTAGTCTAAAGACGCAAAGTTACTAAAAAGTGAATTTAACAAAGTTACTAAAAGTGCAATATAAATTTATCCCAAAATTAGACATAATCCCAATTTAATTGAATGATGGTTGGTACCACGATGTGGTGGAAGGTGTCCAACCTGTTCCATCCAAGAAAAGTTCTTCTTTGTCAGGCGAGTGATCACCCAGTTCATGCATTTTAGATCCCACTTAGAACACTTACATTTGTTGGTATATGGTCTTCCAATCACTCGGTGATTAGGCGCACGAGTCTTTTCATTCCTTAGTCCTTAGTGATAAAGGTTCTTTTCAAATGGATGGTGCATCCTTTGAAAATGAATACAGGAGAACTTCTTGCTACATCAAAAAGCCCGACCAGGGATTTTTTTTTTGAGGGAATGAGATTTTTTCCATTAATTATAGATTAGAAAGTACATATAGTTCAAGTATTTGACCAAGGGTGATCAACATACTAGAATAAAGTTAAGCAAAACATAGAATAAAATATGAAAGTATTTTCATGCATATCCAAAAAAGTTGGATTGATATGCTTTATATAGCACAAAGTACTGATATTTTCTGAGATATACCTGAGCAATATATATGCTGAAAATCTGCTTGTTGATGAACTGAAGTATCTAAGGGTCCTTGAGCAGCACAAAGTCGCCAATTACCTGAAATGAAGAAATGAAAATTGACTGCACTAAGGCAGATAAGATAAGGAAAGAAGGTTTATGTGTCAAGGAAATGGAGGTGATCAGAAAAAGTCGGTGCCAAGATAAAGTTGGTGTGCCTGCCCCAGTCCAAGCATTCCAGAAGATCAGAGACACAAGAAGTGGCCATTAGAATCAAAGACATTCCCATAAGCATCCGCTCCCCTCGCGGATGATAATAACATCTCTATAATATGTAAATCGCTTCTCTCTCTGGCTATATGCATACTAGTGGTTTTAAACCGCATTAGAGTATACATCCGATAAGTACTTTTTAACTCATAGGCCCATTGAATCTCTGAAACAGGAAATTCTTCTAGCCTCGGGAAGATTCTCTCATGAATTTTTGACTTTCAATAAAAATCCTGATAAGCATTAACACGGGTATTGATCTGACCTTTGTATCTGTTGGCTTCACTGAGATCAAAGCTAGTGTCCAAGTCCCTCTTAAGCAGAGTTTCATTAAAGTTGGAATTCTGAAGACAAGTTGGAATAATTTTTATATAGTATACCTTGGAGGGTTATGTATACCTCAATACTTATAGTATGGTTATGTGTATTACAAAAGGTTATGTATACCTGTTGTATACTAACACAACCAGATTACAATAAGATAACAAGTACTATTATTCTTCTACTATTACTTATAGTATGGTTATGTGTATTACAAAAAGGTTATATATACTGTTGTATACTAACACAACCAGATTACAACAAGATCTTCTACTATTACTATTCTGAATCATCGAACCAAGCAAAAGGCGCCCGTAGATCCTTTCTCGAATATGAACATTTGATGCTCTCTATTCCATATAAGATGGATGATAACATCAAGGGATCGGATAATGGCGCAGGATTGAGAGCAACTCGGTGAGCTAGTCTTCGCTGTATATATTTCGCCAAGCACCGCTTGAAGTCCTCATGATTCATCTTGCAAGTGATAGAATCAATGCTCGTGACTAGAATGCGCCATAGTTAGATCGGGAGGCCAATGTTGTCAAGACTCCGGCAATTTGATGTATATTTATACCCACCAAAATTATTGATGGTATATACCCACCAAAATTATTGATGGTATATACATAGAAACTTGTATGGTACTCGTATAATGGCAGCTCCATTCGGTGGTAGAGGTCATTCATCTCCCATGGCTTCCTTGCCTGATCGTCCGGAGAACATCCGAACCATCAAGTGCTACATGAGCTACAATAATTTGTATGATTGCGCAATAAAGAGTGTCAAGATGGATCCATGGCTGCAATCCAAAGCAGATGCTCCTGCGAGTGCTTGCAGGAAGCTCACTCGTGTTGTGATCCACCTATATTGGCTTCCTGATCAGGAGATCTATGAGTTTAATGCCATCACCCGCCAGGTGTTGATGATGAGTGAATCGCTGATGACCAGATACCGCTAGGATATAATAATATAAGCACTTATGATTTGTGTATCAAGTAAGGATATAATAATATAAGCATAGTGAATATTAGTTGATGTATAGAATCCGAGTAATTAATATTTCATACATGTAACCAGTACATGATACTTGTACATGATACTTGTACACGCCAATAATGGCGCTTACCACCCCAATTATTCACATCAATAATTTTACCTCACTATAAAAGCAGCTCCATTCGGGGCTAGAGGTCATTCATCTCCCATGGATTATTCGCCTTCTTCCGTCCACCACATCGAGGCGATCAAGTGCTCAATGAGCTACACTGATCTTGTGGGTTGTAGTGATAGGGGTATTCTTCTTGATCCCTACCTGCAATCCAAAGCCAATGGTGCTGAGATTCGTTGCCCCCGGCTGATTCGGTTATGATCCACCTCATTTGGCTTCCCGAGCACAATAGCTATGAGATAAGTGGGATCACCACAACAGATAATGATGATGAGTGAATCACCATATAAGCACTTCTGACCATCTTATCTATGAATCATGTATGCATTTATATATTAAAGATGTAAGCAGTTATATATGATCTACATTATAGTAATGTACAAGATCTTATGTATTAAGATGAAAGATATGTATTATAAGTACAAGATCTCATGTATTAAGATGAACAATGTGCTATGTCTTTTCCACATGTCTACAATATATTTTGGAATTTGGACAGTTTTCTCTTGCCATTGGCATCCCAAGCATAATGAATAGCATCTAAATTTTCGCACCTTTGAAGGATCGGAAGGATTAGGCCGCCAACGCTTAGTTAAGCGCCTTTGTAGTCCCTCCAAAGAGGCTTCTACCATGATATAAAAATATGGCCAAAATATGTAGATTCTAGGATCAAGAACAACATTCTCCTCTCGAGATATCCTAACCAAGTGGGTGTTATCATCTCCGTGTCCGACTAGAACAAACATGCCCTTTGTCACATGTAATGCGAGGATCAAACTCTTCAAGAGGCAACATCGACGCCATCCGACGGGCCACAATAAGATGGTAAAGGTCGCAAGGACCAAGGAGATACGCCGACCTCTCGAACAAATGTCTGTTTGTTCTAGAGGAGCTTGTCTTGTTTGTGGCCAAAATGCATCATTTTGAGGACGCCCCGAGCAACATCCTCCATCCTCCAAAGAGATAAGAAGTCGCTCCAATACTCAACACTTGCCGTGGTATTGCCTTATAACAAGCTAGTTTCTTGATTCTTACATATGTCCTTCCATAGGGAGATGTATTTGTTGATGCTATCCTTCAACCCCGGAAGATCTTTCAATGTTGGTCTATGAGGAATATTTTGTGGCACACCACTTGGTATCATTGGCTGACCATGTTCATCCTCTTTCCACATTCGAACTCCCGAGAATCTACCGGAAGCCACTCTTTATGTGTAGGACGATTTTGTATTGCATAACAGCCAATCTCCGCCATCTTATATTTGAAGAGCAAGGGTTCAAGATGCCCAACCAAAGCGCTATTCTTATCGTGGATGAATCCCTTCACAAAAAGCCTTCCAATTTGGAACTTCATCAATAAAGTATGGAATTGGAGATTTTGCATTGCACTTGCCAACAAGTAAAGCAGCTCGTAGTGTCAAAGCATCCTAATTTAACTCATCAAGGTTGAAAATTTCCAAATAAAGCATCAATATCATCATGGGTGTGGCCCACCATCATAAAGCCCACTTGATCTCATCAAAGACCTTAAGCCAAGTCAAACAACATAAGTATGAAAAGACATACCTATTTTGTTTTGGCCCGATGCATTATCAAGTTGCAAATAGAGATTTCGAGGAAGAGGGTTGAACACCTCAGGATCGGGTGTGGATAGTTGAAGTACTTGGCAATACTTCGCCATGGAGCAAGTTTGTTCTTCAAAGGATTGATGTCCTTGATCGCTTTTTGCATCCATTTGCAACTGGGTGCTTACTTCCACATAACTCATCTATCTTGTCCTCTTGCACCAATTCCAAGTTATGCAATATTCTAGAAAGTGAAGCAATGTGGAAGTTTGAATCATCTTTCCATAAATCAAGTGAAAATGACCATAAGCACCACCACCATGCCCATGAGTCAAAGCTCCTCACAAATTGCTCTTTCAAGCCATCACCTCCATACGATTTTGCTAGATGATGACTTCTAGGCACTAAAGTCTTAACCCGATCCATCTTATCATGTATTATACATAGATGATTTTCGGGAGACCGCCGTGGACAATGCTCTCCAATGCCAATATTGACTTCTCGCAAGATGCTGTTTCTAGCATATGAGACCGACGCTGAATTGCAAGATTTCGCCTCTCTTGTATCTTTTATTTTTCCAGCTTCGCTTAATTACCACGCAGATGTTGCATTTAGAGAAGGCTGTATTTTTGCAATGCTAACATCCGAAATTCTCTTTTTCCATATAATCGTAGAAAGAGTTCAAGGCTACAGCTTGTTCCTTCAGAAGCTCTTCAATGATCGCACCAACTTCTTTATGTATAAGCTTCTTATTAAGAATGGAAGGAAGCTCAGACATTTTTCTTACATCATCTCTACCTCTTTTTGTTCTATGGGGAATACTTTCAAGATTCTCCGAATGAATTGGTTTAGCACACATTCGTGGCCAATGTAGAAGATCTAGGCTTTAGAGCCAAGATTACCATGTTCGCCTACCTTTCCACTGCTTCAAATCTGTTTCTCCAATTGTAAAATGTTGATCGATCGATACCTAAAGCCATGCGCCACCCCAAATGCATTGCATTCCATCCCCTTTGAGCACTATCCCCCCTCTCTCCTTCTCCCCGTAAGTCACACTCAAAGACGCCAAAAAATACGTGAACCCTTTGCATTGTATGGTTGAGATAAAAATTTTTCTTAATTCACGCATTTGATGCTTGTAAGTTTCTTTGTTGCAAGTATTTTTGCAAAGAAATTTTGACTTCATGAACTTATTGATTGAAGTTGTGGAGCATAGCCTTTCCTCTTTGCTCTTTCCCTTGGGCTGTCTTCTTGAATCCTATTTGTGTAAGTATACTCCTTTTCGCTTGAATTGAGCTCCGAATGTTGTCCCTCAAATGATTCTATTTTCATATCCTCATTTTCTTTAGCTTCGAGCTTGCAGATGTTGTGAGATAGTCCTTCCATCCTGCAGCATCACATCGCTATTTTCCCATTGTACAAGTGCATTTTCTGCTGGCCTTTCTGCACAAGCATGACATTTGAGATCCTCTATAATTAGTGCAGGAAGGATCTTTCCCACACAGAGCCCCACCTTTGAGTCTCCTAAAACCATCGCCAACAAAGATCCCGGGATCATCAAGACAATTATGGCCTCGTGATATTTACTTCTGGCCACATGTACGAAGAATGTGGCAATGCTTATCCAAGAGATCAGTTCTGAGAAACTAGGGTGGTGGTTCATCATCATCCGATGCTATCCCGCGAGGAAAACGTACCTAGATCCATCGTAGGGATCAATTTCTTCATTCAGATCCCATTAATCGCTTCTACGCATTCTACATTCGAGGTCGATGGAGTAGTTAAATCAATGGCATGATATCTTATATCCCGCCGAGGCCATTCGATAAACGCGTCACGCTCTTCAATGTTGTCGCCATCACATGGAATCGAAGGATGTGGGTAGGCACTACGTTCTGCAGAATCTTGTAATCGCTACATTGAGTGTGTCAACATTCTTCCCATGGATGCAAGTTCTATTCACGCAGTATTACCCTTACCAACCACAGATATTACCCAAGGTTCACTATATTCTCGGTGGTCGCCATCGCTTGTAGGAGCTGAGTAATTATTACACCGAAGTCCGATGATGTTGTGGAGGGACTACTAGGCAAGTTGGAGGTATCAAGACGACGCCCCATGACACAGTGAGGCAGCCACACAAGATTTTACTTGATTTCGGAGGCCATTCGAGCAAATGTCCCCACCGGATTCAAAGAATGTTATCCGCTTCCTCACCTAATGGGAAGCACATGGTGGGCACTATGGCTTCAAAGTGGACCTCCACTCCACCACATTGCACCATGGAATGTTCCCCGCCATGCGATGGCCCCTATACAATTCATGTCCCCCGGCAACTACCACATCCCCATCGACAAGGTTTACGCAGGGCCTTTTCCCCGTAAGAATCAATACACATACATACTTGTTAAAGACATGCAACCCCTCGATGACATATACTTAGTAAAAATAGTTTTAAAATGTGAAAGAAATTAGACGACATGGGACAAATGCATGCAAATGCTCCATTTATGAAATGATGTTGTCGCTACTATTTACTTTTAAATGGAGCTAATGCCACCCATTTACCACAATGGCCCATTTTCCTTTAAATGGGCCCATTTTCCTTTAATGGAGCAAGGCCATTTTCCTTTAAATGGAGTGCCGCCCATTTCCTTTAAATTTAGTCATGTATATTTTCTTTGAAATACCGCCATTTAAAGAGGGTCGCTATACTACCATCTAAAGGAAAATGGCGCAGTTGTTCCATTTTTCTTTAAATGGCGCACCGCCCATTTAAAGGAAAATGGCCCATTGACAGTAAATGGCATCTTTAATCTAAATGCTATATCTAATAACTAGAGTTATGGATTCCCTATTAGTACAAGATTCAAGCAAAGACATCAATTGTTGAGAACTTATCTATCTAACAAGATAGAGAAGATCTACCTTAACCATATTAAAACATTTAACATCCTACATAAGTCGATTTAATTAAAGTGGGACAAATCTCAATTTTGGGACTGGGACCTAAAAAATGGGACTCACCGATTTAAGTTTTACATTGAATCGCTGTTAGATCGTGGGGAGGGGAAGGGAGAAGTTGAGGGAAGGGGAGAAGTTGAGAGAAGTTGAGAGAAGAAGGGGAGGAGGAAGTTCAAAAAGGGGGGGGGTGAGAAGAGGGGGCAAGGGAGGTGAGTTCGGAAAGGGGCCAAGGCAAGTGGGAAGAGTTGGGGAAGAGGGTAAGGGGGAAGGGGGAGGGAAAACCAAAATAACTAAAGGGGGAATATATCCCCTTGAGATTAAAAAATAATAATATTAAAATATAATTAATAATTAATTTAATTAAACATAAAATAATTAAATTAATTTAATAAAAAAATATAAACCGTTTCTTCTTTCTTCTCTTCACTAGTGAGTCGAGAATTGAAAAGTATGCCTTCAAGCATGCCAAAGATCAGCCACTCCGCAAAGAGAATAGAGGGAGGGCTTCATGTCTTAAAAGGAGCCGCTATTACCTCTCACCGCAGCGGTAGGATCCGGGTCTTACCGTATGCATGGCTGGCCCATAAAAAAAGCCTTTGGTAGCCTTAACGCCGCTCACCATTTTATCGATACATGACTGCTGTTGTATACATGACCCATCCGCTAAGCAAAGGGTCACCATCCGGGCCACCATCCTGGTTTTGGGTTGAACAAAAGGGTCATCCGCCGATACATGATCCGCCCCCCTGCCCAAGACCCGCGAACAAAGATAGCTTTCAAATCCACACAAGCGCTTTTTCCAACTCGTGAGGCCACGCCGGCTTTCTCCCAAATACTCTTAGCTCTCCCTTGCTTTCTCAGATATTTTCACAAGAGGGTGCAACCATTCAATCAGGCTCATCTGGCCCTTCTATTTTGGTCCACAAATACCGTTTGGAATTATTCTCCCGAGCAGATTCGGCCCACCAATACCTTCTCCCGAGAACCCCTAAGCAGCCTTCTTCGCACTTGCGTTTTCCCCTTAGCAACAACACCTCGCCGTGGATTCATGTCATAAGATGTATAGCGTGATCCCAAGAATAAGACTACGCGCCCCAATTGAATCTCCCACGCGATGAACAAGAAGCCTCCACCAGTTTGTGCCCACCATTCTATGCTTCGCCCCCGCTTCGAAGTCTCAATCCGCCTTCGATCGATCCAGCCTTCCGCTAAAACCGGGTTTCCCCTTTGCCTTCCCCGCAGACTGATGCAACTGGCCCCTCTCAACATTGATCTTTCGCTTCGATCGATTTCCCCGCTGCGGATAGACCAAAGCGCCGCCCCTTTTATTCTCTTTTTGTTTTTTCCCCCGACGCCTTCCACATATTGAGAAGAAGTTTATTTCTTTAGTGCGCACTATATCCTTTAGAGCAAACACCCACGTAGCCTGAACTGGCGCTTTATAGCCGCAGATCCAGATGTTTCAAGTCCGCGGTTCTCTTCGGCAAGCTTCTTCAAGTCTGGCGCTTCAAGCCGGGCCGGATTTGTTTCGTGATCTTCCGTGTGTTCAGATCTTTCTTGCGCCTTTAAAACCGATATGCACATACGAGGTAAAAGAACTAAGAGCAAATTATCTTTTCTATTCTTTTCTTACCGGTCGCTGATTCAAAGATGGCCGTAAAGCCGATTCCGCATGTGTGTTATTCCCGGTTGTGGAAGCCGGGTCGCGGCTGGGCGCCAGCCGCTGGGTTATTCCAACATTACCGGGAAATCGAATCCGGGAAACCGATGGTGAAGAGTATGCGGGCGCAGGTTGTCGGGATAATCCAAAGAAAATCGGGAAGTTCCACCTCGCCTCACGTAAGAAAATGGTCAAGAATCCCAATCAATCCCAAATAAAAATCGTAATCGTAATGGAAATGCCGCCCGGTTTTCTTGATGATTTAAGCTGCCCGGGTTTGTCGGATCGAATTGTGAACATGACAATGTAAGGAACATGCCCTTCGTGGAGCAAACCATGGATCCTCCGGGCTTGAACGCAAATCGCCGTCAAATTGATTAGCAAGTCGTGGGAGCTATGGCTGGGAGCTTCTTCCAAGTGGTACAAAGGAACTGCCTCAAAGGTATGTACCAAAGTTTAAAAATTCAAGCATGGGCGGAAAAAGATGGGTATTAGAAAAAAGGGGTGAAATAATACGCTGAAAAAGAAAGTAAAATAAATGATTTTAAAATTCAAGCATGTATGGAAAAAAAAAAAGGCTGGTATTGTAAAAAAAAAAAGGGTAAAATAATACGTTGAAAAAGAAAGTGTAAAATAAATGCTAATAATATAGGATTATATTTGACGCGGTCCCCAATTTCCTTTTTATGTGTGTGCTACTATGTTCACACGCTAAAACATTATGTTGCCATGGTGCACGTTTTCTAGGCATATATTCTTATTCTAAGGTAAAAATTTAACTTTGCGAATATCATGATATAGTTTACACCTTGTTTAATCCATTTTAAGGGTTCAAGACACAAAATGGGGACAAGTACATACTAATAGGTCTAATGCATATTAATAGATTTAATGCATAGGTCTAATAGGCTCTCATAGGTTATAATGTGCATTATAGGTGCATATGTTGCTATTTACATGTGCATTACTCTTTACATAGCTAAATATGAGCCCAACTATATGGTATGGTCCATTAAAAACGGGGAGGGTATTTTTTCATAGAAAATACATAGGATGTTTGAAGGTTATTCATTTTCGACTTTCTCAGACTCTGAGCTTTGAAATTGCCCTTTTTACCTCCGAGTGCCTTTTTCAACTCGGGCGAAGTCGGGAAAGGCTCTCAAACTTGCATTTTTGTTTTTTTTTTCGCGAAATGAGAAAGGCCTTCGGATTCTAAAACCCCGCTTTTTTAACCGCTTCTACCGAAGTCGAGAAAGGCTTTTCGATCCCTAAAACCCGCTGGGTTGAGTCGCTTCACTCATGAAAGTCGCAGAAAGGCCTTCACCCCTAAAACCGCTGCCAAGTGAGTCAGCTTTTCTAATTCGCCGGAAATGAAAGGCCTTTCCGAATTCCCCAAAACCTCGCTGCCCCCATTGAGTCGCTTTCACTCACAGTCGAAAGGCCTTCTCACCCCTAAAACTCTGGGCGCTTCAAGCTTTTGACCGCTTTTCTCGACTCATGAATGAGAAAGGCCGGATCCCTAAAGCCCGTGGTTTTCAAGACGCTTTTCACTCAGCGAGTCGCAGAAAGGCCTTCGACCCCTAAAACCTCAAGGTTGCCGCTCTCGACTCACAGCCAGAAAGGCCTTCCGACCAGAAAGTTTTCTTCCGACGCTTCTTCTCGACCGCAGTTTGCACCGCTACCATTTTCAAAATGGCCCTAAGAACCGGTTTTATTTTATTTTTTTGCATGCAGCATCACTTGACTAATTTGATTTTGTCTCTTTGCGCCCTTTATCTCACCGTATAGTACATGTTTGGGAGCAATGAAAAGATGGGCTTCATTGAAGAAAGGTGCCGAAGAGGGTGGTGACATCGCTGACATACAAGACGGGCCCATACAGAACTCCTCATACAAATTTCTATCGTCTCAGCTGTCTTCGCGGACTAGAGAGAGCTCCACGCCACCTTTTGCACTAGGTGGTTCATGTGAAGAGGGTGTAATCATTGTGCCCATAATTACACAACTATGGTCTCTTCAACCCAATCGTAATATATATTGTAATGAGCCCATTTATAAATATAAGGTATCTCAAAACTAGTATTTTTTGGGTGATTAAGTAAACAATTTGTTTAATTTTTGTTGGAATTTGTGATCTCTTGTCTACCCACCTAAGAAAATAGAGCCAAAATGTTCAACTAAGAATCTTTTTCAACTAGAACTTTGGTTTCAATCAGAATGAAATTCTATGTTTGAGTTGCATTGTTCTTTGTTCTCGCTTATCCAAGAAAACCTGGAAGAAGTTTGATGCACACCAATGCACAAAAAATTCAATTATGGATGGTTGGCTCAAAAGCTCCGCCTTTTGTGTAAAATAACGTGGTTCCGAAAAAAAAAGTGGGAATGGAATGAGTCCCACTTTTAATTAAATATGACTTACATCATCCTACATTTAACATATTAAAAACATTTAACATACTAGAACCTAATATTCTAACCCGGAGGTCATTGGACGATTCGATCCGCCATATCGAGAATACCAAGAATCCGGACAAGCTCAATAACTGGACAAGTCCGACAAGTCAAGAACTGACAAGCTCTGAAAATGAAGATGAGCTTTTCACTAGAATGGTAAGCGTCAAGAATGAAGCCGAACAAGAAGAACGCCTACCAAGAATAAAGACAAGGGCTGCCGGGCAGAAAAGTTAAAGACAAGCCAAGTCGGGCGAATCACAAGTATCGACTAAGGAACCAACGCCTAAGACGGGACACAGACGCCTGGAGAAGCCTCCCCGCATTGTCAACTGCGATCCGAGGCGCAAATACCTACTTAATATTGAGACGAGGACGCAGGTGCATAAAATCGCAAATCCACGGAGTCGACGATAGCCTTTATCGACCATGTGTCCGCCTCCCAACAGCCAGACAAATAAAGGCTTCATTCGCTGCCGCAAATTCAAAGTTCAAAATACTGGACGGCAAATTCAAATTTCAAATTTGAGCTGGCGCATGGCGGGCATAAAAATCTAAGAGATCTGGCTGGCGGGCGGAATGACTCAAACTACTTAAAATTTATATTGATGAACGTATGAGAGATTGACGCATGGTGAAAATTCAAATTTTAAAAAATTTGAGAGACAAACAGCGCTTTGGAAAATTCAAAATTTTCAAAATTTGGAGAGACGGGACGGGCGAGCAAATTTGAGAGAGACGCCGGACGGCGTGGGCAAATTTGGAGCGACAAGCGACAAGCGCGGCAATTTTGAGAGACGCTGACTTTTTTCCCCGGGATTTTTTTTTTTCTTCTCGTCCAATTTTCATTTTCACTTATCATTTTTTTCTCCCCGCCCGCCCTTCCTCCGCTAGCTTCTAGCTTTGCACACTTTCTCTCCTATTCAAACATTTTTCTCTAGCGCCTCGTTGATCCGGGATTTAAAAAAGTGGGGTAGGATTTATAACGGCCCCTACTTTTTTTATACTTTTATACAATGGCGCACTTTCGCCAAAAATCCGTGAGCCGTGCTCAGTAGACATTGTTTCTATTCTTATCCATTTGTAGTGTCTTAGGTAACCGTGAATGGCGCCGATGCCCTTCCCTCCTTATAGTGTTTATAAAATGGCTAGCTTGCGCCCATTTCTAGAATGTTCATAATATTCTTGTAGAAGGGAACCCATAGAAAAGCAAATGGCACGCCTACGCCATTTTACGAATGGCAAAAGCGCCATTGCTTTAGAAGGGGATCCCAATAATAAATAGCGCACTGTCGCTTAGTTCCAGCCATAGTGCTTATTTAGATTTAATGGCGAAAAGGGCCCATTTGTTTTACATATCAGAGCAAATTTATACCATTTTTACCGATAGTACGGAATAAACCTTTTCAAATCCTCGGTTGTCATTATTCCCCTATGTCCCTATTATTTTATTCTTTTCCCCAACTCAATCTTCTTAAAATTTTCCGTGTCCTTCCATCCTAATTTAAAGATTGTATTTCAAACTCCCCCACCTAGATCGATTTTTTTAATATTTTTTTATGTTTCTACCGGGATTATCAACTTCCCTACTACTAACAACCAAAACCAACCTAGATCTTTTAAATCAGAACTTTCACTACAATCCATCACAAAACCACGAAAGCAAATGGGAGTGGAAGATGTCATTGCAGCAGCATTCCCCGCCCCCTACAAACCCTCCCAACCATGATTCAAGAAGTTCAACTTCCCGGGATTGGGGGTCGCGGGAAAACAGAGGAGGCCAATTCTTCCTGAAGCAACCGAGAACACCAAGCTTTCCTAATACCGCACTCTCCTTCAGAAGCCATCCACATGAAAATCTTTCTCCCCTGGATCAAGACCGAAGAATTTCATGGTTTAGGTCAAGCAACGCCGTTTTCCGCTTACCGCCCTGACATTCTCGCGAAGCTGATGGCTCATTTCCATCTTCATACCAAATGGGAGAGATGTCAGATGCAGGCCGGATTAGAAAGAAGGCGTAGAAGGCGCAACAGTGCTCAAGTGAAGGATGCACCTCTAAATTTGCATTTTTCCAACCAATATTTGATAAAGACACTAGTCCGGTTATTCTTTTGAAAAGGGCTTTCCAAACATATTTCGCCTACTAAGGCCGAGCCTCAAGGAAAAGATTTGTACACCCAATTCCACCTTTGATTTTGGGCTTAGTAAGATAATTCCAATTTATAAAGATGTTTTTACCCCATATGAAATTCTACCATTTTTCTTTTCAAGTTGCAAATAGATAGATTTAGGTGCAAGCAGCAGCAGGAAAAGTAAACGTGAGAGCTTGCAATGACATTGTTGGCAATTATAGTTCTACCTCCGCCATGGAAAGACAAATTTGCCATAAAATTCAGCCTCCTTTTGATATTAGAAATGATAGGATTCCCATAAGCCCCAATATTATTGTCCAAAGACAGAGGTAAACCCCAAACGCTAGAAGCTTGGGAAGAGTTTATGCAACTAATCCCATGATAGATTGTTGATCCGCCTCCAATGATGCTACACTTATTAAGTTAAGAGAGATTTCGTGATGTCGCGACTAAAGTTTTAATAATCCCAAGATAAGAAGAGATATTGAGACATCATTATGGAGGAAGTTTGAAGAGTCATCCTGGTGATATTGCGTAATATTCATGTTTGATGTATTGTCGTGAAGAATTAGACCTTTATTTTTCCTAGACTTTGCCGGTGATTGATCACTCAGAAAGTGAGAATCTCGCCATAAAGAATGAATAAAATGTAGGGGGCCAGAGGGGAACCTTGCCTAACACCTCTGGCCAAAGGGAAAAAAGAACTTGGAGAGCCATTTATCAGAACAGAGGATTGAGATCTAGAGTTCAGACCATGAATCAATTTGATGAATTTTTCTGAGAAGCCAAGATAATTCAGAGCAAAGCTAATAAAGTTCCAATGAACTGTGTCGAAGGCTTTTGTGAAATCTAATTTCAAGAGAACACAATTTTGGCTGGTATATTTATTCCAATGAAGCCCCTCAACAACAGCAATGTAATTGTCTAGAATGTACCTATTTGGGAGAAAGGCAGATTGAGAAGGAGTTATAGCATTCTAGAGATGGCCCTTAACTCCATTGGCAATAATTTTAGCACATACCTTGTAAGAAGTGTTGGTCAAAGATATTGGTCTCCAGTCTGAAAAAGTTGAAGGGTCCTCCTTTTTTGGAATAAGAGAAATAAGACCAGCAGAAATTGAAGGATGAAGATGATTAGATAGCCAAAAACCATGGATCATTCTAGAAAAATCACCATTGAGAATATCCCAAAAATGTATATAAAAATCAGATGGAAAGCCATCAGGGCCAGGGCTTTTCCCTTTGGCTAAAGATGTTAAAGTTTTGAATATCTCATCAACACTGGGAGGATTGGACAAATTGGTATTCATGGAATCATTTTCAGCTGAGGCTTGACTAATAGGAATATTCTGAACCATATCATAAAATGTATTGGCCATGTTGATAGTATTAGAGTCACAAGGTTGTTGAGAGAATAACCAGAATTTTATCGTTAAAGAATCGAGAGATGTCGTAATGATTATCTAAAATGATATTATCATCCGAGGTAACTTTAGAAATATTAGACTTTAAGTTTGTTCTGGCCACCCCCAAAAAAGAACTTGGAATTTCCCTTGTCTAGATTAGCAAATGATATATTTCAAATTTTAGATAGCACCTTTAGCTTCAGATTCCTCAATTAATTTGATGGAATTTTCCAAATTACCCTCCAATAAATGTAAGTTAGGATTTAATGGATCATCTTGAAGCTGCATTCTAACATTCTTGATATCCTGCAAATACTTATTCTTCTCAACACTTTTCTGAGCATGGTAATTTTTGGCCCAGCTTTTGATCCACCCTTTTGCTGCTTTGATATTAGCATAGAACTCCCTCATAGATGTAGAATTGTTTAGGCTAACTCTTGGGAGATTGAAGTAGAAGGACTTGAATTCAGCATAGAAAGCCTCGGATTTCAAAAGGGAACAGTTGAACTTAAAAGGAATATTGCCTTGTCTCTTAATCAAGATGTCATGTTTAATGGTTAAGAATTGAGGCTGGTGGGCTGAAATCGAAGTGCATTCATCACTAATGACCAAACAGTTGTCCCAAAAGCCATTAGTTAAATTGGTAATGTAGAATCTGTCTAAGGCACAAAACTCTTTAGCCTCTTTCGCTTGTCATTGCCCGGGAATTTGAAAGCATTGAAGATGGAATATGATGCAAAAGATGGTTGTCAATGAGATTATCCCAGGAAATCTTTTCATTCAAGGATAGGTTTAGCTGTTTACCCACCTTAAGATCCCAGGAGGGAGTCTCTCCAAGGATCCTGGTTACAATGGCGTCCCAACTCTTGATGCAAACGGTATTCCCATTCGAAACGGACCCCAAAGGCCAGTTGATGAAATTTTGACTGATCAAGAACTTGCAATCAATTTGGATCGAATGAAGCTCAGACCCCACCCTCTCGTTCATCCATTTCAAAGGTATTAAGCTTCATTCATTGTCATTGCTTCTTCAAATTGATCATTGCAAAATCTTCTTTGTATTGGTTAAGAGATTAGACAAAGTCGGGTTGAAATTGAGAGAATGTAGGATCAGCTCTTAAAACTCCACAAAGGAATTATCATTAACTCTATATTCTGGCTTAACTTTCCTTACATCATGATGAATGTGGATCCTCGTAAACTACCAACTATTTTTCAAGATTGGTGAGCTACGTGATACTTTCGGCTTAACTTTTATAGTGGAGTCCTACTCTCTCTCTTCGATTTTGAAAAGCTTTGTATTGCTCATGTGCAAATGAATGACCTTAGCCCAATTCTATTGGCATGAAGAGTGCTTCTCACAAATCTTTAATGCATTGGAACTTACATTGCAAATTCATCTTTAATTTAAACCTCCAAGATGCTATGTTCAAATTGATTTTTCTAGGCCAATTCCAACCTCTATTCCTTTCATTGATTACTTTGGATCCAAAGCTTCTATTCAATTAAGATGGGTAGGTCTACCAAATCTCTGCCATGCTTGCAACTCTAGGCATTTCTCTTGTTCATAGTGCTCAAATTCAGCAGAAAGGGAAAAGGCAGATTTCTCAGACTTCAGTAAAAAAGACTCAATTGGCCAAGTCAGCATCAAATTCAGGACTCAGACCAACAAGCTCAACATTTTGTGCTCAAAGATAAGAAGATTGTGGACAGAAACAGCTCTTGGAATGTCAATGTCAATGGCAGCCATAAAAGAATTCAAAAAAAAAAAGACAATGGCTCAAGACAAATTGGCAACAAATTTAGACCAATCTCAAACTCATAGCCATTTCTCTGGATTTTCTGGATGTTCATCACTGTCTCAGCCTACTGTTAAAATAAAAGTATTGAACAGGGGCAATATGGATACTCTCATCAACAACTCTGCCCCCATTGAGAACTTCAAGTTGAAAGGTCCAATTCAGGCAGCCAGAGCAATTCAAGACAGATCCCTCTCAAAGGGAAAGGCTCCACTGGCTCCAAGCACTTTTGACTTGCACAATACTTTGAATTCCATCTTGGAATCCAGTAAAAATATCTTGCCTCATAAACAGTATAACAAAGGGATTGTCATACACTCAAGCGCTGGTCCATATTCAAAGGATAAAGGCAAGCACAGTGGAAATCTAGACTACAATGACAAGACTTGCAGTGACAAGAATACAGTAAAAGCAAAAACCATTGGAAATGAGATTCCATTAATTATAGATAAGGAAAGTTCTGAACAAAGTTCTGTGCAGAACAAAGAAATTGAGCACCTTGGCTCAAAAATCAAAAGAAAGTGAAAAATATTGAGCAAAAACGGGGGATTAATGAGCAATGGGGCTCAAAATTATGTTTGACCTCTCGTTGCAAGCACCTCCAACACGTGATATATCTTCATCAAAGACTCCAAGATAATTCTATCAACTCAGCAAAGAGACTTCTTCAAAGGTTTCTTGTTCTAATAGTTTTAACATTCTAACCGATTTATAGGATTTTTAATGCGGAATTGGAGCCAATTGCCTTTATCCTTCATCTTTTGAACCTCCCTCCTCAACCTCTTCATTAACCGGATCTAATTGACCTATCTCC
Source organism: Isoetes taiwanensis (assembly GCA_021234155.1). Classification (NCBI taxonomy): domain Eukaryota; kingdom Viridiplantae; phylum Streptophyta; class Lycopodiopsida; order Isoetales; family Isoetaceae; genus Isoetes; species Isoetes taiwanensis. Next base: position 2,157,869 of record JAJEKV010000087.1, read on the forward strand.
ACATATAAAATCCTCGACACTTTTCCCGGATAATTTTGGTGGCCTATCCCCAGTTATTGCGCAGGGCAAAATGCTTGAGCTTCAAATAGATATGAATCTATTTAATATGGTGCTAAGGATTCTCAAGAGCGGAGACTCAAGCGCGGTGGTCTCGAGAACTCATAATAGTCCGGGAGATGGATATTCTAGACAGTAATACAAAAGGATTTGCATTGTCTGAGATCTTGATAGATAAGAATCAAGATCTGGTTGGTGAGAATACAAATGCTCGACTTTAATATGTCTTTGCATGTACAAGATTTACAAGATCAAGCACCGAATGCAACTTATAAGGGCTTGGGTAACTCTCTTCCAAAAAGATCCAAAAACTCAAACCTTAAAAATTTGACTTCTAATTCTTTATTAAATTATGAATGTTGTAATTCTAAATTTTGGGAATGTTCTCACTCCTTAGCTAATCCTAATAATGATAAAGACTTTCATTGACCAGCCGCGTTTGGTAAGCGTAAAGTCAGCAATTTCAAAAGTCAACAAGTGTGAATCACCCCAACATTTGGTAAAGCGTAAGTCAACAATTTTGACTCATCCTATTCTATGCATTATGTTAAGGCATATTGTGTACAACATGTTTGGTAAGCGTGGAGTCAACAATTTTCCAGTCAACAAGTGTGAATCACCCCTAAGCAAAAGTTTGACTTTCATTGACCAACATGTTTGGTAAAGCATAAGTCAACAATTGTGAATCACCCCCAAGCATTTGGTAAAGCATAAGTCAACAATTTTTAAGTCAACAAGTGTGAATCAACCCCAAGCAAATGTTTGACTTTCATTGACCAAATTTTGACTTGTTGTTACAACTTCAATTTAGACTAACAAATTATATTCAAGATGGAAACCTTAAGGCAATTGCAATTTACACTAACTAATTACAATTACAATTACTAAACAAGTGCCAAGCCAACATAAGATGATTGGTGTACAAAAAAGAATGGCCATTTCAGGATAGATATATATACATATATTTTTTAATGTTTTAGAAGATAAAATTATGGTCATTTCAAGGTAATTGCATTTCACTTTGTATCCTACTAAATCGTTACGATTAAGATTCTAATGGTACGAAAATCCTAAAATAGTAGCCTCCGAAATTTATTTCACGCATGACCTTTATATGGTGAGGGAGCTTATCGTCAATTCTCTATGAGAATGCCGCTGCTTTCTCCCCTCCTCGCTTACTGCCTCTGCCAAATGCTGAATTGATTTCCCTAGAGCTATTCAAGTACAGATATCGATAGGTTCTTGGCCACTTTTGCATGAAGAGCCACCAAGACCATGAAAAGTTTTTGCCCAACCAAGTTTGTAGAAAGCTCAGCCCTCATTCAACCTCGCCTCGATTCACTAGCTTGTCCAATGACAGCCACTTCATCAAAAACATCCACAGAGGTGGATTCTTCTCGAACTCGATCTTGATGCATTCTTGTGAGGCGTTTTCTTTGAAGATGAGGCAACCCAAATAATTTTAGAACCAAAGGAAGAAGAAGACTGACCGGAGGAAGCCGAAGATTTTTATTTCAGAATTGGCTCCAGTAAGTATAGTGCTTTTCATTTTTGCTTTTGGACATTTTACACCTTTCTAACTTTCTAATTACTCTTCTGCATGAGCCTTGAATATCCGAGGACCAAGACCCTTTTTTTTATGGATCTTTTTTTTTTTTTTTCTCTTTCATTACAAGTTTATTTGAAACAGGCCTTTTGTGCCTTTGTAAATTTTTAAAACACATATAGGCCTTGGTAGCCGGTTTAATCGTGCTCAGCCTTTTTTTAATCCGTGCCTTAGTGCCTTTGTTGTAACGGCCTTGTGCCAAGCGCTAATCGTGCCTTGTACTTCGTAATCCGTGCCTTAGTGCCTTCTTTAATGTGGATGATGGCCTTATTGCCTTTCTCTTATTATTTTGTGCCTACATGTTTTAATCAATTGGTTTTGTTATACCTTGTGCCTTTGTAAATTTGTGGTTTTGTTATGCCTTGTGCCTTGTGTAAATTTGTGCCTTGTGCCTTTTTCTAATTCTTTTGTATTATATGTTTTACCTTTGTAAATTGGTTTTGTTATATACCTTGTACTTAGATGTTTTTACCTTGTAAAATTGGCCTCGCCTGCTGCAATACGTATGCAACAATTTAACATAGTAAGTATGAAATACAACAATTGAAATTGATTGAAATTTGAATTCAATCAACACTCAAGTCTAAAATACAGAATCAAGCATAAAAATGAGAATGCAAAAATCTTAAAACTTCGTTATATTCATAAAAAGTAATCGTCTGATTACCCTTTGACACAATTGGCGCTTTCCACTATTCAAATAAATATGGGAAGCCTCTCTAGAATATCTTTCCTTCTTTGGCACTTAGAGGTAAAAAACCCCTCGCTTAACAATGTAGCTATTGAACCAACGGGATTTTGTTCTTTGCAATTGCTTTATTTCCTCTACAAAACTTGTAGCTGGATTTACAATTCACCAACTTCTCATAGTATGTCCCTTCTATGACCTCATCTCCTTTCACAAACTTCCGCCCTTGCATATCTACAAAGTCTTCTAACACCAAGTACTTAGCTTTGATACATAGGATAAGGTAGAATTTCACATTCTCTTGTTAGTCTCAAAACATACTGCCATCATTGTTCTATGATTTGGTTTATTGGAAATAAAGTGTTCATTTTATTGCACTTTACATAAAAGAGAGCAGAAATAGTGCATAGCCACACAATCCATTGCATTGTTGCCTTAGTGTTGGAAGTGAAATAGATTAGACCATCTTTTGCTACATCTAGTGACAAGCAGAGAAGGCGAGTGTGGTAAGCACATAGTCACACTCTTGTAGGCCATGCAGCTGGCACATTTAAATAGTTTCTGCTCAACAAAGTTGAGGAATATTTGCTTAAATGGATATTTCTATAATGTTGCCAACTATCTAGTTTTATTTAGTTTTACTTACTGAAGCATGATTTTTATACAGAATTTACCAAGTGGACAAGAGCTGGCACCAGTCAATCTGTCCCATTTGAACATGCTCACTAGTCTGATAGGAGTTTGTAGGTAATGATCTAGATGCATCTGCACATCCTATAATATTGCCATGGTTGATATTGATTTGAAGGTATTGTGAATATATAATTCTAGAATGCGCAGTCATATTGAAAATATGGGCCAATGATGCATTTAATACCACCCCTAGCATAGATTTGTTTAGTATTTGAAGATGTTTGCTAATGTTCGCTGCACCACAGTCCATTGGATTTCTGTGATCAGTTTCCATCTTCAGAGGACATTATTGGGATGCCATTAATGCATGGAGATGAGATGCGCATTTGTGGAAACGTACTTGCAGAAACTCAAGAAATGGTGCAGAATCTCATCTTGCATCTATGAGCCATGATTTTAGTCGGTTCATTGGCGCAGTTCTTTGCCTTGTGTAATGAAGCAGCAATGGCGAATTTTAAGAAATTAAACTACGGAATGCTGTAGACAACTCATTTCTTATGAATTTTAAGAATTACTTATGGATTGCCTGTTCTATGTATATTAATTTATTTTCATTCAATAACAATGTCTAAGCTTTTTAATGGAGTTGCAACTAGGATCTGTATGGTCCTCGTTGGTCGAGTTGAAGCTTGCTGTGAAGAATCATGCAATCTCACATCATGTGGAACTTAAAGTGTTGAAGGCTGATAAAACAAGGTGAGTTCTTGTTGTTCATATAGTGTTTACTTTACATAAAGAATTGAAATTTATTATTTGTAGCTTATATATTGAATGTACATGAATTGATTAGTTATGTTTACTCAGATATGGATGTAGGTACACGCTGATACGCAACAAAGAAAATTGTACTTGGCATCCTATGCCTGGACATAATAGAAGGTGGTCCTTGATGTCTTTGTGAAAAATTTCCACATGTTCATACTTATCTTGGTCTTGCCTTTTAGCCTTGAAATAAAAAGTTAGTACGGTTTGGCGGTAAACTATACCATTGGATGTGTTCGTGAGATCAACCGTGTTTAAGACCCAAGGATCTCGTGGAGATATTAGAAGCTTAGAAGGGCGTGACTATTTCATATGGACTTGCTAAAGCAAAAAGAGGCCGCACATTACGCTAACGTTCATGGTGACCATATCGAAGCCTACAAGAAACTTGAAGGGTATTGTAATCGAATTCTTAAAGCAACCCCCAGGTATGGCTTTTGTGCGTAAACAATAGAAGACCGTTCCTTTAGTATTTTTATAGCTTTTGATGCTAGTTTGAAGGGTTTTTATTCATCGGGCCGGTATTGGGCCAAGATGGTACTCACCTCAAAAGGAAGGTATGGCATTCTCTTGTCAGCAGTCAGACTATTGATGGTAATGATGGTTTATTTCTGTTGCATTTTGGGTTATGCGTGAGAGAATGATGATAACCGGGTGTGGTTTATACAAATTTGAAGAATTACTTGCATCATCATGAGCGGATAACTTTCATATATCCCATTTACGTAGGGATTTGTAGAAGATGTTTGGGTTGTGTTTGAAATGTGCCACATGCTTATTGCGTAAGCCATTTAGCCGAGAATTTTAGGAGGGTTTTAAGGACCGCACTTGTTCACATGCTATGGAATGTCTGCGGGCAAACAAGATGTGAGGAATATGACTGATCATCACGTAAATGCGTGATGTTGATCCTATCCATTGGGCCAACTAAAAAATTCACGGAAGGAGGTGGTATGGACATCGACTTCTAATATGCATGAAGTCTTTGAATTCTTGGTTGTGTGAGCCTAGAGAGTTGCCTATTTTAGCTATGTTGGAATTGATCGCCATAAGATGATGGCATGGTTTTTTTGATCGTAGAAAAAAGCTATGTCTTGGCTAGAAAATGCGTGAGGAGTATGCTTTGACCCTCATGCTGAGTTTTGATGTGAAGAAATCATGCAAAAGGGTGTTCATGGGTGTGATTGCGGCTTACCGAGGCTTGAATTTGAAGTCTTGACATCTAAACCAAGGATTGTGAACAGGTTTGAAGATATGTTCATGCAACAAGTGGCGAAAGATGAATTCCATGTGGCCATGCGGCATGTGCAATACTTTATGAAATGAACGTGTACAAAACTATGCCCATATGGCCTTTTTTGAGTTTCATATGTTTCACACCTACAAAGGAGATTATGCATCCGTTTTAATTCCTAGTGACACAAAGGAAGTATGTTGCCTCCAATGACAAAGAAGACCACCATATGTCGCCAAAGGACCAGAGAATCCGACCGAGGAAGAGAGAGGTGAAGAAGTGCATCATTGCAACTAGATGCAAAGGGCGGGGACATAATTCACGCACATGTAGGGTTCCTATCTGATGGACATGTTTATTTGTTTAGAAATTTTGTTGTTTTGTTTTGTATCAGCGTTATTCAAATTCAAATTTTAGTCTATTTGTGTTCGTATTCGTATTGGTTGCATTTTCAAATTCAGGTGCAAATTTTATATGAATATCTATTGCATTTTCAGATTCAGATTCTATAGGGGAGATTATAGGGGAGTTCGTAGTTCAGAAAGGGCATTTCATAAATTCTGGTTTATGTTTATGGTTACCTGGTCTACGTTTACAGTGCAAAGGGCATTTCATAAATTCTGATAAAACTTAAGGGCATTTCATTAAATTCTGATAAACTTAAGGGCATCCTGTTGAACATGAAAAATAATCAAAGATACGTATACGTCCCTTAGGGGCATTTCATGAAAAAATGAAAACTTAAGGGCATATTGGAAAATGGGTGAAAATATAAGAATAGAATAGAATAGAATAGGGTTTTAGCGTCCACGGAGACCAATTGGCCTATGGGACCCAAACAAAAAGAGGCAAAGCATATATTCTTGTGATTAAAAACCCCGCCAGAAGGGTTTTCGAGGAAAAACCTTAGCGGTAATAAGCACGGCACACTTTATAATTGCATAGGGCGGAGTTCAATACCTCCAGAGGACACAAAGCGAGTCCGTGCATCCATAACCTCCACGAGGTACGACCCCAACAAACCCCTTGGCGCCGTAGTCAATAAGCGGCGATGCGGCTGGCGGGCACTATTAATGAACATATCGCTCCCGGATATGGGCAAATGCTGGCAGACCCGAGGGCATGACATTCATCCTCAATGGTGCCGGTGGGCGTGAAGCCTTTGCTCACCGTGCTTCAGCCCAGCGTACATTTCAATGCGGGCTGATGTGCCCCGATCTTGAATGGAAGCTATATTACAACTGCTTCATGGGTAGTTGGGTGTACAAATCTTGGTGTGGGCCTCTTGTGAGCCTAGGATTGACTTAGCAAACATTGGTGTGCGACAGCAACATCGTCGAGCCTCTTGCATCGAACTAGCGAGAAGGAAAGTAGCATCAAGGTATAGTTTAAGTGCCTGTGATCTTTCTTTGTCGACACGGGCGCATCGTTTTGCTGCACACCCGGTGAGAACCAGCTTGCTTGGCTTTCGGCGGATTTCGTTGGGGACCCATCGGCCGGTGGCCAGTAAAAGGTGGGGAACTAGCGTGTATCAGCCATAGCAACCACCTTTTGGAAGTAAGCGATATGGCGTTCAATGCAGCCGTTGAAGGGGTAGAAAGCTTTGTCTCACGGAGTAGGATGCAGTGCGGGCGTGGACTTCACCCGAGGGGCGGTGCCAGAAGGCCTTCGCACTTTCGAGGTCATTCCGCAGCATTTCATAGTTTTCCCTAAATTTAATTTGTTTCCAACATATGCTTGTTTTGGCCGATTTAGGGTGAATAGCGATCAACATTAAATAGTTTGGATGGATAATAGCGACATGTCACGGGTTTAGTAATTTCTAGTTTTCTAGTTTTTTATTACGTAGTTCGTTGTGAGGAAAATTTGGAAATGTGTAGGTGTGTCTCTCTCTCGTGTTTTAACCGCGATAAACTAAAAACGAAATAACAATTGCTACGACCGGGTTAAAAAGCGAGGCGAAAAAGTTGGCTAAAAAGCGAGGAGGCGATGCTACGGCGGCGACAAAAAATATCGGACGAATGGCGGCGTGGAATTCTTGCTACGTTGCGGGTTGGGGGAGGGGGTTGTATCTCGCATTCGTCTGAAGGATTCGTCACCGAGGCGGGAAAACCCTCATGCAATGCCTTGTTGAACATGTCGATCAGCCAAGCGGTGCCATGGCTAGTCCGCCCCACTTGAAGTAACTTTGCGCATGCCATCAAGGTCTAGTGTTTTCCTATTGGCTGGGCGTTGCAGCCCCTGCACTACCTCCGCCTCTGTGATTTCTAGTATTGGGCCTGCTGGTGGGAGTATCTTTGCTCTGTGCACCCTTAGGGTTGTAGAGAGCTGTAGGGTATTGCCCCACCGTTTTGAGTCATGTTTTCGGTGGAAGACGGCCTCTTGAGCACTACGCGGGAAGGTCACGGGATGACATTCGGGGAGGAAGAACATTTCTATTGATGGGCGCATGTACACGACCTTTCTAGCCTTAAGGAAAGTGCGGTATTGCTTGATTGCATCGGCGTAGAGGCGGTGCGTGACTTGGCGAGCTAGCATTTGCGTTCTTTGCACTCGCCGCATCAAACCGGGTTCTGGCGGAAAGGCCATAGCTCGAGGTTTGCGGGGAAGGGGGGACTTCTCCCCAAAACACCTCTTTGCAGTAGCCCCAAGGGCGTCAATGAGCACTTTGCCTTTCTTTGCTCGAGGATTGAGCATTGTGAGATGCTTGCGGATCCTCGTAAGCATGTCGGGGAAGGTGTAGGTGTAAGCTCATAGTCTAGTAAAATTTGGGGAATATGAGGAGGTGTTGGATAGGCGTCTGGGGCAACCTGCCAAGCCAGCTGCAAGTAGAGCGGCAAGTGGTCTGAGTCCACCTCCTCATCCCTACCAGTTGTTCCCACTTGAAAATGTTTGATGAGATGCATGTCCTGCTCAGCCACCAAAACATAGTCTACCACGCTGGAATCACCTCTCTGGTTCTTCTGCCTACAAGTGTGCTGGCTGGAGGATGGCCACTGTGCTAGTCCATTGAAAATCACTAGGTCAAAGATATTGCAGAGCAGCAACAGCTGCCTCCCATAGCGCGAGACCTGAATGTCAGCTGTTGCCTGTGGCCAAGCTCCTTCTGAAGGGCTCAGCTGCAACACATCATCCATCAGAGGGTCAAATCTCATCGGTTGTTCCGTGCCAGTGCGGGCATTGAAGTCTCCAACGAGCATGACCCTACCCTCACAACAAGAGAAAGGTCAATTAGCGACGTCTGGGTCACGTTTATGCGACGTCTGGCGACGTGACACAGACGTCGCTGGAGACACGTCGCCTGCGACATAGTGCTAGACGTCGCATGCAGACGTGACACAGACGTGACCCACGTGACTCAGATGTGACCATGCGACGTTTGGTAGACGTCACATGCGATGTATACCAGACGTCGTATGCGAATAAATATTTATATAAATATATTTTATTATTAATTAAAAAAATTAAATAGAATTAAAATAAAAAATTCTAGACGTCGCATGCGACGTCATGCAGAAAATGAAAAAAAAATGAATGAATTACTTAGATAATTACAATATGATGTACAAGAGGCAAAAGGCATGTCACCTTTTTTTTTTTTCTAATTGAAAATCGTGTATTGTATTTATATTTTTAAATAATCACAAAAGACTCGTTAAGGGGAGTATCCACCTTTTTAGCCTAGAGCTAATCTCTATCAGACTCGGTGGAGTCGTCATCCGAGTAAGTGGTTTGAGGACGCCTCTCAACCTCATCTTGAGGTTTGTGATCGGATGGCTCTCCAAAGTTCGACGTTCCCTCGTCGACCCCTCGTCCTGCGTCCTCGTCTAAGGCTTGGTTCATGTATTCCACTACTTCCTATAAAAACCAGAAGAATATGGCATTAATGTAGTTCATAGAATTGTGATAATTACATACAACGCACATTGGCATTCCCGTGATGTGGGATAGTTCCCGCTTCGTACAAGATAAACAGCTCCACGAGTAGTGGCTATTTGTATGTGCTCCTTGCTAGGGGGAAACCCGTATAGCCAGTACTATGACAATATGACGAGTATTGGCTAATGGCATTAAAATTAGTGTGAACTAATTTATAGCTCTTACGAATCTATGGTGAAACCCTTTCCCACCGCCGGAGCCCAAGTGAGACGGAATTCGTTGACTTGCAGTTGCTTTTGCAATCCGTTCTGTATGTTTCTTCAGTGGATCCTTTGCATGTTTGAATGCGATCTGATTGCAAGGCACACAACATTAAAGTGAGCGAATGGCAAAAAAAATAAGAAATACCTTGATATCTTCCTTATGGAGATTAAATGGTTTAGGGACTTTTTTTTTTTTTGAAGAACTGTGTCAGCAATATATTAAAAGAATGGTAATGATACAAAGCAAGTGAGGAGGAAGGAGAACTGCCCCAAAGAGACAGCGATACCTCGACACTTCACAACAAACTCACAGAAAAACTGCAACTCTACTGCTGTACAAACCGACCATCACCATCTACAACACCCAAGAAGTCCCGCCAAATGGCAAACTTCCGCTCTACTAATCTCGGGAACACCAGAAAGCTCTGATGGTTTAGGGACTTTTGACCAATCGCCTCCAACGTTTTTGGCATCTGACTTCAATTTATCAAGCACACTTTGCCTTTGATATAAATCGATAGATCAATACAATATTAAAAAAATAAAAATAAGACTATGACTAGGTCATGTACCTCCTTTTTCGTTGAAGCTCGCCCATCATCGAAACGAGCTTCTTCCAGTTAAAGCTCTTTGCTTTTCCTATCTCTGGGAAAGACTCTTTCATTTTATTTTTGATGCTCTCTATTTCGCGGTGGTCATAGACGCCAGACCACTCCCCTAGACTGTGGGGAGGCCATAAACGAGAGATATTGTTTGAAACCGCGTCCCTCAGTGTAGTATAAAAGACACTTTAGGGAGATCGTCCCTGAAGCATAAATGGTGGGTATATAAAAGCGTGTTTATGTCTACCGTCAATATATATATCCCGCCCCGATAGGAAACTTTTGAGCACCTTACAATTTATTCTAAGTGAAGAGAATGAATAAAACAACAAATTTAGATGGCAAAGTACTAATATTTGAGGTTGATATCTTAAATAATATGTTTACATAAAACTTTCACCAAAAAATTATTATTATTATGATAGTCGGGTATATTCGGGGCCAAATCGCCGGAATAATAATGGATGAAAACCAAAAGAGATGCTTGTTGTGGAAGCAGGTTTGCCAGGTCTGTCAGCCCAAAGTAAGAGTTATACATGCAGTTTCTTCCACCAGCAAAAACAAAAAAAAATATTAGCAAAAATACTGATCCAACATTGATCAGTATTCTAGCATTTGGCAGCCTTTAGGATATATGCTTTCAAAAAACCTGCAAATTTCTTGTTTGCAATGTCTAGACTGGAGAAACTGTTAACAAATTCAATATAAATTGCTCGCCTGGGCCATATGTCCAACTATGGATCATAAAAACCTGCTGGAGACGCGCCCAGAATGTCCAAATAAATTGGTTGTCTTCGTGAGTTTCATCCAACCATGTTAAGGAGTCAAACCGTGACAGAGAGCAAACACCAGTCGCTGCTTCAGGCAATTTGAAATTATGAGCAATAAACATTGAAGTTAGATGGCACCTATATTCATAAAAGCAACACGCTTGGGGGTGAAAGCATGCTACGGTGTACCACTTTTGGAACCCTCAAAAGTACCTACACTGGGTACTTTTAAAACTGGTACTTTCTACTTTTTCTTGCCATTAAAATCAATCCAAAATTTTTGAATTGAAGGTCAATAACATATCAATCTATAGTATTAGAGGGTGACAATACGATTAGAGACTAAAATGGATGAATAAACTCTCAAACTTATTGTTTATTGAGACATTAATGCAAGTTCCCAGTACCCAGTGTTGGGTACTTTTCTGGGTAGTTTCACACTCCCTAAAAAGAACTTTAGATGGTACACCCTAGCATGCTTTCACCCTTGGTACAAAAATCTTGGTGATTTATCACTGGAAAAAATAACTAGCATGATATCATGAGTAGCACAGGGCCCTGCCCTGGCATGTTTACTAAAGTCCTCCGATTATGCATAGGACATGCAGAATAGAAGCAGGCTTGTGGCTGCAAACCTCCACCAAATCAATGCAAGCCAGGAAAAGTAGTCTTGCATTCTGTTTAACAATTTCAAGATTAGGATAAGGAACTCATCTCTTCTGCTTCAGAGCTCCAGACAGAGTCAGCAAAAGTAAGCCACAGAGGCAGACACATATCACTAGGTTTCTCCAGCCTTGGCATCAGCCTTCTTTGGCAATAACACAGAATGTATATTGGGCAGAATGCCTCCATTTGCTATGGTTACATGCCCCAATAATTTGCTCAATTCCTTGTCATTTCTGACGGCCAACTGAATGTGCCTTGGCCAGCTCAAGAATCTCGGCAGCCAAATATTCCATGACAGAGGTAAGGTAAACAGGCGAGCCAGAGCCAATACACTCAGCGTATTTGACCCTGCTTCAGAAAGCGAGCAAATGGAACTGAAGGCCAGCTTTGGTGCTGCGTGACATGGCCTTCTTGTTTGCAGACTTTCTACGACCACCCGCCATAGCTAACCGACTACACAATTACCCCCTCCAACAAATCTCTTTAACAATTGTAAGCAGTCTTGATCTGGATATTTCCAACAAATCTTCTCACAACACACAAATCTAAATTCCTTTATAGTCCACGAACCCTAAAGTAGAAGGTCTCGTTTCTTGCATGGGATTTATGAAATTTAAATAATTAATTTCTTAAGGAAAAACATGCAAAGCAAAACCATAGATAAAATGCTATTCATATATGAGAATACAGTATGCACTCTAGATATACTGATTAATATGCCTCGCACAATACGCCAATCAAATCATATGAAAACCATAGCAAAAATTGTACAAAAATACAAAAACACAAAAACAATCCCCTGTTATTGTGCTATATATTTGAAATGAGAGGTGCTCAAAGGCTCCAACTTACAGTCTGGGCCATAGGATCGATGGATCTGACGATTGTGGTAGTCCAGGGCGCACCTCGTTTAGCATATGTAGCACAATAACAGGGGGTTCCAGGGGGATTTGATATGGATGTAAAAATAACATATTTTGAAACCAGCAATCATATCCCTAAAAGAATTGTGAGAGAAAAAAATAGATTTAAGATAAAAAGTAATCACGTTAGCTCATTGGTTATATTAGTCAAAGTAGTCTTATCTTATCTTATTTTATCTTATCTTATTAAAATATTGAGTTACTTTGGTAGAGGTCATATTTCATATTTTAGAACCTTAGGTGAAGCAGTATAGGGGTTCGATATTCCATGAAAACCTTAGGCGATATTCCAAAATCTTAGGCACCCCCACCAATCATAAATGATCATTAGCGAAACGAGAATGTGAAATGGTCTGAGTAATACTACATCAACCTTCATAGGTGTTACATCATTCAAAAGTAGAATTTTGTGCAACCAATACGACCTAAACCCTGCTACATATTAAGTAACAATAATAGCCATTTTACAAAAGAGTAGTTATTTTGATACATACAAGAAGGGAAGTCCATAAACTGTGCAAGATTGTCCCAGGTGATACTGTGACCTTGATTTTCAACGTCCACTCTAGGCACATTCACATCTTTAGTCTCTACGTATTTGGAGCTTATCATTGCCAACCCTCAAAAACTTGAGTGATAGCATGCAATTAAATTGCATATCCAATTAAATACCTTGCATTAACATCTATTTGCATTTATGCCTAGAGAAATGCATATAGTATTTGTCTTATCTTGGTACTATAAGAGGAATAGCAGAAAAAATATTGATATTGACAAGGAATGAACAGGAATCCAAGGCTATGCATTGTTTATTTTCTCTAATATTGTATATTATGCTATGTGTTACACCTTCTCAGATTCATATACAACACAATTTAATCAAGGTGTCCCTTTGGCTTCACATATTATTGCTAAATTTATGCATCCTCTCTAAAATCACCATTCCATCCAACCAAATGCTTCGCATTAACTTATATTCGTACCTATGCCCGGCAACGCCGGGCACCCGTTACTAGTATGATTAGTAACTTATTTTCTAGCATCTATGGAATAATTTGAGGTCTAGACTTAGATAGTTGGCATTGTTTTAAAATGTTTCTATAAAAGAATGACTAAAGTAAATGGAAATAATTGAAAAAAGGTATAGTAATTTTAATTTAATGTTTTCCATTGATCACAGTATAAAAAATTTGGGGACGAATTTTGGGTTAGTTTAGCTAAACGCTAGAAAGTATGAGAAGGAAAATGTGTAGAGTTTAGCTAAACTACAGAAAGTTTTGGGATTAATCTTGCAATATGAAGGCTACCGTTTTGTGGCTCTTCACTCATTGCAGAAATCGATACATGCTTAGTGGCTCTAGCTATTTGGTTTATGACATAGGTATAGCTCTTTCTGTGTTGTTTGCTGTGATATTTCTTATGAGGCAGTTTTGAAGCCCTCCCTATACTAGCTAGAGGAGACTTTGGAGTAATGAAAGGTAAGCATGGATTCTCCAGAATGATCTAGGGATTTGCAATGGGGTTTCTTGGAGGGGAGGCCACGGAGGCTTAATAGCTAAATCAAAGCGTAATGAGGTTTGAACTTAATGCCTTAGGTACCAAGCAAAAGATTGGCATGTGGACCACTCCAGTTTGGAGGAGACCTATAAGAACTTCATATTGCTTGGAAGACGGGTGATTACTCCATAGTACATTTTGGAAATGAAAGTACATTTTGAAATTGGGTGCAGAAGCCCTTTAGTACTACAGTATGAAGCATCTCTGGCCAAGTTAACATGCAGGATGACACTTGTTTTTTTCTCTCCTTTTTTTTTAAGTAGGGTTCTATCGAAGGGGAGCTTCAAGTTGTCTATGCTTCAATGACCAGTGGGATCTCTATGTAGCCAAGATGATATGAAAGCATGTAGCTAGAATTTGTTCCAAGTTTAGGCTCACTATTGTGCTATTATTTCATATAAGGCCAGTTGAGCCACTTTGTAATAAGGTCTTCGGACCACTTTTTATTAATAGAAAATCATAAATTTCGTACCCTCAAAGAAGGTTTTTTTTTTTTTGGGGGGGGGGGCGGTCACTACTTCGGCATGTTTCAATCTATCACGGGGGCGGTCCAGCGCTTTCGGCATGTTTCAATCTATTTGTAAGTGTGCACAAAAGAGGTGGATGGAGTGGACTACCCTAGCCAATGTTCTATGCCAGCCAAAGCCACTGTCATGACTCTGTCTATTGTTAATCCTGAGACTCGATGGCCAGTCAACTGCCTTGAGTATGAACCCAGGGTAAGAGCCCTTCTTTCTGTTGTATTATGTATGTTGTGATGATGTTCCTTAGTGTTGTTGGATGGGCCACCCTTCGTGTGCTATATTATTATATGTATTGTCGTTGTGTGCTAACATGTAGACGAGCTTCTGCAGATGTCCCCGAGAAGGATTGGGCCAATGACACCTTCGTGTCCTATGCTCGGGCACTAGTTAGTCTGTGCTAGATGGAGGGCCTTTCTTAGTGATGGTGTCATCAAGAAGGGGAATTTTCCGTATTTGTACGATGAAAGCATCGTATAGGTTCGAGGAGCGTCATAGCGGCCCCTTATTTGGGATGTCAGAGCTGAAACCATTGTTGCTTGTATCACCCCGTAGGTAAGAATATCTCCTTGATCATTATGATTTTGGCCAGAAAAGCCTTGATCTGTCATTTTCTACTCAAATAATTTGTTTCTTTTTAGCAGAGCATTGGGGATTTTTGCGACGAGACCGGGTAGATCTATCCTATAAAGGAATGTTTGTTTACGAGACATTTCGATGTGGAAGGCATACCTCCGCGGCATGCCTTCTACACAGGAATGTCTTGTAACCAAACACTCCTTTAATGTGAGAAGAATCTAGGAAATATTTTGCAGCCATTTTTTTCCCCTTGATTTTCTTCGAGGTGTGGCTTCCTTATCTGCCTTAAAGCTTCTTCATCCAGCCTTGTTTGCTTCTTTATCTGCCATCTTCATCGGCGAGTTTGCAGGAGTTTTTCGAGTTTGCAAGGTTCCTTTGGTTGCCTACTTCTTGCATGTAGACTCACTTACCAGATGTTATCGGACTTGAACTATAGCTGCTTCACAAGCTATAAAATTCGAGTTAATTTGTGGACAACCGAAACTAACCTATGAGTTCTAGTAGACACGAAATTGTCTTCCCACTTTTTATTTTGAAGTGGAGGGGCATACCACGTGGCAACACATGGTTGATCTTCACACACAAAAATGTGACTCGAAGTTCCATATTGTACTTAATTTGTTCCTAGGACACACCGAGTTTTGTATTTAGGTCATTTGTTGTGTATTTATTTGTTATGGATAATACATTTTGTTTTTCTTTCCGTCTATAAATAGCGGATCTGAGGAAAGTTGATATCCTGCGAATCCGAGCATGCCACGTCGTTAGGGTACGCTGCCGTAGCCACGTAAGCCCCGGGAAGAAAATATCTCCCCTGTATCTCTCAACAGAACAGAGTTAAGGGAGCTTGAGAAAATGGGAGGAGGAGGCGCAAATCATCCAGTCCGGCCTATGTCGCCCAAAAATCAGCCTCATCCGTTTAATCGCCGGAACCATTCTGCCGATCGATCTGCGCCTAGCGGCGGCCATTGCCCTGTCGTCAAGTCTGTCCATCAGGATGTCCTTTACCACACAAGAATCGAGCAGCGCGCCTTCGTTAAGCTCCAGAAATTTCACGAGACCTTGGCAATCCAGCGCAATCTGAGGGTAAATCTTTTATTTCTTTTAGATCTTGATTCTTGAACAGGGCTTTAGAACTAGGGCTCTTGATTTTGCATTTCTTGAATTTGTTTTTGTGTAATAAAATTTTACAGAAGCTGCAGCGGGAGAAGAGCGGCGATTTGGGGCAGGTTGTGAAGGCTTTGCAGGTCCAATCTACCTCGGCCTGATCTGGCATGTCTATAAACTCTGTTATTGCGGATGCATGTATCTGTTTCCCTTTGTATGTAGATACAATCTGCCTCAGCTTGATTTGGCACGTATATGAACTCTGTTATGCGGATGCATATTTTTTTTTTTTTGTTGTTGGATATATGTAGGATGCAATCTGCCTCAGCTTGATCTGGCATGTATATAAACTCTGTTATTGCGGATGCAATATTTCTTTTTCTTCCTGTTGTTGGATAATGTCACCTTGTGTTCTTCATGCCTCTGCTAATGTGTTTCTTTCATATTTGGTTTCTCAGTCCAGCATTTTGTATTTACATTTTAAATTGTGACCAATGATAAGTCCATCACATTTGTTCGATGTATCTAAACTTAAAGGTGGATTATTTTTTTTAATTGAAGGCTGCGAACTTAAAGGTAGATTATTACAATTTAATGCTAGAGATCATCTGGTTTGATTCCAGATATCATATTTGATTTTATATTCTCAAAAAAACTTTGAAGCCAAAGAAAGCATTGACGATCCAAGTTTAATTCCAGTACATGAATAACAAAGCAAATGAATAGTCCATTTAAATGTAGCATTTTCTTGAGGGGTTTTCTAGACAATAAATTCATATGGTTTATTATTTAAATTATAAGAAATTTATCGCGGCGGCCTTTCTCTTTCTCAAATTTATGCGAGTTTGAAAATTTGTCAAGCTTAGTATCAGTTCAAAACTTCTAAAAGTTGAACCCATTATCAACTCAAAATATGGAGGACTTTTCAGAATATCGAGAATTGCGGCCACATAGGAGATTTGTGTGATATGGAAATGGTGGCAACGGGAACCTATATCTGGGTCTACCCACTACATTAACCATTGGTATGAAGATTCACACCACAAGAACCTCAATCTTCTATTGCATCTGCGCAAAAGCATAACTAGGTCATCTAAGTTGATATTATAGGTAGATCAACAGTTTTGAAGGTCGTAAATGAGTAAAAAATGTCAAGGTTTAATAATTTTAAGACAATGTGTTTAAAGCAACATCAGTTGGAGACCTGCTAGAAAAATTTGTTGGCTGATAATTGCATCTCTTCACTAATTGACTTATCAATTGAACATTTGTGTGATGTCAAAACATTGACTGGCTCTATGCACCAGTGCTTAAAGTCCCTTAATGCCTATCTCAATTCGGAGTACCCAAAGTCCCTTAATGCCTATTTCAATTTAGAATGTCGTGAAAGAGGCGGATGTTAAGCCCGATGCAAAGGGCACATTAATTTTGGGTGTGTAATGAATGAGTCAGGGTCAAGTTCTTGGTATATATTTGAAAAGGTATACTATTTACTTGTGTTCTGGGATGTAATGAATGAGTTAACATCAATATGCTAGACCAATTATTGTTGTTTTGGGCACCTATTTTATTTTGTAAATCTATGAATCACTGCATTTGCACAAAATAAAAATTGTGGTTTAAATGAGAGTGATCTTGCAATTATCAATTATCGCATAATACTATAGCAACTTAAACATGGTTCTTTTTATACGATCTTTCCAGTTTCAATTTTGATGCCAAAATGACTACACAACTTCTTCTTGCCATGATTTTGCAAAGCATGGAAGCTGTTGAAGCTTGGAAGCAGACTTGTCTCCAGAAATAAAATGAGAATGCTCTTCTCATTCGTGACATAAAAAGAATGAGGGCTTTGCAGGCAGAAGGACTCAGTAGGGACCAATGACCTAACCGAAGGAACGAGGGCTTTCTGCCGGTACTGCATGCCCAGTTTTTTGCGAAGCACGCTGGTTCCTGTCTCTGTTTTGGCGAGAGTTGTTTCTGTCTGCATAAGTTTTCTTTTGCTTATCGTCATAGAAGCTATGGCGCTAGCTGATCATTATCTTTGGCCGTCAGAGAAGCTATGATTCCTTAGAAGCAGAGGCTCCTCAGGCGGAGCAGAGCTTGGTAGTTCTTTTTCTAGCCTGAGATCTTTCCTGGAACGAATTGCTTTGCACCCTTTTGTATTGCAGAGAAACATCTGTCGCAGAGGGCGCCATGGCTCCGACCTTTAGTTTTAGGCGCCAACAACAGACTTGTTTCCATCGCTTCTCTTATATTGGGAATTTCTGCTGTGAAATATGATGCAAAAACTGCCATTTTGTCTGGCATAGCCGGCTTCGTCGCCGGAGCCTATAGTATGGCCATTGACAGATATCCAAATCAAAGCAGAAGAACACAAAAATGGCCCTGATGTCGAAGCTAGAGAGTTTCAAGAATTTACCCTATTTATGTACAAAGGGGGCTTAGTTATGGCCTTGCCCAACAGGTCGCAGAGGAGCTTTCTAAAGGGGATGTTATCAGAGTACATGTCAGTGATGAGATTGATAACGATCTAGACTCCCTTGCAAATCCGGCCCAAGCAGCTAGGGTTTCTACATTGTCTTTTTTTTGTTGGAGGTTTAATTCCTCTTCTTGGCTCTGCATTTTTTGCTGTAAATCGAAGCCTTGGAGATGAAGGATGCATTCTTGGCTGCAACTTTATGTATGCTCAACTGCATGAAAATGAAGATGTAAATCAACACTCCACCGATTTTGCCAGCTCACGCTTCACCGGAAATTCTTCATCGCAAACCTGTTCCCAGGAAAAAAAAGAAGCCCACGTGTCAGCAAAAGAAGATGGAATATAGGAATCGAATTTAAGGAGAATGAATTATATATGTGTAGATAATTTGCACAATCCTTCTACCTACCTAGATAAAGATAACCGAAGCATTCCTACTCAGTGTACTCGTGCACTCTCTACATTTGTAAAAGTTTATTTCAGGTTTTTACTTTCTCAAAATAAGAATAGAATAGAATATATTTTTTTTATCGTTCAAAGAGACTAATTGGCCTATGGAACCCAAAGAAAAAGAGAGCAACAAACGTATTACTGTCAGGATTAAAGAACCCCCACTCCAAAGGGTTTTCGAGGGAAAAATCTTAGCAGTAATAAGTATGCTGGTATATTGTACAATTGTATAGGACAATTCAATACTGTCCCGGAGGACACAACTGAGTTCGTGTATCCATAACCTCCTAGAGGTATGACCCCAACAAGCCCATGGACGCCATATTCAATAACTCATGCAGCGGCTGGCCAGACACTATTAACTGAACATACTGCGCTCGGATATAGGCAAACGCTGGGCAGATCTGGAGGGCATGACATTCATCTTCAATGGCGCCCTGGTGGCAACACTGACAAAGCCTCACCTCCCGTGCTTCCCGAGTCCAACGCCCTGTCTCAATGCGAAGACGATGTGCACCCGTGCGATCATGGGTAAAGGGATGTACAAGTACTAGTGTGGGCCTCTCGTGAGCCTAGGATTGACTTGCTGCTAATAGTGTGCCATCTTAACGTGCGTCAGAGCATCTGCATCCCAGAGCTTGCGAAGGAAAGTAGCATCTAGGTACAACTTTAGTGAATTATGATCCTTCTTTGTCCGTACCTGTACGCATTTGTTTGCCTGTACATCCCAACGTGAGAACCACTGAGCTTGCTTGTCCTTCCAGCAGGCTTTGAGGCGTTGGGAACCCATTGCTACAGCCAAAGCAAGGTTGGGCAAATGTGTATCACCCATAGCGACCATCTTCTGGAAGTAAATAATGGCGTTCCAATGCAGCCCTTTGAAGGGGTAGAAAACCTGTCTCCTGGAGTAGGATCTGGTATGGAACTGTGGATTTCACTCCAAGGGCTTGTGCCAAGAAGGCTTTCTGCACCAGCTTGAGATCATTCCAGGTGGTGAGGGATATCACCGGACCCCACACTTCTGCCCCGTACAGGAGGACCGGCTCGACCAGGGCCCTAAACAGGTGTGACTGGTGGCCCCAGACATACAATTCTGCCTTGTGGCTGTTGTTCTGCATGGCATATAGTGCTTTCCAACCCACTGTGACCCGCAACTTGATGGCAGCATCCCAGTGGGTGGTAGTGGAGAACTCGATCCCCAAGTACTTGTAGGTCGGAGCCACTTGTCCCTGGTAAATGAATGAGGGAAGCCTTGGCTGACAGGATGACGAAACTAGCAGCACCCTAGTTTTGGCCAAGTTAACTCGCATGCCAGTGAATCGGCAAAAAGTGTCAAGAGCATTCAGGTGACATTGCATGTCCTCTGGAGTATAGGCCAGGAGGTCGACATCGTCAGTATATATGATTGCGGATTGTGTGATGCATGAGATGGGCACCCGCCCCTCCGTGCTCAGAGCGCACAGGATTTAATAAGTGAATTTTACTCTTATTAGATTAAAACTAAAACAATGAGGAAATTTCAAATGTATAGACCGGAACTTATGTGTATTTCCACTGAAGTTTTTCACTTCCAAAAGTAGCCGCCATCGCCTCCACGTTGCGGCTCCTTCCTCCCAAAAATAAGTCGACCGAAATATGCCACTGAAAAATCAAATAATTGCTTCTTCAGTCTGCCATATCTCACCGATCCCATCCATGCTTCTTTTCTAGACAGCATGGCAACTATATAACTTTGGTGTAGACAAAATTAGCTGAAGCCTGAGCAGAGGATACATGCAGCCATGAAGGTTCAGGAAAGAAATGATTTTTCAAAGGTTTTTGAATTTTTCTGTTGTTGATTGTGGAGCATCTATGATGAAAGTCTTTACCTTATGTCAAAAATCTGCTTTTCTAGGAAATTTGGGAAAGGGAATAACATCACGTATGTTTTCTATTTTTGTTGCAAACATCAACATCCTTTCGAAGCCTAGTCCAAAACCTACTTGCTTCACAGTACCATATCGGCGCAGATCGGTTCATTTAATGCAATCTATTGACACATTGGAACCCATTATTTATCAGCTTCATCATATATATAGATATAACTACAATAAAAGTATTCTGCTTCACTTTGCTTGAAGGACATTATAACGTTCTTCCCGCTAGCTTCCACTAGCTCTCCAACCTACAAAGCCCAAACCAGAAAAATCATCAGATAAGCATAAAAGCAAATATTCATAATGCCAGAAAAATGCAATGACCTTAGGAACAAACAGGTCCATGGCACATCATTAAGGCACATATAGAAGGCCTCGATACTCTTGGGGTAGTTATACACTATCATTGGCTTCTTGAGCATCTTTTTAGTAAGATATCTGACACGAAAGACTTACATGTTAAACATCAGCACTCTTATGTTAAACATCAGCACTCTTAGCAGGTCTGGAATGATGATGCTGACAAATTGCAAATTTACACATACTAGAAAATACAAACTTCTAAAGAATAGCTGCAATGACATATCATGCACGATGTAATAGGCGAGGATGGGAACTACTACAAAGTTTCAAAAAGTACAGTATCCAGCCTTCTAACCTGTTAACTGGCATCATAATGGCATGCTCAAGGCTGTCTTTATTTCAAACAAAACTTCTTTAAGAATGCCTATACCATTTATTCCCATAAAACTACAACACACCTCTCATACTCAGATGCCAAATCAATTATCCTTTCCATAGCATTTTCAAACACCTTGTCTTTCACCTGCATGATGGCTAAAAACAATTACTTTATACGCCATCAAACTCACAACATTGCCTCAATGACATCACATTAAGACTGACCTCCTTAAGCAAGTTGATTGCCTCTGTATATGTTATTCATACAAACGGAGTGTTTGCAACTAGATGAAGACGATCTAGTGCTTCTTTATGATATTAATTTCATGTCATCATAAAAATGGTCTAAAAGCCATTTGCACAAGAATTTGACATACTCTTCAGCACTGTCTATATCCTCCTGCAGAATGATAGTGATAAGTAAAAATAGCAGTAAACAAACAAGCTGTCAAATTGCACCTCAAGTTCCACAAAAGCAATTTCAGGTTCTATCATCTAACACACTGTCAGATGCCTGCTTGTATGAGAATTCTCTGCTCGAAATGTTGGCCCAAACGTATATAGACGACTTAAAGCACAAGCATATGTCTCAATATGCAGGTGGCTCGATACTGTCAGATATGATTGGCAGGCAAAGAAATCAGATGCATAATCAATTGTCCGATCATCCTTTTAAAGAATATTACCCTTAATTTTCAACCTTTCTTCTATCTTTGCAACCTCTTCTTTTGCTTTTTGCAGATCCTGCACGGGATCATCAATAGCGCCTTTTGGCGTAGAGTGCTGTATAAGAGGCATCAACCACCTGGCAATGTTACCTCAGACCAGTGGAGACAGCGGTTGGAGGAGTTGTATGACCCCCCAGGAGCAATCGCTGACGTTCCAGACCAGGCTAGGAGATACACTACAGCTTTCAGAGGAGGACATCCACCAGGGTCTTAGGCATCTTGCTAATGGTAAAGCAAAGGACTTGCAGGGACTTCAGGCCGAGCTGTTAAAATGGGGTGGGCCAGCTTTGCTCGGGCCTTTGACAGGGATAATCAATCAGGCCATTAGAGAGGGCCTCCCGCAGGAATGGATGGTTAGCAAGGTCACCCCTATTCATAAGACGGGAAGCAGGGATGACTCCTCCAACTACTGTATGATCATGGTGAGCCCGTTACTCGCAAAACTTCTAACAGGTGTGCTGGAGAAGAAGTTAACGCAATGGGCAGAGGAAACTGGGGTACGTGCAGTTGGCCAGGCAGGTTTCCACCCTGCCCACTCCATGAGTGATCATATTTTTACTCTCAGGATCCTTATGGAAGCTAGCGGCAATGCACGACGTAACTTGTATTGCTGTTTCGTGGATTTTAAGACGGCATATGATACGGTCCCTCGGGACCTGTTGTGGCAACGCTTGCAGGAGCTACATGTCCCACAGGATTTGCAGAATGCCATCTACCGGCTCTATGACGGCATATATGCCACTTTGTCTGCGTCAGACCACCGGGTGAACAGTACCATAGGTGTTAAACAGGGATGCCCGTTATCTCCAACGCTTTTTGGACTCTATATTGACAAGTTGGAGACCTGGATGCAAGAACATGGAGGCGGTGGCCCGCAGTTGCCAGAGGCATATACAGTAAAGCAGTTGCTTTATGCAGACGATCTGGGCTTATTGTCCCATACAGCTAGGAATATGCAGGAAAATTTGGATGCTCTCAGTCAATTCTGTGACATAGCAGGAATGACAGTCAACCAGCAAAAAACCAAGCTCTTGCCAATCCTATCTGCGCAGCATGATATCCCAGACTTCTATTACAAAGGACAGAGGATGGAAGTTATAAGGATCTTTAAGTATCTGGGAATCGATTTCTCTGCTAACATGCTATGGGATGACTGTGTAGAAAGGAGGGTCAGCGTGGGATGGAAAGCCCTGTATGCAATGCAGAATAGCTGTTACAGAATAGATCTCTGCGATTGGGCACGCAAAGCACACCTGTTCCGAGCACTCATGGAACCCGTATTGCTGTATGGGGTAGAGGTCTGGGGGCCAGCGGTTAGCAAGGGTACTTGGGATAAGCTAGAGAGGGTACAAAAGGCTTTCCTGACATACAGCCTAGGCGTCAAGGACACGGTGCCTTATCCGATTTTGCTGTATGAGACTGGCTTTTGGCCCCAGCAGCATTCTGCTATGTGCAGGCACCTTGCATATTTCAATAAGGTTGACAAAATGGATGCACAACGTCTTCCTCCTCGGGCTCTGTTATTGGCACAAGGGCCACAACATCTGAAGAGAGTGTGGCACGAGCATTGTAGGGGATGGTTCGCAAGATGGTTCATAGACTATCAACACATTATGGATATGTCGGAGATCGCGGAGTAGGAGCTACATTTGAACGAGCGCTTTGCTGCCTCTTTGTGGGATGCGCCCACTCTTGCAAAGCCCAAAACAGAGCACTACCACACACAGGTTAATCCGTGGCTTGAACATGGCCCCCACCAGTATTTGAAGGCACACATCTCTACCAAGAAACGGAGAGCTATAGCTGCAATAAGGACAGGGTCCCACCATCTCAGAATTGAGACAGGCCGCTAGGGTACAGATGGAGGGCAGGGAATCCCCCGGCATGAGAGATTATGCCAGTGCTGTCATATGCAGATAGTAGAAGATGAACACCATGCTCTACAGGAATGCCTAGCATATGCACACATCCGAGCAGCTCATGCCGATCTCAGATGCTCTGAGATAGTAATTCATCAACTACTGGCACGTCCTACATTTTGCAAGTCTCCACCGTCAGGGAGTCCCTCACAGCACAGGGAATTTGAGCGCCTAGATAGGGCCTCTCGACGCCTACTACAAGGGTTTTTCCTCCCACATGGGAGGTTTTTTCATCCCAGTGATAGAGACACATTGTGCAGGGTTTCTGTGGTTTTTTCTTTTGTGTTTGGAAATTTTCCGTTATATTGTAATCACCGTCTCATAGGCCAGTTGGCCTCCGTGGACGTTAAAATATACTTCCTTCCTTCCTTCCTTCCTTCTTTTTTTGCTTTTCAGCTTTTAGCTTCCTTATAATTTCACCTTGCTCAATAACTATTTAATTTTTGGCTTCTAAAATCATTTTTTGAAGGTGGTGTACTACTTTTTGATTCTCTCTCTTCTCTCAGCCTCGGCAAGGATTGTTGTAACTGTTGAAATATGCACATGTGGCATATACCTATGGCCCTGCATGCACACCTCAGCGCCATGTTGGCGATCCACAC
Source organism: Isoetes taiwanensis (assembly GCA_021234155.1). NCBI lineage: Eukaryota > Viridiplantae > Streptophyta > Lycopodiopsida > Isoetales > Isoetaceae > Isoetes > Isoetes taiwanensis. Next base: position 2,182,554 of record JAJEKV010000087.1, read on the forward strand.
CAAGAGCCATGTCTGTGTCTTTTGGCTATGGCTGCGTCTTTTGGTCTGTACGCCTCTCCTAGTATAGGATCAGCATAGTTTTAACACTAAAAGGTACTCACAAGTCCCATTTTTTTCTAAAATTCCAGATTTGTCAATACCCCATTCAGAACTCATTTCGCACGTGGATTCTTTTATTCCCTCCCTATATACGTCACATTTTTCTTTTTGCCATCTCATAATAGTACATGATAACACTGTTAAAACATATAATTAAAGACACAAATAAAAGCGATAATAAACTTTGCAGAAATCTCCTTAGGCCAACACAGTCAATCTTATACATAAATATATATTTGTAATGGAAGAAGCTTCAATACGAAATTTATGCTGAATAATCAATTCATATAGAAAGCCTTCTTGCAAAAGACAAAGCAGGATAGACCTTCCACACCATTCATAAAAAGCCAGCGCCATAGAAGACCTGGTGCAAAATATTATAATAGTCACAATGCACAATTCATACAATCCACATAGCACATCAGTATTGCATGTCTGCAGTAATATTGTGATCCTACAACTATATAGCAGATTGTTTGCAAGTTAAATTGCATAATAGTGGAATATACAACTGATATCTAGCAAGGAGAACTATCTCGATAATCAGTGTACTATCCACTACAGCATGTATGATGTGCTTATTCCACATCATCTTTAAACAAATCTTGGAATGTAATCTATGCAATTTAAATACGTTCTATAGACTTTTTTTTTAATCTGCTCTCATGCATGCAACCCAGGACATTCTAGCGGCTGTGACTTTTTTGCTTAGAAATAAATTTACATTACGAATGTTAAACTAAGATACATGTGAACAAATGGTATTTGCAAAGGCTTAAGCAACTGGTATCAGTAAAATAAGCTGCAGAAAAATAAAGCAATTTTGTGAAAGCATGATCGAAGCTCTGACTTCATAAGCAAAAACATAATTCCTTGGAAAGAAGTCGCAAATCTAGTATGGAAATGGCAAAACAGCTTGGAATGTAGTGCTAAGGGCAGGACCATATCACATGCAAGCCACTCTGCTAAACCCTCTTAACTAATAGAAGAAAGTAGAACCATGCTTAGCCAAGGGCCGAGCTGTCAGATGATCCAAGAACAAGCAACCCGAGTCCTTGAGAATACTTGGATTATAGCACTTGTTTCTTAGGCTATGGAAGTACCAAGCAATGTGAAGCATCAAATGTGAAGGTCTACATCCCCTTACGATTTATACAAGGCATACATATTTCTATCTAAATGCCCATTCGGTAATGACTTTTACCTGCTGAACCTGTTTGGTGGCCCATTCATACACATAACCAGATTCATACTCACATATGACACTCATTGAAACAAACAAGAAAACAATCCAGTTTACAGCACACAGAAATGGGCTGGCATTGACAGGCATATATAAGCTACTAAAATGAAGATGAGTGTAAAGTAAATTTCGAATCCTGTTCTGTATCTGGCTACACTTTCATACACATAACAGGACTCATACTCACATATGACATGCTGATTATTCCCCAACGAAACAAACAAGATAACCAGTCTAGTTTACAGCGATCAGCATACAAAAAAGGGCTGGCATTGCCAGGCATACATAAGCTACTAGAATGAGTGTAAAGTAAATTTAAAATCACAAAAAAGGCAAGTGTGTTTTCTTTCATACCTTCTAGTGTATGGTACATTTCCCATAAACAATGATGAAAAATGTTACAACCACAAATGGCAGCTGAAGAAATATTCTAAACGCCATAAATGGCAAGACTAAAAGATTCCGGTTTGGAATGTAGTGCAAAGGGTAGGACCATAGCACATGCAAACCACTCTGCTAATCCCTGTTATTCCTGACTAATGAAGACAAGCAGATTATTTACCTGGCTAAAGTGATCGACTTGTCAGATGATCCAAGAACAAGCAACACGAGATCCTGAGGATACTTGGAATCTAGCACTTGTTTCTTCGGCAATGGAGGTACCAAGCAATGTAAAGGATCAAAATAAAATAAAGGGTTGGATCTACGGGAGGGCTATAAAACCGTAATGATCTGCTTGAGAAATATCAGCGGCAATGGCGAAGGCGGCAATGATTCAGCTCTGTATTGCTCTGTGCATAATAGGAGCAGCCTTTGCATCTGATAAGAAGACGGAAAACGAGCTATTCTGGTATGGTCCGGCGCCTGGATCAGCAGGAGGCTGTGGAAAATGTGGAGGAGGATCTGGAGGAGGGATACCAGGAGGCGGCTACCCTGGCACTGGCTTTCCAGGTGGTCCAGGAGGATCTGGTTCTGGATCTGGAGGAGGGATGCCGGGAGGCGGCTACCCTGGCACTGGTTACCCCGGTGGCAATCATGGTGGTCCAGGAGGATACCCCGGTGGAGGTCCTGGTGTCCCAGGTGGCTTGCCAGGTGGTTACCCACCTATTCCAAAGTCTCCTTGCCCCCCATCCAGCGGAGAACCTGGTCCTAAGGGAGGCCCTGGCTCTGGCGGACCCTCACCATCAGGTAGTTCCCCTTCTGGCGGACCCGGTTATGGAGGCCCAGGTGGTTATGGAAGTCCCGGTGGCAAACCTGGCTTTGGCGGCCCTGGAGGTTACCCATCACCATCGGGTAGTTCCTCTCCTAGCGGACCTAGTTATGGAGGCCCCGGCGGCAAACCTGGCTTTGGTGGACCTGGCTATGGCTCTGGTGGACCAGGATATGGAGGCCCAGGTGGCAAGCCCGGCTCTGGCGGACCTGGTACTGGCGAACATGGTGGAGGATGTCCATGCGGGTATTACTTATAACGTTAATTTTTCTTCCATAAGTTTTGCTCTTTCTGCATTGTTTGAATGTGGCTAAATGAATGATGCATCAGGTTCTGGTCGTCACATTTTGGTAGCTGGCCTCCTGCTATTAAGGACGTGAAGACAATTGCTCAAGCTTTTGGCCCAGATGCAAGCAAGAAGTTTGGGGACACTACCCTTGTTGCTGCTCTTCAATCTACCAAAACGGATCCTTACAGCTCCCTCCTCAAACAAAGTGTTACATCCCTTCTCAATGCCCACAAGTTGACAAACTTCCAGTACACTCCTAACGATGTTAAATCCTCCTTCAATGCTGCAATTGTTTCTTCTCAAGCTGCCGCCGTACAAGCATCAAAATTTGAGCAAGCTAATAATGGCTATGGAACTCAAGGATTATGTGTCTAATTTGCTGCACCATATTTTTCTTGCTAGCTCAATTGATGCTAAGTTAATAAGGCACTGCTACATGTTTATATATGATCACTATTAAAAATAATGAATTCATTTTTCAACTGATAATTTGTGGCTCAGCTATTGCGTATTAAATTGTTCATTATGCATGATTATAAAATTAGTTGCTATTTTCATCTTCGCACCCTCTCATTGAGCTTGGTAAGACTAAACAATTCGTCTCGGTGAAACTTCCCATCAGATATTGGAGTTGATGCAAATTGGATTTTGATATGAACCTGTTATGACCTAAAAGGAATCAAAGGTGGAGATATCAAGATGTGGATACTAATCTACCTTTGTACGACCAATCTATCATTGAGAAGAAAGCTTTGAAAGAGTTCAAATGCTAGGATTCAATTATGGAATTGATCAAATCGAAATGAGTTCGGTCTAAGGGCAAAATTACAAAGTTCTTCAAAAAAAAAATTTACAAAGTTTGCATTTGTGTGAATTTGTGGATGGTTTAAGCAACCATATGAAATTGTATTAGGAGGTATACATAAGCTCAAGTTATATTTCGATGACTAGATGAAAACCACGTTCATTTTGCCTCATGGAGCATATACTTACTGGTCATCCCCTTCAGTTTTTTCAGTGTAGAATTGTTAGGGCATTCAAATCATTAGGGCATTTTTGGACTTTTGCCCTTACTATGAGATTGAAATTTCACAGATTAAATTACCACACATCACCGCCCGTGTGTTCTACATGACTTTCCAAATCTGCCATTTTAAATTTTCGTATTCTGCCACTTTGTTTTCTAAAATCAACTTGTGGACTCTACCACCACTTATTAAAATCCATGATTTTATAAGCATGGAAGGCGCTACAATGAATTGCTCTGATGTTCTTTGTGATAGAAGTTGGAGTCTGTATGTGGGGAATAACATGCTACCATATGGATTGGTTTACTACATGGTTATACACCCATATCCACATGTAGTGATTGTGCATGTCTGTCTTGTGTAGGGAGACTGAAGGTAGCCATGATGTTTTGTAATAAGTTACTCCGCTATGTCCCCACTTGCCCATGCACTTATTGAATAATGAATAGCACTTATAGCTTGGCAAACCCATTATTCTTCGGCCAATATGTTCCCACATTTTCATAAGAAAAATGAAGTTCATATCCCTGGCTAAGGAATTCAAGTTGCCTCCCTTCTGTCATGGGTGTGACGCTCCCCACAAAATATACGACGCCCCGTCGTATACCTCATGGGCAATCCCCCATCCGGCAAGGTTCGTCCCGTTCTGGGATGGTCATGACATGAGAAGGAGACATGAATGTGTCTTGTGCTCCCGTTTCATATGGGTTCCTATACAGGGGAAGCATAAAACATAAATATTAGCATGAGCAATAACAATACAATCAGCTGCCTCAAAAGGTAGTACCATCCATCCATCAATATCATAGACATCAATACATCATCCATCATATGAGCTCCTACCCAGGCTCACTCGTGGGGAGAGTAGACTGACGGCTTGGGTCTCAAGACAGAATAGACGGAGTGATGACAATGACTTGGGCTGACAATAGACAATGACTAGGGTTGACCACTCTATCTACCCCCTCTGTAAGTTGCATACTTTGAGATAGGCTAAATCGAGGAGCTCTGTCATGATCAGAATCAGAGACGTAACACCTTGGTCTCACCCAATGAGGCTACTCTAGAATGCATCATACCGGTCTGATGAGGAAGGAAGGATCGCATTTCCCCTTTCTGGAACCCAGTCGTTTGATAGGCGGCTAAAGGATTGTGATGACATATGTCCTTACCCGACTGAACTCCCCAAAATAAGAGCCAGACCAACACCTGCAACTCCTGAGTGTTAAGGTGACACCATCGACCCAAGAAGTATCGGACTCATACCCGACCCTCTCAAAGTGACCGGCCATAAGCCTAGCTCGCTCCATTTCCTCAATAGCTACGCTCAGCAGGAACTACCTCTATCTTGCCATTGACTCCGTTGTGTTGTGCTCAGTCACTCCATAGCTTCCATCGCTTGATGGGCTCTATGCACAGATCGTATATAATATGAACTAAAGGATCTAAAGTAGAAGCATCGTCTACACAAGGCTACTAGGTCCACCCCCAATGCAAGAGGTGCAAACATGATCAACCAACATCGTATATCCACATATCATGATAAATAATAAGAACAACATCTAATCCCAATCACATGCCTCAGTTAGGGTTCATTGATTAGGGTTCGAGGTCCAAACTAAGGGTTCTAGAATGGCTCTACTAGAGATAGGAATGTTAACTCATTTGCATCTCCATCGCTCTGCAAAGTGGTTCGGGATAGCTCCCACTCCTTCTGACGATGGGCATACGCTCCTAAGGCTGTTATGCTATGCTATGTTCCTGCATACGATTCTTGAAACGGATAAGGTAGGATGTTGTAGTTGGCACTTGAACTAAATGTCAACGGGCAATAGAATAAAACTCAAAATGATAGGGTTGAATAGTACAATAGTACAATCCAAGATGGGTAGCGTATGCCATGGGTTACATGGAGGTGTAAGTTAGAACATATAGGGCTTGAACATCGATACCCCGGTTTATATCAAATGTAGGTATTTTAGGAAGGCTCACAAAATGCAAGGCAGGCACCCTGATGACTCCAGGTAACTTATGATTCTTATGAAGGCTCACTCGCTAACTTAGAAGCAGAGTTTCATTAAACTTGAAAATTTCGTGATTCCAATTTCTTGCGAAATCAGTTTGTTCCCTGTTTTATCACACACTTATCGATAGAAATGGTGCTATTGACTTGAAAATACACCAGTTATCCTGCAAAAAACGCTGCATTAAAGATGAAATGGCGCGGTTTTACTTGGTTAGAAGAAAAGTATGGCGCCATTTACTACGAAAGTATAAGGAAAAGCATAGAAATGCAGCCCGAGAAATGAAATAGAAGATATCAAAATGCAAAAAAGCGCCAGGTAGGTTAGGCAATTGGCACGGCTGCCCCGTTTGCTTTAATATAACGACAGAGCAATTAGCGCAGACGCACTATTTGCTTTAACGTAAAGACCCAGCAAGTAGTGCAGACGCTCTATTTGCTTTAACGTAAAGACCCAGCAAATAGTGCAGCTGCGCTTTCTTAAAGATAACACATTTTTACAAAAGACCATGTCACGTCATGTAGCTCCAATAGGGTGCATCCATGTGGCGGGTTGCGAATATGATGGAACCATTTGGAAATGGTTCCATATCTAAGATTGGCTAAGTTATGTAAAATGACTGAGCCGTATTCCCTTCTCCACACTAAGTTATACAAGGCTACTAAGATAGGCTTGTATGGTGAAATGGCCTAAATATACGTATTTATACCATATATTTTAGAGGAACATCACGTTCTCACCTGCATTGAATCATGACCCATTCAGATTTAAGCATAGGGAATATCTAAGATGGTCCCATCATCACCCATGATTATGCTTACCTCCTACACGACCCCCGGTCATGCGCACAGGCGCATCATGGCTAAGGAATGTTTAGGATGATGCCATCATCCTATATATTATAAAGTTTTAGCGTATGTCATGAAGCAAACCCTAATTTGGATGGTTGAGATCATCTGATTGCATCTGAAGGCCGAGATTTATCGCACGACTTCCCACCACCATGATGGCCATGCTCTAATATCTGAAGAGGAAGGGGAAAAGGAAAAGGGAGGAGAAACGGACAAAGTGAAAGGAAAAAAGGCACGGGTAAAAGGGAAAAGGAAATGGAAAAGAGCACGAAAAAAGGGAAAGGAAAAGACAAGGAGAAAAGAAAGGAAAAAAGGACACTACAAAAAGAAGAGGGAAAAGGTGGGGACAGGAGGCAAAGGGTAGAGAGAAGGGAAGGGGAAAGGAAAGGGGAAAAGAAAAGGGAAGGGAAAAAAAGGGGGAGGAGGAGGAGGGAGCGAAAAGGGACAGTGCGAAAGGGGAAGATGAAAAAGGTGGGGAAAGGAGAAAAAAAGAAGGGAAAAAGGACATGAAAAAATAAAGAAAGAGAAAAAGGGAGGGAAGAAGGGTTGGAAAAAGGGAAAGCAAAAGGGAAAGGGAAAAGAAAAATGGAGGGGGAAGTGGAAAAGGGAAGGAAAAAAGGCATAGAGAAAGCTGGAAGATAAAATGAGGGAAAAAGAGAAGGGAAGAGGAAAAGTGCGAGGAAAGGGGAAATGGGAAGGTACGGAAAGAAAAATGGAAAATAACAAAGGAGGAGGAAAGGGAAAGAAAAAAGGCATGAAAATAAAGGAAAAGAAAAAAAGGGCACTGAAAAAAAGGAGAAGAAAAAAAAGGATATCGAAAAAGGGAAAGAGAAAAGAAAAAGGAAAAGGAGGGGGAGAGGAGTAAATTGAAGGGAAAAATGGAACGCGAACAAGTGAAAGAGAGAAAGGGCTGGGAAAGGAGAAAATGGGAAGGGGAAAAGCCCATTAGAAAATGAAAGGGAAAGGGAAAGGGAAGGGAAGCGAAGGGGAGGGGAGGAGAGGGGAGGGGAGAAAGGGAAAAGAGGAGGAAAAAAAGGAAGGAAAACAAGAAGAATATGAGAAAAATAAGGGTAAAATAGAATTGGGGGGGAGGAAAATAAAAAGGAAGAAAAAAATAGCAAAAGAAAGAAGGGAAAAGCAGGGAATAGAAAAAAAAAAAAGGAAGAAGCGGTGGAGAAAGGATGAAAGAGGAAAAAAGAAAGGGCATACAGAAACGGGAGCAAAGAGAATGTGAAATTAGAAAGATAATAAAAACATTAAAGGAAAAAACAAAAATAGGGAAAAGGGAGATGGTAGAAATAGAATAGTGCAAACGAAAAAAGGTAAATGATGGAAAAGAGGAAAGGAAAAATAAAAAACTAAAAAATAAAGGGAAAAGAACAAAGGAGGAGGAAACGCTCAAACTATCTCCACCCGATTTGGGTTAGACTTCCTAGAAATGGAAACCCTTCCGGGACTTCAACGGGAAACCCTTCCAAATTTCCTTGAATCCTGGAAGGGTTTCCACAAGAAAATAGATTTTTTTTGGAATAGGTGTGGTCGCCAGTAATAAATATTAGGTAATTCAATGCATGCGGCTGTTTTTTGAAGAGGTATTCTCGGACGAAAAATCCAGCTCTTCATCCGGCCTTGTTTGCATTGGATTTGTAGAAATAATCTTACTTTGATTAGGCCGTAGCATAGCAAATGCATCGTGATCTAAGATCTGCTCTAGCCCCCGCCCGAGACCATCCGAAACCAAATTATCAAGTCTTTTCTCAATATGTAGGTCTATTTTTTTTTTCCTAATTAGTTTGGGCTTTCGAGAAAATTGTTTGCGAGATGGTTTTGATAACGCAGTAATGGCGAGGAGCTTGGATATGGTAATTTTCTTCTTCTTTAACTTGTGCCAGATATGCTATGCTTCTAAACTTCTTCTCCGCAATTCGATTAGACACTTTAGTTCGCGAACTTGCTTCCAAAATTTCGGATCTCGTAGACTAATAGCACTCAGAAATATTCTAACCAATTTTCTTTGAATGATACTGATATTGGAATAATGAGTGGAGCAAAGCTTTTATAAAAGAGGATCTGAAATTGACAGAGGGGCAAGAAGAAATCTTAGTTGGATCGTTGAATCTGGTATCTTTATTTGGGGATTAATATCGGGAAGAATTTCCGATTCGGTGGAATAAAAAAAACCAAGGCAATAGCATCGGTAATCTTTCTTCCGGGAGCAGCGGTAATGGGGCTAGCCCCTTCATTTTCCATGCTTATGTTCGGCAGGCTCTTGGCGGGGAATAGGGTAGGGTTTGCCCTAATGATAGCACCGGGTTTACAACACAGAAGTTATCCCCAAAGGAGAGCCGAGGAGCTCTGGTTTTTTTTGCCGAAATATTCATAAACGTTGGCATACTTCTAGGTGATGTGGTAAGTTACTTGCTTGTGAATATCTTCTTGGTTTAGCTTGGAGGTTAATGTTAGGGCTTGGTGCGCCAGGCAATAGTTCTTGCTTGTGGGGTTCTTGTCATGCCGAGTCTCCTAGATGACTTGTGATGCGAGGGAAAAATAGATGAAGCTAAAGATGTGCTTTCTAAAACATCTAGTAGCATTGAAGAAGCGGTGCTAGATTATCCGCAATTGAATCGCTGGCGGCCTTTCAAAAAAACAAGTTTAGATTCGGGATATGTTGTTCCAAAAAAAAAGCGACCATGGCGAGGGGTTTGGAAAGAACTTCTTTGCCCCTATCGCACCAAATCAAGAATGCTTGTTGTTGCATTAGGTATACAGTTTTTTCGGCAAGCTTCGGGATTGATGCACTAGTTTATTCTGATCCCGCAGCTTTATAAAGAAGCAGAATCGATCTAAAAGTGGCTTTTTAGGTACAACCGCAGTAATGGGTCTTACTAAAACACTCTTCATATTGGTAGCTATTGGATTTCTAGATCGAATTGGACGCGTCCTCTGCTTCTTCTTAGTAGCATTGGAATGACAATATCACTTGGAATTCGCATTTGGGTTTATGTTTTTAGATGTAAGATCTATCCCGGATGATGATCGTGTTTCAAAGCGTGGCTAAACAAGGTCCTATAGGTGCCATAGTTGGTCTATGCATGTTTTTTGATGGGATTTGGACCTGTTTGTTGGGTTCTAACATCTGAGATTTTTCCTTTGCGTTTGAGAGCTCAGTCTATGAGCTTAGGTATTGTTGTAAACAGAGTTGTAAGTGGAACTGTGGCCCTCACTTTTCTTAGCATTTCAGATGCCATTACTCCTGCAGGGGGTTTCTTCTTGTTTTCTTGTGTTGCTGCAGCTTCTGTGTTCTTTGTTTACTTCCTTGTTCCTGAGACCAAGGGAAGATCTCTGGAAGATATCTCTAGACAGGGCACTTTCTTCTAACCGATCTGCTTCTGGACAAAATGAAATGAACTGCAAAGGAAACTGGAGTAGAGGGAAGGATAGTGAATCTAGCATCTGCAGCTCATCACTTTTGCTACAAGGGTAAAAGCATGTTAGGGTGTCCCTTAAAAAGTATTATTTAGTGACCAAAAAAGTACCTAAAAAGGTACCCAGGACTGGGTACTGGGTACCTGTGTAATATCCCAATAAAAGGTACATTCTAGAACTTTTATATATATTTTGGTCTCCGATAGCATTATCTTTATCTTAAGTTTGAATATTAATGCGTCCTTGACTTGTATTTTGGACATTTGTACTAGTTTTAATGAAACTAAAAATGAGAAAGTACCCAGTTCTGAAGTACCTAGTGTATGTACTTTTGCAGGTTCCAAAAGTGGTACACCCTAACATGCTTTTACCCACAAAGGAGGGATTAACTTCGATGCTCAGAAATTAAGGCATATGGCCAGTCCAAGTTAGCTAATGTCCTTCATGCTAACGAACTCATCAGGCGTCTGCAGGTGGGGTGTAATTAAGATTTTAATTGTGCAGCTTGTAATACATCTTCAAGTCATGAAACTTTGTGTAGGTTGAAGGTGCAAATATAACAGCAATTTCACTTCACCCTGCGTCATTATGACACCCTTGATGCGTCACACTGCGCTTTTGAAAATGGGTAACTCATTTATCTTAAGTTGCTTTAGTCCTTCCTTTTAATCTGATCATCTTTAAATTGGTTGGGATTTAGGGTTCTTGAAAATATGTTCTGAATTTCTGTGGAAAACTGTTCCTCAAGGTGCAGCAACTACATGTTATGTGGCATTGCATCCTAGTCTCGAGGGCATAAGTGGATGCTATTTTGAGAACTGCAACGTGTCCAAGCCGGCCCAGCTAGCAAAAGACACTATGCTGGCTCAGAAACTTTGGGACTTCAGCATGGATTTAACTAAGAGTGACTCCTATGCTAAATCTGCCTCCTGAAATGTGAGAGAGAGAGAGAGAGAGAGAGAGGGAGGGAGGGAGGGAGGGAGGGAGGGAGGGAGGGAGAGCCATTTGATGCTTTGTGTTTGGTAGCCACAGAGAAAATACACTTTCATACATGTGCTTACCTATGGTGGGCATGGATTTAATAGAAAGAACCATAAGGTAAGGGGAATTGTGATTGATGTTTGCATGTTGGGTTGGTGAAGTTTATAATGTTTAAGATTAATAGTTTTAGAGATGACATTGAGGGAAGATGTGAGGATACATCCATTTCATAGAAGTACTTATTGACAAGTTTGTTTCCAATTGTTGACAAAGTGATTAGAAAAGAATAAAAAGGAAAAAAATAGGACGTTATTGACACAATTTTAGTTAGTTGAATTGACTGGACTTTTATCATCTGCCAAGGCCAAATAAATATGCTTTAAAAGTTATGGTTTCATCTAAGTTCTAATAAAAGACCCTTAGTGTCATTCAAGTTCTAGCTCAGCTACATTGTAAGTCATTTGATCAATGCAATAAACTAACTTGTCTTATCCTTTCCGAAAAGTTGCGTGAACACGTGTTGTGTTTCTTGCACTAGTTTCACATAGCAATGAACATTTGCATAGGATGCTCCCAAAGGGCTTTGTTAAAGACATTATCAATGTGGCTCATTTAAGGTGAGCAACTAACCCAATTCAATTCTTTGCCAAAACTATTATGCCAACTTTACAACCAAGTGGTGTATCGAAAAGGTAGAATGAGAAGAAGAGCATACACACATACAAACACACTGTGCTGCAGATCTAATAACAAACTAGCAATGATGTGACCATTAAAAAATGAGCAACAACATCCGTAAAGACAATTGCACCTCCTTGCTCTTCTTGCAACTTGCATAAGCGCTCAACTGCAGCTAACCGCTTGTTACAGCCGAGCCTTCCAAATCGCCCATTGGCGTCTATAGGGCAGTTGGAAAATATAAGCGAGCTTAAAAAAAATTAAAGCACCCTTTTCTAACTACATGTGGAAACCTAACCTATTTTCCTCCTCATGTGGAAACCTAACCTGTTTTCCTCCTCCTGTGGAAACCCTTCCTATTTTTTCCTCCTCCTGAAAACCCCTTCCCAATTTCCATCATGCAAGGAAATCGGGAAGGGTTTCCACTCAAAATTTGAATTTTGAGTGACGTGCGCTCGATGGACGTGCGCCTTAATGTCGGGCGTCCGTGTGGAAAGGCGTGAGCCATAAAGGCTCACGTGTGTAAATATTTAAAAAATAATAATTTTGTGGAAACCCTTCCGGGTTTTAATGGAAACCCTTCCGGCTTTCCAATATGGAAACCCTTCCGGCTTTCCATGGAAACCCTTAGGGTTTTAGTGGAAACCCTTCCAGGGGTTTCAAATTGAAAAGCGGAACCCTTCCGGGTTTTATTGAAAAGGAAGGGTTTCCATTAAAACCGGGAAGGTTTCCATGGAAAGGAAGGGTTTCCATTAAAACCCGGAAGGGTTTCCGTGGGAGGCCAACCCAAATCGGGCGTACTTAGAACCATCGAGGAGGAAAGGGAAGGAAAAAATGCACGAAAATAAAGGGAAATGAAAAAAAAAATGGCACTAGAAAAAAGGAGAAGAAAAAAAGGGATATGGGAAAAGGGAATGAGAAAAGGAAAAGGGAGGGGAAGAGGGGGAAATTGAAGGGAAAAATGGTACGGGAAACAAGTGGAAGAGAGAAAGGGCTGGGAAAGGAGAAAAAGCAAAGGGAAAAAGGCCATTGGAGAATGAAAGGGGATGGGGAAAGCTAAAAGGAAGCGAGAAAAATAAGGGTAGGAATGGGAGGGGAGGGGAACAAATGAAGAAAAATAGAAAATGGAAAAAGGGAAAAGCAGGGAATAGAAAAATAGAAAGGGAAGAAAACAAGGAAAAAGGGATGGAGAAAGGGTGAAAGAGGAAAATATAAAGGGCATACAGAAATGGGAGAAAAAGAAATGTGAAATTAGAAAAATAATAAAAACATTGAAGGAGAAAACAACAATAGGGAAAAGGGAGATGGTAGAAATAGAAATATGGAAAAGGAAAAAAAAGTAAATGGTGGAAAAAGGGAAAGGAATAATAAATAAAATAAAAACAAAAGCACGGAAAGGCCAAAGGAAAAGAAAAAAAGGAAGGAAAAATGAAAATGTGGTCAAATTCTCTTAACTGTGTGATTTTAAGATGTGAATTAATTTAACAATTTGCTCCAGAGTGTATAATTTACAGTTTCTAACTATGTCCAGCAACGCTGGGCTTCATTTCTAGTTACCCATGATTACCTGCTTAATCTACATGATCCTCGGTCATGCGCATGCGCAATGCATCATGGCCCTGAAGGTTTAAGGATAGGGAACATCTAGGATGATCCTAGCATTGCCCATGATGATCTGCTTACCCACAGAAGATGCATCTGGACTACCCACAATTGCATCTTATGCCTCTCTGCTTAGGCTCCATGCACTAGACTAAGCTACTACACTTACCTAATTGCCAGCATCGACTAAGTTGGTGGCAATTTAGCCATTAAATAGTCCACTTGACATCTCGTGCGAGAGTGATCTCATCCTCCACACCTCTATAGAATAGTAATTCACGAATTTCATCTGGAAGGAGGTCCTGAAATTTCTTATTCAGCTTAGCGATTGCCTTAGGTATCTGCTTTGAATTTGCATCTTTCTTTTCATGATTAAGGTTTGGGCCAATGGCTTCTAGCCTAAGGATATACTCAACCTCATTCTTTATGATACATCTACGCAACTGCTTTAATGACATGCACTGCATTATAGAAGAAATTCCTTATTTTTGACGACAAAGTGGTTGCCATTGGGCGCCATGACTGATATCTCATGCCTATCATAGTTGATCATTGCTTTTGCCGGCTTCAAGACCTCCATATCAACTATCAGGTCATAATTCGCAATGTCCATGACTTTTACAGATATGCTCAAATTGGTTCCACTTAGGGCTATGTCAAAATTGACTTTCCTTCTTTTAATATAGCAAATTGCCCCATTTCCATGCTGGTCGGCCTTGGCTTCGCCTTAAGAATTTTAGACTTTAGCAATGCTACCAACCTGGGAGATGCAAAATTATGGAAGCTTCCCGTGTCTATAAGCACTATATAAGGTTTATCATCTATGATTCCCTTAGCTGATATTATTGTTCACTGACTTCCCACACCTTCCGTCTCAATTACAATGCAAATTTTACACTCACATTCAATGAAGTCTCAGACCTCCTCCTTGTCGCTGTCGTCCAACTCCCTTGGGATTCCCATCCCTCAAGTTCTGCCAATGTGGTTTGCATCACAAAAGGCCAGTCATGAGTATGATGACCTGGCTGGAAACATCTGAAACACAGCCTCTTCCGAATACATTCTTCTCTCTTCTCCTTAAGAATGCTCGCCGAGAAATGCTTCACTAAATTTTCTACTGATGATCCTGGTCGTTGCTGCTTCGTGAATGATATTTTCCTGTCCCTTTTGCCCTGAAACTGTGATTTGCATGGTGGTAGCTATTTGTTTTTGGGGTGTACGACCCGTCCTTTATGATAAAAAGATTGTTGCTGCGACAGTGTTTGGGGTGCCTCCTCTAAGCTCAATGCTTTGTCCTATGCTTTTCCTACTATCCTTAGATAATAGTGCGGACAAGCCTTTTGATATTGTTGTTCATGCCTTAAATGTACCTATCTACTGCATGCCTTTATGTAATCCTCTGCGGATTTAATCTTACTCTCATAAATTCTTTCGTGTACTTAGCCAATGACAGGTTCCCTTGATCAAGGCGATAAAATTGTTGTATTTGCCTGCTTATATAGAATCGCGAAACATACTGCTTGTGAAAAGCTTTCTTGAAGGTCTTAAACTTACAATTGTACGTCTTATTCGTACCCAGCACTTGACTGGGTGCTCTTAAAAAGAACTATTTTCCTCCCCTTGGAGGGATGGTTACTTCCCAAGGTAGAACTTTGGACATGATGTCGGTGTAGAAAGGTGTTCTAGATAGTGTTGCGTGAAAATCAAAGAGATGATCGAACACTTGGAAGGATTCTTCCACTGGTACTTTCCTGATGTGATTGGTGCCATTGTACCATTCGATGAAGCTTGTAGGGCCATTTGGAGTAGAGAGAGGAGTAGTAATTGGTTCAAGAAGATGATAAGAAGGTTGGAAAATCGCCGAAGCAGAGGGAGCTTGAGTTTTGGTGAAGAAAAAGGTAAAACGAACTTCCCTTATATAGACTAAGGTTGCCTAGGTTCTGTGCTAGTGCTGCCACTTGGAGAATTCTAAGTTCTTGGAGGTATAATGGACCAATTTGACTGACTGGAAGAGCTAATCTAACTAAAACAAGCAAAAAACATGCTGGAGTGTCTTATTAGGTAATTTTTTATCAAATTTGGGCTTAATTGAGTCAAATTGGGTTACTCCATCCAAATGTGATTTCGAGACTCTCGAGAAACCGTTTGGCACGGAGTGAACCAGATAGGCCTATTTTGGTCAAAATTTGACCTATTTGGTTGATGTAAGTTGGTAATATGCAAAATTTAGTTACTTCTAGATAATCTACCAACTTATATCACATTAATCTAATATTTTTAAGCAAAAATTTGGGCAAACCGAGTTACTTCGCACGAATGGGGTTTTGAGACTCTCGGGAAGCTGTTCACACAGAGTGACCCGGGTCATTTGAACTTGACCTATTCTTCCCTTTTGATCCAGAATTTTTGCAAGCCTAATATTAGTTCAAGGGATTTATACATAGATAGTTCAAAATTTTCACAAAAAACTTCCTAAATCTTATCTTTTCGGATTCTTCTGGCCAAATTCATGTCCTTGGGCATGACAGTTACCCGTTTGGCATGAATGGCGCAGAGGTTCACATCTTTGAAAAGCTATATAAGCCCTTCTTTACATACCTCTCGGCAAGCTCGTACCATCATCGGGGTCACTCGATAGTCAGACTTGAATTCTTGCATCACCTTTCGAAGTAGATGATCAAAAGGGCTTTGCAAATCAATAGATTCGTGCACCACTGGAAGTGGCAAATCTCCCAAAAGATCAACCATGCTTGGAGTTAGGTCTATGACGGATCCTCTTCAGCATCCTTGGTCGCGGAAGAGTAGGCTTAAGATTGTTCTGGGGTCTGCCACCCTTCACGAACTTCGGTATGTTCTGCTTGCAATACTGGTCATTATACCTAGTCCATCGCGTGAAGTATAATTTAAAGGCCGCCTTCTTCTTCTCGATTTACATATTATGCTTCAGCTTGAAGGCTTTCTGTCGCCTTTTGTTTCTTCATTGCCTTCTTTGGTGGCTTCGGCCACACGGGGTACATCGGTGAGCGTTGTGGTCCAAAGGCTCCTCAACTTCTCTTCTACTTCCTTTTCCTCCTCCTCTATTGGCTCTTCTATTTCTTCCGACTCGGAGTCATCTTGAGTTCTTCGCAGCTCTTGAATAATCATTTTCCTTGTGGCCTGTCATAACTCTGTTTGGTTCTTTTCTCTCAGTGTTGTTCCTCCAGTCTTTTCTCCCTTCTCTGTCGCTTTTGTCTTTCCTCTTCCCATTCCTCCACTTTTTCCTTCCCCTTCCCCTTCTCAGGTGCCCTATTCTTCGTGCCGCTGCGCCTGCTATTGTTGCTGCTCATCACTCCCAGAGAGTGCCTCTAGATTGACTGTCTTGCCCGTTCGCTGTGCCAATTCGGACGAGCTGCTTGGTGCTTGCTTGTTCGTGGTGTGGAAGGACTCCTGCTCAGCTCCTCGCTCGGTCTTGGGCGTAGATGCTTCAAAATCTTGCCACTTTCTGTTGTAATCTCCGCCATGCTTACCCTTGGTCTTCGGCTAACCTTCCTCGCTGTGTATTTAATTGTTGCCATATCTTTTGGATTAGCAAACTGATTTCGTTAAGTCAGAGATCTCCTTAGGACCTAAGAAGGTGATTTAGGGCAAAATTAGGGAAAAGGGGTTAAAAATGGGGTTTAAAAGACAAGATGCCCACACACTTGAGAGAATATTCCCTGGTCATTGTTACATTTATAATGAGTCGCCCTTATTGATGGTGACCCCCCTCCCCCACTTTTGAATTTTTTTTATTTTTTATTTTTCACTCCATTCTTGGGTGGTTACTTATGAACTTACGCCATATTCCACTTGGATCTCCGATTGGGGTGATTCTTGGACCCCTTTTATGTGTAATCATGGTGTGAATATATAATTTCCACTCTAGATTTACTAGAATATTCATTTGACTCACTATCCCCCCCCCCCTCCCCTCTCCCAAAAAAAAAAAAAGGGTCTATAACTTAGCCTACTTTACGACCCTGCTAATGGAGACAAAATATTTCCTCCCACTATCGAGGTTCAAAGTTGAAATTCTCATTTCATTCCTTAACTAGGCCAGTTAATCTTGGTCAACCAAGATTATTGTGATGGTCCCCACAAAATATATGACAGCCCGTCATATACTTCACGGGAAATCCTCCATCTGACAATGCTTTGTTGTATATCTCACGGGAAATCCCCCATCTGGCAAGGTCTGTCGCACGGGCCTCCGTCTATCCCATCTTAGGATGGCCAAGACATGGGAAAGAGACACAACGGTGTCTTGCACGCCCATATCCTATGGGCTACTATACAAGCATAAATATAAACATTAGCACTAGCAATAACAATATAATCAGCTACCTCAAAAGGTAGCAGTATCTATACATCAATAGATCCATCATAGACATCAATATATCATCCATCATATGAGCTCCTATCCAGGTTCAGACCCATGGGGAGAGTAGACTGACGGCTGGGGTTTCAAGATAGAACAGAGCGAGTTATCACAATGACTTTGGCTGGCAATAGACAATGGCTACGGTCCACTCTATCTGCCCCTCCTGTGCATACTTTGCAGATAGGCTAAATTAGGGCTCTGTCACGATTGTAATCTGTCGGAGACGTAACCCCTTGATCTCACCCCACGAGGCTACTCTGGGTTGCATCTCCCAGCTCGATGAGGTAGGAAGGGTTGCATCTCCCCTATTTGGAATCCAGTGGTTTGATAGAGGGCTAGAGGATTGTGACGACATACGTCCTTGCCCGACTGAACTCCCCAAAATAAGAGCTAGACCAACACTTACAACTCCTGAGAGTCAGGGCGACACCATTGACCCAGGAAGTGTCAAACTCATACCCGACCCTCTCGAAGTGACCATCCATAAGCCTAGCTCATTCTAAATCCCCAGTAGCCACGCTCAGCAGGGACAACCCCCTATCTTGCCACTGACTCCGTTATGTGGTGCTCAGTCACTCCAGAGCCTCCATAGCTTAGTGGGCTCTGTGCACAGGTTGCATATAATAGGAACTAAAGGGTCTAAACTAGAAGCATCATCTACACAAGGCTACTAGGTCTCGACCCTTCTTCCCAATACAGGTGATACGAACATGATCAACCAACATCGTATATCTATATAACATGATAAATAATAGGAATAACATCTAATCCTAATTAGATGCATCTAACTTACAATTAGGGTTCATTGATTAGGGTTCGAGATCCAAACTGAGGGTTCTAGAATGGCTCTACTAGAGATATGAAATACTAACTCATCTAGAATCTTAACTTCCAGATGACCTACCAAGAAATCTACTCCAAATACCTATTTCAGAGGAACTTCCACTGCTACTGGCATCTCCATCGCTCTGCGAGTGGTTCGAGGTAGCTCCTGGGGCTGCTCTGCTATGCTATTTTGATGCAGCAGACGGTTCTCAAAATGGAGTTTTGAGGATGAATACAGTTCCAGGACTGTTGGTCCCAAAAAATGGCCTAGGGTTAGGGTTTGGGCATTAGTAGATTAGGGTTGCCATGTCATACCATGTGGCTCCAATAGGGTGCATCCATGTGGTGGGTTGCCAATAGGATGGAACCATGCGGAAATGGTTCCATACATAAGGTTGGCTAAGTTATGGATAATGATGTAGCCATATTCCCTTCTCCACACTAAGATATGCAAGGCTACTAAGATAGATTTATATGGCGACATGGCCTAAAATATACGTATTTATATTCGTATATTTTAGGGGAATTCACAATGGGAAGGCCCACACTTCCAAGAGACCATATATAAGCACAATCTCTATTTGGAAGTGCTAGTATATGGTGCAGCACTCGTAGGAGTTACAGGTGTAGCAGCAGCACCCCAATGTATCATCTCTCTAGATAATATCCTTAGCCATATCTATTAGTTATTTGTCATTTATACAAGGAAAAGAGGTGAATAGAAATCCACATGGGTTCAATTTGCTTATGCGTCAATATTATTCCTAATGAGGCAATTCTACTAACCCACTAAGTTTATCAATTAAAGTACGACGCATGTGCCTTATGAAATTAATATTAATATTGATTAGGATGATGACGTTCTTGATTTTCAGATGGGCCTAAGCCCCCTGGACCAGTAATGATTAGTAAACATAGCGGATCATCTTTTTTTTTATAATAATAGCTTTTAATATTTTTCCTTCTTTCTTTTTGCATTAATTTCTGCAACTTGTTATCTTTTAAAAATATGACTATTGAAGGTCAAATTCAAAGGATATGCTCAAAATTCACGAAAGACACAACTTAGCAGATAATTTGAAGTTAATGCTAGAATGCTTAATCCAAACTACAAGATATGTGCATTACATAGATTTAATGAATAGAGTAGATTTAATGAACAAGTTATTCCCTAAAATTCACATTGCGATCAATTAACATGAGGAAGTTCTTAAACTTTAAATGAAATGTGGACCAATAATGGTCTCGGGATAGAAAATTTTCTTGATTTCTTAAAACAAATGTTGTACTCTTTTTGTGTGCTTTTCTTTGCGCTTGTCTCATATTGTTGTACTCTTATAATATGTTTATTTTTCTTCTTTTCCTTGCTCACTACAGATATCAATTATAAGTCAATTGTATTAATAAATATACGTTAAAACCGAAACTTCAAAATCAAGACCAATAAATATTTTTCTCGGATGAAACATCTTGCTTACTACTTATATTCAAATTCTAAAAATTTATTTTTGGAAAAAATTTAGAGATCTGATTCGTGAACAACCTTCTAGGAATCTGTCACCATGGGTGTGGCAAGTTTAAGCTCTTGCTACTAGATCATGCCCCGAAAGGCAAAAAAATAGCTTTGACCTGCAAGAATCATCCCAGATGTCCCCTTTTATGATTAACTATGGGTATCAGTGCTTGACCCCTGATACATGGCACAACCCAGTGTCAAAAGTGGAAGTCTCCCAGCAAATGTTGTTAGAGATGCAACAGCTAGTGGAAGAGGTAAGGGGATACCTTCTGGCAGCAAGAAGTCGGCAGAAGAGTGTGGCCGACAGGCACATGACCATAAGGGAATTCCAGGTAGGCGACAGTGTGTGGCTCAAGATTAAAGTGCAGCAAACCAAGCTTCACATAGGGAATTGCAAGAAGCTGGCTCCTAGTTGGGCAGGTCCCTTCAAGATTTTAGAGCGGGTGGGCATCCAGGCCTACAAGCTCGATTTACCTGCGCACCTTAAAGTCCATAAGGTCTTCCATGTGAGCCTCTTAAAAAAGTCATAATCCAAATCCCGATGAGGTTTTGGAAACTCCAACTTTGTTGGAAATGATGGAGGAACAAGTTGAAATAGTTTTTTTTTTGTGAAGGACGACAAGCTTTATTCACCAACTAAAAACTAGAGCAACATAAAATGCAAAGACAGGATTATAACCCCAGTAGACAAACCGATCCATCTGAGCACAACCACCTGCCTATGCAAAAGAATGAATCTGAAGGTAAGTATGCCAGATTAGTACTTTCTTCTCTTGATCAAGAGAAGAACAATTGTAAGCCATAACAATTTTATTTTTAAGCGAAGAACAATCTCATCTGCGGTATCGCCCTTAAAGATAAACAACCTCCTTTTCTTCTAGATTGACCATAAAGCCAGACCACATGCGAGATGAAAAGCTTCGTTTCGTAGTTTGGGCCAAGCATCGGGATAGATAGCAAGCAAAATTTCTTTGGCTAGATCGATCGGCGATGCCAAATAGGGTCAACAACCAAGACCACACTGCGGAACCCGCTCACATAAGAAAAACAATGCTCAATACTCTCAACCCTTTCTTTGGCATAAAGGGCCGGAGCTCTGAAATCCGATTATCCATTTTATGGACTAATTGACTCGAGGCATCTATGGATCACTTGCCACTACAAAACTACTACTTTGGGATGAAGGCGACTTATTCCATACCCATATCAAACACTTTTCCATTGTGGTTGGGGACTGAAGATGCCACCTATTAGATGGAGGCGAGGATTTGAGAATGCAAAAGCAATTTATACGACGAGAGACACAAAGCATACTGGCCGGATATCGATGGCAACCCCATACAACTACCTCAATCTGTGGACCAGAATCATGTGGCAACAATGCAGCAATATGATTCCAGATTACTCTGTCCCATCTGTAATAATGCCCGAGTTAATCCTCAACAAGGCATTCAAGAAGACCAGAAGGTCTCAATTCCTCCAATATTTGGTCAAGTGGAAGCACTTGCCCGTGGAAGACACAACGTGGGTATTGAAGCAAGATCTAGAGAAGCAATACCCGGACTTCATAAGGGAGTTCGATGGCCGAGTCGTCTCCGAGCTCGTCGACGCCGGCTTGGCAGGTGCTTAGCTTAGATTAGGATAGCTTGAGTAGAGGCATATGCATTCAAGTTAGTATAGGTGCATATGCCAAAGTTCTTGGAAGTGTAGGCGATGATGAGATATGCCCTAAAGGCATTCTCTAGGCCAACACGCACCAAGAGTGCACCTGACCATAGGGGGGTCAGGGGTAAGGTAGCAGTGATCATGCGCGATGATGGGATCGTGGGACGCTCCCTAGCTTAAACCCTCAGGAGCATGAGGCGCTATGGGGGTACTCTACCAAGGGAATTGAGTACAAGGTAGCACTTGATCATGGGCAATGAGAGGATCATCTTAAATGGTCCTTAAGCTCAAATCCTTACGGGGCCATGATCGAGTGCAAGGTAATATGGTAACCTTGAGCTGGTAGTTCGGCTCAAGGAGGTAGTTAGGGGGGTGGTCCCCTAAAACCACAAACTCATTATCTAAACTAACGTAATGTGCCACTCGTGCAGGCCAGTGATAGGGGAGCATTGAGGAGGAGCGCATTACGTGGAGATGGGGAGCCATGATTTAGACTTAAATTATGAACCCTAATAACTTTTGTGATAATGTTTTGAGTTATTACAATGAGTAACCTTGTCAAGGCAATATTATTTTGTATAGGTACAAATATAGGCTTTGTCACATGTTAATTGCTTAATATCATATTATGAAGCTATGTGATGATGGTTGATCATGTTTGCTCCTCTTGTATTAGGAAGAGGGGTAGAGACTTAGTAGCCATTACTTAGTAATGCTCCTAGTTAGACCCTTTAGTTCCTATTATATACGGCCTGTGCATAGGAACCCACCAGGCTATGGGGGCTATGATATGACTCAACACTATATAACGGAGACGGAGGGAGGGTCCCTGCTGAGCGCGGCTACTGGGGACCTCATAGCGGGCTAGGCTTATGGCGATCCCGAGTGGGCGGGCATGGGTCCGGAGCACCTCACAGGGCAATGGTGTTGCCCGCCTCTCAAAGCTTCACGGTGTCGACACGGCTTTGGTTTTAGGGGGTTAAGTAGGGGAAGAATGGGTGTGTCGCCCGCGATTCTCTAAGCGCCCGTGGAACCTCTAGACCCCGGGAAGGGGAGATGGAACCCTTCTTGCCTCGACAGATCGGAGAGATGCAACCTGGAGTAGTCTCGATGGGTGATACCATGAGATTGCGTATCCGGAAGGCTAGAGTCGTACCAGAGCCCGATCTAGATCTAGCCCATCTGCAAAGTATGCACAGGAGGGGCGGATGGAGTGTTCAACCCTAACCATTGTCTATAGCTAGCCCCGCCATTGTTATAACTCGGTCTACTCTATCTTGAGGCCTAGCCGTCAGTCTACTTTCCCCATGAGTCCGAGCCTGGGGTAGGAGCTCTCATGTTTTATAGCATATGTTTATCTCTGTTGTAGCTATGGATATGTGGATGTGCTACCCTTCGAGGTAGCGTGATGTATTGTTGTTGCTAGTACTGACATTGTTATGCTTCCGCTGATATAGGAGCCCATAGAGGAAGGGCGCGCAAGACACCTTCGTGTCCCCTTCCTGCACTGGGGGATAGACGGAGGGCCCGTGCGGTCGAAGGAGTATGTTTCTATTTATATGGTCTGTTATTTTTCTTCTTCTTGTCTTCCCTATGTGGTTAAGGGTAATCTTTAGCTATTTTCTCATTTCAAGCATGTGGTAGTGCATAGAAGCTACAAGAGAAATGGCAAGAAACATTTATAAATCTGGGCTTGTTATTGTATATTGTTATGCCACTTTCTGTTGCTAATTTAATAACCACTTCTGAAATGAAGATGGTCCAGTCAGATATATGTGTGCTGAATATCAAGGCTCAAAGTATATTGGAAGAAGTTTAACACATTTCCCAACATCATCTCATCTTCAATTGCCAAAAGGTCTCTTTTGTGATGATTCTTGCTCTAATGACATCCTTTTCAAAGATGAAAGCAAAGATATGCATTGCCTGTGTCTCCTCATTTTAAGTTGAAATTGTGTGGAGTAAATAGCTTTTATACATGGTGTTAAAAGGTTATGTGCTAGTTTCTATGATTGATAGTGTCTTGTGATTTGCAGCATAGTTCAAATTGATTCTTTGCAGGTGACATGACCAATCTAGCATGTCATAACTGAATTTGTAAACTACACTCTAGAAGATTTATTATCTTTGGAGAGTGGAGTAAATAGCTTTTATACATGGTGTTAAAAGGCATCTTATGTGCTAGTTTCTATGATTGATAGTGTCTTGTAATTTGCAGCATAGTTCAAATTGATTCTTTGCAGGTGACATGACCAATCTAGCATGTCATAACTGACTTTGTAAACTACACTCTAGAAGATTTATTATCTTTGGAGACTCCACCAGCTTATTCCATTCTGCCACAAATAAGATATTCTGTAGAGATAACCTTCATAAGGCAAACTCGTATTGATAAAGGAAATATAGCATAATGTCAGCCGAGCAACATATACTCCAAAACACGAACAATTTCCATTGACTGTTCCTATTTCTCCTAGAAGGTATCCAACAATTTGCAACTGTAATATTTCACTGAACATGATCTATGAGGAGCATAATTTAATCCAGCTTTTACATCATCGCAATCAATCGTGTTCTTGCCTACAAACTATTAGAGTGCGAGCAATGCAGAAGGAACGTTTTCTTGCCCTTCTTGTATCAGAGTGCTTCAGCTGGTGCTGCATGCTTATGTAGGATATTTCACTGATCATGATCTATGAGGAGCATAATTTAATCCAGCTTTTACATCACCACAATCCTTCCTGTTCTTGCCTGCAAATTACTAGAGAGAGCAATGCAGAAGAACGTTTTCTTGCCCTTCTTGTATCAGGGTGCTTTAACTGGTGCTGCATGCTTATGTAGGATATGTTGTCCCATCTTACGTAGATTCATCCAATCAACACTCTTCAATATGCAACCTTTGGAAATGCCTATCTTTGTCAATCAGTGCAATAATGGAGCAGAAATGTAAATAATTTGGCCAGATGATAGGGTAAGACTTCAATTTAGTTAAATGGAAAACATGCTGCTTCTTGCTCAAAAACAGATGATTCATCAGAATGGTAAAACTTCAATCTAGCTAAATGGAAAACATACTTCTTGTAGACAAATCTTCTTGCTCAGAGATTAACATAGTTAGATGCCTGTTATTAGTTGGGCACAACCTTCTCAATCTCAAAACCTGCATACAACAAACGACCTGTATTGATA
This sequence comes from Isoetes taiwanensis, assembly GCA_021234155.1. Taxonomy (NCBI): domain Eukaryota; kingdom Viridiplantae; phylum Streptophyta; class Lycopodiopsida; order Isoetales; family Isoetaceae; genus Isoetes; species Isoetes taiwanensis. The sequence goes on from JAJEKV010000087.1 coordinate 2,207,579, forward strand.
ATCAGTTTGGCAGTAGAATAAAAGGGCTTCTGCAGATACTTTTGGTTTTCCTTGTAGACTGATTTCTCTGAGGCAAGCACCTCCAGCACAAACTGACGTTGGCATTTGTTCCTAGCATGCTAGTAGATGGAAAACTGTATGAATCTGAGGCATCTTTGTGCTTCATAGACTTAGGTTCTAGTTGGAACATGGAACTTCATCCCCAGAATAATTTTGTCTTTGCTATCTTACAAATTACTGCACGTTTTTAATGCCACCTCTCAAAAAACAATACCCGCAACTGCATGTTAGCATGCATGGTGGAAATGATCCTCGCCGATGTAGATGTCAAGTGTGCATTCTTTCCCACCAGCTTGTCATTCTAACAATTTTAAACAGTCAGATGCCATCTTATGACCATTCCACACAACAATTAAAATTATAAGATGAGTTCCTGATAGACCATTCGTCTGAAAATTACGTCAACCATAACAGCTGTACTTCACACGTGGGTTTTCAGTATTCTATTATCATCCAATAAAGAGTTCAAACGAACAACTAAAATAGTCTCATATATTTGCATTACACAAGACACTTCTCATGTCATCCCAGCATCCATAACATTTTCCAGTCATTACAATCATGAATTCTCACCTCTAATGTTTGTAGGCTTTTCTGCCTCTAAAACTTTAAAGCAAGGGCATGCTTATTGTTGCTACCTTTTTCAAATACAGGCAATATGCTGCTTTTTTGTCAAAGATCTAAATAATCTTAATTTTCATGTCCAGATGATGAAAATTCATAGCAAAATGCATCACTATATGAATTAGACCGTTGCAATCAGCCATGAAGCAGATAATATCAAAGAAGTGCAATGTAAGTATTCTTCTAGAGGCTGTTCAGCTGAGAAGGGGAAGATAACCATCTATCTTTAACATGAATCAACACATGAGCATGGATGTTCAACTGAGAAAGGGAAGATAGCTATCTATCTTTAACATGAATTAACACGTGCGAACATATATGATCTTCAGAAGAGCTTTTATAAGCTTAACCAAACTTCTCTACATTTAATTCTTTCATATTTTGGATGCTTGGTACAAATGAACACAACCTCAAAGAAAACTTCAAAATGTAACAAACTAACCTTTCAATATTTGAGTTCAGATCATTCAACAGCTAAAGCAGCTTCACTGTAACACCAGGTAAAAGCTTTAATAACACAAATATAAAATACTGGTTCACATAAAATAGAAGGGGGCCGCGCGAACGCGAGCCCCCACTACCACAAATTATGACGTGCACTCTCCCCTTAAGGAGATGCTAGGACAATCCACGCCCTGGTGCAATGGCGCAAACCATCCTAGGCCATCGGCCTTGCTGATCACCGATAGACCCCGCCCAGGTAAGTATGGTGCAATGTGCCATCTTTTTTCTTTTATAATTCTTCCTTGTCTCCTCCTGCAACAAATTCCTGTGGGATATATGTCCCCCACACAAATCTTGCATTCTACTGCCTAGACCCGTCCCTGAAGAACCAGTCAAAAATCTTGTCTTGCCTTGCTGCAAGTTCTACTTTCGGGGCTTGCAAAATGTCCTCACGTTTTTATCCATGGCATTAGAATTCCTGTTTCGCTAGGCAGTGAGGTCGGCTTCAAAGAACAGAACAAATACCTAAATCATTTTGCAAAGGAATCAAATTTGCATTTGCGCCATTTAGAGGGCAATCCTTTTTGAGTAGCACCTTCTGTTGGTGGCCGGAATACAAACTCAAACTAATGAGACCGTTATGGAAAATGCAAAAGAAAATATAAGAATTGCATGTCATCTCGGCCACCACTTTCATCAACTGGTGTAAGATTGTTAGTCTACATGGACTATTAGATGTTGTTGAGTCTTCCACTAACGTTGAATATAATTCAATATATAATGCACGTGGTAAATATATATGATCCTCACAAGTGGTTGTGCCATGGCCTTGAAACAAATGGACCAATGAATAGAAGCCTTATGGCTAGATGAGCTTTATGCGAGCGAGGTGGATAGCATTTCCCAAAGCCAGATGGATTATCCATGACATAAACCCAAATCCTTAGTATAAAGGCTTATGTGGATGCATGAGACCAGGTGTTCCGCGAGGTTTTGGTCAAAATAGAAGAATCTACTAGATGATTGTGATATAAGTTTTGGTCAAAATAGAAGAATCTACTAGATGATTGTGATTGTTTCTCTTGTATCTTCTTTATATTCAACAATTCTCAAGTGGACTCTGTTTATGCGCAAGGTGCCATACCACCTTGGAGTTCGGGTCAAAATAGAAGAGGAAAGCAATTTTTTATGTCGAAGATGTGTGGGGTGTTTCCTTGCACCTACTTGAAACAACAATATATATTACCAAGGCCAATTTCAAATTAAGCATGACCTCCTACCATGGCAAATGTTAACTCTCCTTTGGCGTCTTTGTTGCGCCCAACTCTCCAAAGCTTTTCCAAATGCTCTGCAACTGCAAGGAATCTCAGTGTCGAATCAAGATGGCAAAAAATTGGCTCGTAAGCATCCGTGCTGCTGGAAGAAGATTTTCTCAACAGGAATTAGAGTCCTCTGACAAGATACTTCAGGAGCTTCAAGGGCTTGTTTGCCCTGATACTCTTTTGGGCTTTGAATTGGCATGTGAGAGTGTTTTTGTCAATTCTGATAATTATCATATGTTCACCCTTCTAGATTTAGCACTTTTAATTAGAATGTTTTTAGCCATGGTAGACCTAGTGGCAGGGCCTTTGAGCATGTAGTACATAAACTAAGGCTGCCAAATCCTGAGCTTGTAGAAAGGAATTCTGCTTGGCTGTATGTAAAGGGCATCTAACAGAGGCCATGCCTGTCATTAAAACCCTAATCCAGCAAACTTCACCAACTGGAAATACTACACAACGGCTTGTTTATGCCTTTGTGGAGGGCTTAGCTGCACGTATCTATGGCTCTGCTCCTAAACCTGTCAAGTGCATCCATCTTTCATTACAAGAAAAGTTAAAGAGTTTTAAAAGTATCAGAGGTATTCCCCTTTATAGATTACCCTTTCTCTTTTCTAATCAGGCTATTCTAAAAGCTCGTGGGGGATCCAACAACATTCATGTTGTAGATTATGATGGCAGCTATGGATATGGGTTTCAATGGCCATCTCTTATTCGAGACATTGGTGGCCTATTTGAAATGCGCCTAACTTTGATAGATTGCCCTTCTCATGGAGATGCCATGAAGAGAATGGAAGAAATAAGGACAAGATTAACTCAATATGCAGTGTCCAAGGGTGTCAATCTTAAAGTCCATGCAATTGAAGATAGATATGACCACATCCAAGTAGGGAATTTAAATCTTCGGGTCGGAGAAGTATTAATTGTAAATCCATTAAGAAATAAATATAATTTAGCGGAAGAGATCTTGATTCCAGAGAGTCCTAGAAAACAGTGGATCAAGCAGGTGGCAAGCATGAAACCTAAGTTATTTATAATAGCCACCGTAAATATTGCAGAGAGTGCACCATTTTTTATGAATATAACTTATTATGCCACCATATATCATACTTGAAACTTGCATGGGGGATAGAACAGAAAGGGACATGCTTGAACAATTCAAATTTGGGAGGCAGATTGTAAACATGGTGGGGTATGAAGGATTGGAGAGAACAGAGAGGGCGAAAATATAAAGATCTTGGCATAACCGTTTAGCAGGTGAAGGGTTTCAAGTGTTGCCTCCTGGTGTTAGCACATTAAAAAGATTTTAGGATATCCTGAGTTAGTATCAAAAATGATTTTACTCAGGAACAGACCAAGGTTGGCTTCTCGTTGGCTGGAACGGCCATATCACCGATGCTTTATCAGCTTGGAACATATGTTAGATGTGAAGTGCTAAAATATAGAACAAATATATAAAAGGGTTTGTCAAATATTATATTAGGCTGTTCAAATCCCCACTAATAGCAAGAAAGGGGTAAATCCTCTCTCAGGCATGATGGCTCCATAGGTGGCTAGAGGATCGTGGCACCACTGGTACCCCCACATCCGTACCTGATTTAACCCTCCAAATCCACAAGCCGGCTCTAACTGCGCTCATCGAGTCCAGGACAAGTACGTATCCTGCGGCCCAGGGGATGTCAGACCCATACTCGGCCCACAAACAAAGCCCAGCATACTATAGGAAGCCATGTAGCCATGCTAGGCAAGGTTCCACCTCTATTTCACCACCATGTCCATTATTTGGTGCTGAACCACAACATACCATCCCCAGCCAGGCGGGCTCTTGTGCACAGGCCGCATTTAACGGGATTTAAGGGATTCTAGATAGGAGCATATCTACTACTCGATAGCCTTTAGGTCTCTACCCCCCTTAATTCCCACAACACAGGAGGAACACAAAGAGAACATCCACTATACATACATCGATTCATCCATAACCTTAATCAAAGCATAAAATAGAGACTAATCACACATCTACACATACAAGGGTTAGCTAGAAGATCAATGTATCGAGGTACTACCTTGTTGAGGTCACTGAGAGCAAAGCTCTCTAAACAAATGAGCTGCTTAGAAGTGAATGAGAATGTTGTACAACAAATATGGGATTGCTATTTAGTCGATTCTAAGTTGTAGGTGACAATGGCTGTATGGTTACCTTTTCATGATTGATTTAGGCATGGAATTGTTGTTGTACCATTCAGCAATAGTTGTACCAATGTTTATATATAATTGAGAATTTTATCCTTCACAAAAAAACAAAGCTAAGAGTTGGGCCGAACTTCTCGAAATAAACGTTTTTGCAATTCGCCTCTTTTATATCTGTACCAATGGGATTTTACCTTAAAGTGTCTATTGGTGTACAACCGCAAATTAGGCATGCATGTTTCTTTATTTTTACCAATAGTTGAATATGGATTCTCCCAAATTGTTACACGTAAATCCAAGTTGAGATAGACCCTTGAGGCACTCCATTGTAGCAAAGAGGAGATAGTCAAACCCAGATCTGCCCGTGGAAGGGGCCAAGCCAGGATTCGACCTTGGAGATTCTTTGCTTGGTGATTCATTCTTCTGGTTGACTTAAAGATCTCAAATAGACTAACAGGCTCTATTCTTAGACTGAGACTATGTTATTTGGTTCATAGCTATATATGTGCTGCTATCTCATTTATTCTCTCTAATTTACAAAGACCTACTTTGAATTTCTAAACTTGATTAAGGCTCAACATATTCTGCCATATAATTTTCGAACTCGAGCTTGAGATCTGGATTGTAAATTGGTCCAAAGCCCGCCTGCTTTCTTGAGAAAAGCCACATTGTAGAGATTGAGAGGTCGGTTGGGATGTGAGCTCTAGCCATGGATCTAGAGCATTCACTTACTATAAAGGGTGGCCAAAAATACCCCACATATACTGATTGTTGAAAGCTAATTTAACCTCTAAACTATATAGTTTATCCCAAATAATAATGTAAAAGCCCCTTATGGTAAGTATACATACAAAAAATGGTTGAAAAAAGCCTCTATAATTACACGCACATGTTTTTTACGCTCAACAAATGTGAATCCGAGGGCCATGGAGGCTACTTCTAAAAACTATTGAAGTGATCTGCAGGATGATAAGTGAGAAGGCACCAGAGGACTGTTCCTCCTTAGCTTTTTAGTCTCCCATGGTCTGAATCCATTGTTTAGCGCTCATGTATACATATTCTTATATGCATTTTCATATGTGTATTAGACAATTCATGGATACACGAATGTGAGGTGTAAACCCCTTACCCCTTCATCTAATGTATTCCATAGAAGAGCCAACAAATAAGCAAGCTTCTCTACATTTGGGTATTCATGGCACACTGGCACTTGTTTCATTGAGGACCTAATCTTAAGCTATATTGAGGACCTAATCTTAAGCTATATTGCCTTTCATAGTGCTTTAAAATTGAGTCTATACATGAGCCCACACTTCATTTTAGTTTAGAAATCTTACTATACTCTTTCACTTGTCAACCATCTCATAGCTTTGTCAGCATCCCCAAACCCAAAATTTCAGGGGGCTATGTCTTTTTACACAGCAAAGTCTCCTATATGAATATTCTTACTCATTCTTCAAAGAAATAAGGAATCCATTGTTCATAATTGACAACAAGATGTTGGCAAGTGCCTCTTTTTCTCAACAATAAATGTTTGATAGAAAAAAGACACTATGTAATGCAAAAGAGGTTGAATCGTTGATAAGAAGTGATCCAAGAGAAACATAAGCCAGTTCATAGGCAAATTCTCTTGCAGTTGTGATATCCTTCACTTCAGTAAGCAACCTAGTGGACTCGAGATAACAATTTACAACCTAGTGGACTCAAGATAAGAATTTAAGTTAAATAAAACGAACAGCTAAGATTGTGAAAAAGGATGGAGTGCCGCAGCAATTTACATATGCAAGTAGCCATCATGAAGGGATACACAAGAAGAAGAGCATTTCCAATGCCCACTGGAGACCAACTGGTAGAGGATAGGTCAAATCTCAAGCTTTGATCTTTTTGGGGACCCAAGTGCCAACATTTATCAATTGGGTAACATAAACCCGCTTTAAATTTTGCTTGGGAGACTCCATTTTGGGACACAAATAGAAATCTGAAGCGGGGTAGATTTTGTTCCAGTTGGTAGGGGTGCGGGATTTGGGACACTGGGTTTGGGACACAGAGCTACTCTTCTGCAAACACCTGGGCGTTGTTAGAACAAGAATCTGCTTCCATTTTGAAGGACTTGAAGCTTTGAACGACCTCTTTGGTGAAGAATTTCCTTCAGATTGCTCGTTAAATTCATGGTCTGTAACAACCATGCCTTGCTGCAGCAGCAGATCCGCCGGAAGCATCAGCCCATTTGGTATTTCGAATTCAAATTCGCTGCCGCACCCTTCCTCTGATACTTTCCAGTTCGAATTTCTGTCGATCTGCTCTCTGTTACAGAGCCATCTCATGCTCAGATCATAAACCCCATAGTCTTCAACATCTGCATAGAAATTGCATGCCATTTTTTTCTACTAATGCTACCTAATACTGCTATTCAGATTTCGGGTGATCAGGAAAAACGAAAACAGAGCATTTATAGTTGGAAAAAGATATTTTTGATTTTTCTTTGCTGACAGATATCTTTTATTTTTTGCCGACAATGTTGGGATGTTCTTGGAAATTCGCGGTACTGTCGATATTGTCGACATTGTTCAGGATTGTCCATTTCTTCAAGTCAAAATATTGTTTATAAAATTTAAAATACATAAAGATCTTATAACGTGAGCGTGTTGTCATGTATATAGGGACCATAGGGCACGTCATGGCAACAATTTGTCTCAAGATATTTCTAAATCTACATATACTTGCTTCACACACCTACCTCATAGTCTGAAGATACTTCCAAATCTTCAAGATATTGCTTCACCCACCTACCTCATAGAAAAGATGCCCTCGTGCAATTTAGATAACATTAGAAGTTTCGAAAACTAGTCTGACCATGACCGGATTAGGATATTAATTGTTGATTATCAGTATTTGAACTGTAGCGTTTGGGATGATTACTTAGCCTCATGTTGTAGCATCATTGTGGGGATCAGATATTCAACTAATAAACTAACACTAAGACCTACTTATATTTCACATTAGGTGAAATGTCTCTAGAATATAGAATATGGTGATGCTATGATTCGTGCATATCAAGTTGTTTTAAATAGAAGACTTTTAGAAGACCTCTTCGTAATAACTAAGGGTTCAGCTCTATGTAGTCAAACTTGAGCTTTCTCTTTGTTTGCATGACTATTCACATAGGTAAAAGTGTATTTATTGAGATATCGAGGTTCTAACTATTATATTCGCCACATTTGAATTGCCTTTGTTTTTTTTCTACCATGCATGTTGTTTGGCTTCTGAGCGTAAGTTATCATTCCAGCATGAGCATGTTATATACATTACAATAAAATTATTTTGCCTTTTTGCTTGGCATGTACTCCTCGCCCTTATTATATGTGCATTTCTCCATGAGTACAGTACTTGCAGCATCTCTATGATCCTCTTGGGGTTCGAGCTACGATACCCCCACAGATGGGCCCGGTGCTAGTAACCACGGAAGCAGGATCACCCAGGGCTTACAGCATCTCGCCAATGGCAAGGCGGCCAACTTAGACGGCATGCAGGCAGAAATGGGCAGGGCCACCGATAGTGCCCCGCCAAACTGCATTGGTCAATAAGGCGCTACAGGAAGGCTTTCCACCCACAGTGGACCACTAGCAACGTTGTTTCCATCTACGAGGCAAATGGCCTTCACTGTCCAGTCAACTACAACACAATCATGGTCAGCTCGTTTGCAAGACTATTAGAGAGCAATCGAGCAGCAGTTGACGATGTGGGTAGTGAATACAGAGGTCCGATTCTCACACATGTAGGATTCAGGTCCTAACGCTCCACTATTGATCGTATTTTTACACGAGAAACTTGATTGAAGATAGCATAAATCGCCAGCGGAATTTGTATTGCTACTTTGTTGATTTCGCATAGGCTTTCGACATTGTACCTCGGGAAAGGTTGTGGGAGAGATTGATGTAATTGGAAGTCCCTACTGAATGTATGAGACATGCTCAAGTTAAATGACACCATGAGGTCAACCTGTCAATAGTAGTATTGGGGCTTGTGGCTAAGTTATGTAAATAACTTAGCCATGCTCCCTTATCCACTCTCTACGGTATACAAGGCTACTAAGGTAGGCTTGTATGGTGACATGGCCTTGAAATATACATATTTATATACCATATATTTTAGGGGAGCATCACAATACCTCTCGAAGGTTTTCCAGGGGCTAATCTGCTCGGTGGCACCGCCAGCTGTGGCGGACACACTCACAACAAATCGAGTGAGGTGTTATCATGTGTGTAATAAGTTGTTGCTTCAAATTTCCACCAGCTATAGCACCAGCATTTTCTAATCTATCCTAATCCATCCAATTTATTCATTGCCAGAACCTTTTCTTCTTTCTCTTGGCTGCCCTGTCGCTTGCTATGGTAATACCGCAATGTTCATCTCTCTTGCTTCTTTTTTCACTTCTTTATGTCTTTGCTCATTAGATCTCTCAACAGCGGCAGCGAAATTTGCATAGCAACGGAAAGAGTTATCTCAAAACCTGTTTTTCCTTAAGCTTTGATTCAAAATTTGTGCTTTTTGCGAGAATGGCGGTAGTAGAATCTTCGAATCTGCAAAAGCAAAATGATTCCTTCTTGCATCGCCTAAGAGGCTCCGATCATCCAAGCAAAGAAAGATCATAGTATGCTTGCTCCGTGATCCATTTCATTTGTTCAAAAACAGGAGAAACAAAAGGGCAGCAGCACTGATCCGTGAATAATGGCACAAAATTCTGCGCCCAATAATTTATAAGGAATAGAGGCATAATTTGATGCAACAATTTGATGCAACCGTTTATTACGGAGTGCAATTTTACTTTCAGATTATCTGATTACATTGATCAACACAGCCATCAAAGTTCGAAATAAATCATTAGCAGCTGAATTCTATGTGTATTACAATGATGCGTATGGTTTCTTGATAGTCCCAGGGCCAATGGACGATGTGGATTGTAGAATCAATAGGGACTATGTCGGGCTTACCCCAATGAGTTCCTTTTTTCTCGCAATTGAGTTGATTTAATGGGAATTGTGGAATTAATGAATGTAGAGCATATTTCTGTGCTCCGTGGCACTAATTCATTCTATTCATCCCCGCAAAAGATCCCAGCATGTCTTCTTACATTTAGTAGCATTCGGGGTATTTTCTAAGGAACATGGAGGGCCAGCTTAGTGCTTATAACATGTTTGTGCATTTAACTCCCCAAACCATTTAACAAAACCAATTGGCAGATGCAGAGTGTCAGTCTCTACTACATACCTGTGAACAACGTGTATAATCCCTTGATTGATTATTTATATGATAATTGACAGACCTTTGTAGAAATTGATGCGTTATTATCCTTGCACGGCAATCATTGGTGTCAGGTTCTAAGTTGCCATCTCATTTTGTGAGGTGATTCCATCCCAAAGGATTAAATGAGTGAGAAATAATGGACGTGTGATTCTATCTTGGGAATGTACTACTGAGGATTGAACCGAATATAGTATTTTAAATAGTGATTTCATCCACCAGGATAAAATAAGTGTGGTTTTCCTGAGATAAATAATTCCTTCCAACAGTATTTCTCCATTGCGATTTTGGCAGAAGAGTTGTTTAGGACAACCGCGATTATCCCAGTGGATGGAAGGCTTGGATCCACTGTAAAGTACATGATAGTATTAGCTACCCTAAATGGAGCCTCCAAAATGGAACTTGTTTAGAGGGATGGTGATTTTGTGGGAAAGTTGTCCTGCATAAGTATCACCATGTTAAGGGTAAACATATTTTTGAACCACATTGTTTTTGCTATTTGATCGTTCCAAGAGATATTATTTATTTTGAGCTTCTTCATCAACTTCTCATCGGCAGTGGCTCTTCTCTCAATAGTTTCTTTACTGGAAATATAAAAATGGTTCAAATGTCAAGCAAAGGAAGACTCAATTATTCACCAATATTATGAATCTAGAATTACATGAGTTTGACAAGATCCTGAGTTGTCAGGAGGATCAACTCGGCAGGCTCATCACAGATATTCAATGTTTTTCTTGGATTTTTCAATTTCTATTGGTGTTTTATTCGGGATTATCCAGAGACTGTCCTTCTTTTGGTATGCCTTAAGGTAAAGGATGTACCATTTGAATGGAGTATGGAAACAGAAATTGCTTCCGTTGTATTGAATCATGCTTTTACCACGATTGCCAGTTCTTGTCCATACAGATCCTTCGCGTCTATATCTTGTCGAATCAGATACTTGTGATTTTTTTATGGCAGTATCCTGTCACAAGAAGAGGATGACCATGAATTGCATCCGATCGCTTATCATTCTCAAAAGTTGTAGGCCGTGGAAGTCAACTATTAGATTTATAGCAAGGAGCTTTTGGTGATAGTTGATTCTTCCAAAGAGTGGAGACATTTGCTTGAAGGATCCCCTCATGTCACAATCTATACTGAATATCAAAATTTGGAAAAAAAATTAGTTTCCTCGAGTGTTCAACCATCACCAGACACGATGGCATACTCAAGTATATCCTGCATTGATTTCGTGATCAACCCTTGTCTCAACGCTACTATCTTGAGTTGAAGCCGACTGACTGGCATCTTATCAACAATCACAGGTTATTCTAGAGCCTGATCCATTCCAGCCTATGGCCATCTCTTTTTTTTGAGAGGCCTCATGCTACATCCTTGTTGGAGTCTGCTCGCACATCTCTCCTCTCCTCTCTGATCAATTGGCTTAAAATGTGTTTTCACATGTTGGACATCATCCTCTCGACAAATGCGACCAGGCTATGATCAATTTGTGATTCTTGATGGACTTCTACTCAATAATGGATTTTTATACATTTTTTACGCTGCTTTTAGGCTTTAGATTCTCCAACAGTATTGCCAAGACATGACTAGAGATTTTGGAGTAGCCAAAACTCTTTAACATATTAGTCGAGAGTATTGGTACCTAGGCTCCATCACTTCGAAGTCTTTAGAGGATGTTATGATATCTGTTGTTGAGCAAAGGCCGCGAAACATCTTTCTCATGGTCTTCTTCGACCATTGACTAGGCTAGAAGGTCCTTCGAAGAGTTGGAAAGAGTATTTCATCCGATTTTATTCAGAGCTGCTACCCTTACTGGGGCATGATGCCATCATGGTCATTGTTTATCGCTTGAAACATCACCATCACCAGCAAGAGAACAACTAATTTTTTTTCTTAAAGAAGTGAGACTTCATGCATTGTCAAACATTATCGTTAGTGATCGTGGACCCTAGTTTGTCGCGAGATTTTGTAAGCAACTTTTGGAGCTATAAATGTTGGCTCTCGTTGACTTCTATCATCATCTAAAAAGCGATAACCAAGAAGAGAAAACTAATCAGTCTTTTGGAACAATATTCGAGGTGCTTTATTGATTACCAGTAGGATGATTAGGCCCATTGGCTTCCATTAGCTGAATTTGTCTTTAATAACTCAGTACATGCTTCCACTTGCCAGACCTTGTTCTTCCTGAACTCCCGCCAGTTGGTCTCTTTGTATGCTGGATCTAACTCTGACAATTCTAGTGCCAAGTCTCCACTTGAAAAACTCAAGGCTCTTCATTAGATCTCCAACACCACCTTCTCCAGGTACAAGAACACTATCAGTATTATGATGATTTGTATCATCAGGAAGCTCTTACATTTTATGTTGGTGACCTTGTCTAGCTTCTACATGGGGACCTACCTCCCTACCACACGTTCTTATAACAAGCTTGATCGGTCGTTATCGAATCACCGCTCACAAGAAAGAGAACACAACAAGATCATTACTATCTAGCCCCACCTCCCCCCTCCCCAAAACAAAAAAAAAAAAAACCTTCTTGAGAAGGGTTTTCAAGAAAGAGAACACAACAAGATCTTACTATCTAGGACTACCCAACACACACCCACCCAAAAAAAAAAAAAAAAAAAAAAAAAAAAAAACTCTTCTTGAGAAGGGTTTTCAAAGAAAAGGCCTTAGCAGTAATAGACTCATTGAGAAACTATATGTTTGTACGTATCAATGTGATGATGCATTAGACCTAAGGCAGCTGGTGGTCTTGGTATGTTGGATTTTTACCTCCAAAGCAAGGTGATGATATCAAAGTTCATTTGGAGGATTTTCATTGGTAAGGATGATTCTCCTGGCCTGAGGTTGTTGGTGCAGTCGATTCAGCATTGTCTCCCATTTCATAAGGCCACCATTAAGCCCCTCCTTCCTTGGGCTTTGCTTTATCATATGCATCCGTATCCCAATGCTTCTCCCTTTCTAAAGGGGTTGCTTCTTTGCTTGGGACTTTGTCATGGTCTCTTTTCCATATTAATCGAGGCATGTCTTGGTTGTCCACTCCATCTTTGGTGGATTCCTTTGCGGGACACCTCGGAGAATGTGCCTTTAAGTGTGGTTGTTCATGCAAAGACACAACGGCGATGGTGCTTGGTATCGACACTATTGCGACTTGGTATGAGTCCGGTCATCTCATGTCATGGGAAGCATTTAGAACAAAGTTCTTGTTGTGCTGAGATGGGACGAGTAATCACGGAATCATATTCTTTGCATTGTTACCACGGGATTACGGTCCACGATTGAGGTAGTCGTATGGGGGTGCCATCGGGATATCCGGCCGAGGCGGTTTGTGTCTTACGTATATAAATTGCTTTTGCATTACGAAATCCTGCCTCCATCTAATAGGTGGCATCTTCAGTCCCTCAGCCACAATGGAAAAGTGTTTGGATGTGGGTATGGGATAAGGCGCTTCATCCCAAAGTAGTAGTTTTGTGGTGGCAAGTGATCCATAGATGCCTCGAGAGTCAACGAGGTTAGTCCATAAAATGGATAATCGGATTTGAGAGCTCTGTCCTTTATGCCGACAAAGGGTTGAGAGTATTGAGCATTGTTTTTCTTGTGTGGCGGCCGGCAAGCATGGTCTTGGTTGTTGACCCTTTTTTGGCGTCTCGATCGGCGGCAAATTTTGCTTGCTATCTATCGATGCTTGGCCCAAACTACGGAAACGAGCTTTTCATCTCGCATGTGGGCTGGCTTTTTATGGTCAATCACGAAGAGAAGGAGGTTGTTTATCTTTAAGGGCGTGAATCTGCGAGATGAGATTGTTCTTGATTAAGCAAAATAAAATTGTTATGGCTTACAATTGTTCTTCTCTTGATCAAGAGAAGAAATCTCGTCTGCATACTTACCTTCAGATTCATTCTTTTGCATAGGCAGGTGGTTGTGCTCAGCTGGATCGGTTTGTCCACTGGGGTTATAATCCTATCTTTGCATTTTATGTTGCTCTGATTTTTAGTTGGTGAATAAAGCTTGTCGTCCTTCAAAAAAAAAAATGATGCAGTTTGTCGAGAACCTCTAGAATCTAGGATCACAATGTCATTAATGCATGCATCTACAAGAGCGAATGTAGAGAAGTGCAATTTTTTAAACCCAATAAATAGCTTAAAATAATAACAAAGATCATAAAATTCAAGAGGTTTATGGAACAAATGGCATAAATAATCTTCAGACCTGCTAATATAGTCTTAGCATGAGTACTCTTAGCTAACAAAGCTCTTACAGTCTTCATAAATTTTATTACACAATATATGTTTGAGAAACTTCTATATTTGCAAGAGAGGTTTATGGCAGACCGTTCAACAATATGCCACTCTACTTTGTTAAACCACTCAGTCTCTTTTAGTATCTAGGTCGAGTGGGCTGATAGTATACCATTGCATATTAGATGGATTTGAGATGGGAAAAAAGGAAGCTATGCATCAAACCCATAGTTCATAGGAAACGTTTTGTATGTTACTTGCATGAAGGGCATGAAATCACTACAGTTTCTTTCATTCAAAACCCTATGAAAAATAGTAAAACACATATTTAGAGCTTAAGAAATCATATACGAAATAAGAAATGATCAAGCCAAAAATAGCAAAGCAAATGAATGGCAGGAGATAGGATGTAGTCTAGTAATGCAAAATCCTTTCTTGTCAAGCTAGAAATGTGCAGCAAAGTTTTGCTTGAATTTGGAATATTAAATCTAAAGCTCGAGTTTTTTTGCCTGATAGATAGTATCGGATGTGCTCAAAGATGTGTTATGCAAGTGGGCTATGAATTTGACCGTAGGGAATGGGAAAAAGGATATGTGGCAATCACGGAACCACCAGATGGTGTTCATGCCGTTTTTTTTTACTCTCATCATTCTAAACACTGCCACATTCATTTTGATTCTTAGAATTAAGTCTGGAAGCTTTTTAGAGAATTGAAAATTATTTCGGCCAGCTGAAAACTCCTAAAACCTTAGGCCGAAGTTTTCATTAGAAGTCCAAAAAAGTTTTTCACCAAACCAAAAATCCCAATCTAATAAGTAAGATATGTTGTGGTTGTAGAAAAAAATCTGCCCGGAACACAAACAAAAGAGACCTTAAAGTATGATGTTAAAATTCAAAGACAAGGGACAAGTTCTGTTATACGCATGTTATCAAACCCTAAAGCACAATTTGATGCTCTTTTTCATAAATGATAATTTACCAAGGTGTTTCTATTTATAATTATAACTTATCAAGGTAATGGTAATACTGCAACTTTCCCATAAGCTCTACGACATCCCTTTTGTTGTATCATCAAGAAATCTTGCCATTATCCATAAATTATTATAGCAAAATATCAGTCAGAATCCATGACAACAAGAAAACCTATACGGATTGACAATTTTGAGTAAATGCATGTGCAAGAGAAACACAATGAGATTTTGCAATAAAACAAATCTGAAACATATTCAATTCAAGATTTTTGCGCATTTTAAATAGAAGGAATGTAACTTATAGTTGTTGCTGGATCACATTTGTGCAGAAATGCACTTTATATTTGGACCCATCGTATGTTGGTCGTTGTATGAATTTAAACAACATCTTTATATTATTTGCATGTTGCATATTTGCCAAACATGAATTGAATTGAATCATCCATGAATACTAAATGGCTTATGGGACCAAAAAACAAAGAACAGCCGGCCAATCTATTACTGTATATGTAAAAAAAACCCCTTCTCAAAGGGTTTTCGAGGGAAAGACCTTAGCAGTAATAGGTCTGGTAAAGAACTATACATTTCTACATTTAGACATGTTAATGTAATGAAAGAGAACAACTGAGCCCTCATATCTAATATCACCTGGATGTAAGATGATAGTGCACTCAGTGAAGGTGTATGGTGTATTTATCGTTACATGTAGCGGCTGGTTAGGTGTAACCAAGTCGTCATGTTGTGCCCCTATAGGTGAGAATGTTAGGCAGTGCTAAGGGTGTGGCTCTCATTTTCATTAAATGCAAATTGATAGGATTGGCAAATTCTATTTTCTCGCTCTTCTCAAGCCTTATCTACCTGTCTCAATTTCGAAGTAATGTGCTCCTATACGAATGGATGCAATCGCTCTATGTTTTTTCATGGGCATGTTAACAACTACTATTGTGGACCAACTTGTTGTGGACCTGTGGCAAGCATAGGATTTCATTATGGCATTGTTATCCTAAAGCTTACTTAGGAGGCATGTGTCCAGGTACTGTTTGAGCTGATTGTGATCCTCATTAAGCACCAATTCATTAATTTTAAAAAAAGTACAGTTTTTTTTTTGCTCCAAAGAGCTTGCATCATTTGTATAAAAGATGTTTCGTAAATGGTCGTAGTGTCTTTGAAGCAAGAAAGCCTTCCGGTTCTCAATAATCACAAAAAATATGCTTTGCTTACGGTCAATATCAATGTTTATAAAAAACATCCACTTTTAGCTTATACTAAAGTATTATCTCTACTTCCATGTATGCGATAAAAAGTGGAGAAGATCACCTTTGCGATCTTTTCTACCATGACTATACAATAGAGGACAAAATATGGGTAAAAGCATGCGTAACTCAATAATTGTAGCATACATAAAGCTTAGAACAAATGCCATGGCAATTAATCTAAGGTGAAAAAATATTTTATTATATAATTAACTAAATTGAATTAGCAGTTCCCAATCATATGTTAGAGCACAAAGAATGGACTAAATTCTTGAGAGTTGGCCCCAAAATCCACGTCATTGTCCAACACATCATCCTACAGGAGTGGATGGAATATCTACATGAGTGCACAGAATCCTTCCGTGATCCACACCAAAAAATAATAATAGATAAATAGATAGATAGTATTTTTATCGTATGTTGATAGTACGAGTATCAACATTAAAAACACATGAGCATAGCACACATGAATCAGCTTACAAGGATTGTAATTTGCAATCCTTTGATAAGCTTTAGCACTCCGCCATCAAGTCCACAAACTATGAGGTCCATACTTTTAAGCGATACGATATTCATTCTATAAAGACCACCTAATTTTCGAAAAGAGAATTATTCACTAAGAAGAAATTTGTTTGGAGGGGAGAGGGATGGTTGTTCACCAAATATTGTCACAAAGTAAAGTATTTTAGTCTTTTACTGCTATATCTAGCTCATTTTATGTTGTTCTGAAGCCTATGCAACACCATGAGAGAGTAAAAAAGATTAGTCTCTTCTTTATTTATTAGATTCACCTATACTAGATTCACCTATGTTGATGATGGAATTTTAACATCCATGGGAAGCCGTAGTTTATGGGATACTGTACAACATACTTAAATGGGTCCTTCACACCACTGTATATAGGACACTTTACAACACACCTAAATGGGTCCTTCCGCCGCCACTGTACATGGCTGAAGTGGGTCATTCCCCCACCAACTTTACAACGATATATAGCCATTTTCAAAATGAGACATTGAAATAGTGACCTTGAGTGTGGTAGTATAAGGTCTTACCACAAGTACCTCCCTCATCAAGGGAAATCGTACCTTATGGGACACTTTATAATATACCTAAATGGGTCCTTGCCACACCACTATGCATGGCTGAAGTGGGTCATTCCCCCACCAATTTTACTATGATAAATGGCCATTTTCACAATGAGATGTTGAACTAGTGACCTTGGTTATGGCAGCATAAGGTCTTACTAGAACCCTCGCGCACCCCACCCCACGCTACCCTACCCTACCCGCCCTCCTCCCCCCCCCCACAACAACCCACCCCACTCGGAACCCCAATCCACAAGAACTATAGAGGAAGATTGTCATCTAAACCTAGGTTCACATTGTGACAACAATATCACATAGAAACGAAATGAAGATCCAGGTAAAAAAAAATTACCTTAACCTATAAGAAATATTTTACCTGGTAAAATTCATGTACATCAACTACAGTTGGGAAGTTTGAAGACCCTCTCCAATTGATTTTGGGAGCAATTTTAGATTAAACTATTTCTGCACCACTACCTTCTTCTAGTGCATCTGCCTTTCAGATTACGTCATCGAGCCCTCAGCGTGAGGAACAACATTCTCGCCTTCAAGATCTTGCTCGCGAACAGGAACTTCTGGAAGAAGAAGGCTGCATGCCACAAGAATAGTTCAGCTCCTCTGATTCACCCGGTAGCTCTGTATCTACTACTATTGTTATGGTGGATGTCATGGAATAAATTACTACTCCTATATTTTAGTGTAGCCAAAATAGGTTTAGCTAAACTACCTTCAAATTGGGGCTAGAAGTTTCTAACACATGGCTAAACTAAATGGTTTTTCTCCATCACAATTTCTTGCTTTTGGCTAAACTTTCACAAAATGGAAAGGCAAATATTAGCCATCACGCTATAGTAATTCAAAAAAATCCAAGCATTTTGGCAAAGACATTGAATTTATTGTAAATACATAAATCAAGACACAAACATACATGAACATGTTCAAAAACCTAAACAAGAAGGGACTACATTGTTCCTTTTCCTCTAATGCTTCAACTTTGTATTTGGAACAAGAAAGAAAGTGGAAAAAAGAGAAAGAAAAATATAAACCCTATTGAAATTTCTTAACATTAGTACATACATTGGTGTTGAATTTCGGGCTAATCTATCCATTTTTCCAAGCCCACTCTATCTTAGATTTAGCTAATCGATGTCCTAATGGATATGTCTGGATGTAAAGGTTTGGCTATTCAACCTAAAAACTCACTTGGGCGGCAAAAAAATTGGGCTAAAATTTTCTTTTTTTTGGGCATTTTTTCCATTTATTTTAGCCGTTTTTCTTGGCAAAACTACTACAAAATAGCCATTTGGCTAACCTTAGCCGTTATTTTATTCCATGGTGGATGTCCCTCCACATGATCCAGTGGTAAGTTTATCTCTATTGAAGATACATGTATATTATTCTTCTCTTTGTTGTGAAAAGAAAGTAGTTTTACTTGCATTATATTATCATGCCTGGATGGTGGCTTTGCTCAGTTGGGTCTATTTATCCATTGGGTTTTTATTCCTATCTCTGCATTGTATCATGTGATGTTTGAGAATGATTAATAAAGTTTGTTGTCCCTCAGAAAAAAAAGAAAGAGATGAAAAATAGAAAGTATTTTCATGTCATGCCACGTTGGCAACATCCATGAGGACCGACCCCAGAGACTTGAACATATGATCTCTTAATTGGTAACCCAATGGACTAGCCACTAAACCAAAAACAAGAAGGCTCTTTCTCCATCCTGGAGAAAAGCAATCTGCTATTGCAAATCTGGAAGGTTAAGATATTCCCATGGCCACTTGGTCTTTGTGGACGTTACAAAATCTATTCTATTCTATTCTATTCTATTCTATTCTATTCTATTCTATTCTATTCTTAGGATTACCCACCAGTTTCATTCACATTTCCCAATCCGTTCCGTAGATCTTGCATTATGTGGATGTACACAGTGGAGTCAATGTATCTATGAAGCCAGATTCCATGGTTCATTAGTAGCCTTGAGGGCATAACAATAACCTTATAAAGTTGTAATTTCTGTAGAAAGTTATTTGCCCTAGCTCTGATTAACAATGTTGATCACCCTATTGGCAACATAAGTACAACCTTCCTCAAATTGTTGATTTGAAAAAGCCACATTGCAGGTAAAAGTAAAAGAAGAATATCTACTCAAAGTCTCTAATTGATCCAACGGAAACCCCAAAAAAAACAACTATAGATTGTCTCCCTTAAACATAGTCCTCCCACTCAAAAACATCGCTGATAGAAGAAACAAGCTTAGATGATATGTGAATATAACATTAGTTTAAAAGGGCAGGAACCCTAAAGATGTCCCTTTCAGAGTCCAGCCCTAGAGCATGCATTGGGAGTAGAGTTTGACAGAGTCCAACTTACCAGCCGCAACCAAGTTCACATCTCGATGTGCCATCTTGATCATCGACCATTTTAGCAGCATGGACGCATCCTAAGGAGTGGGAGCCAGTCAAGGATTTGGTGAGTGGCAATTCTTCAGTAAATCACCGACTGCTCTTATACTAGATTAATACATGTTCTTAGCCTTAGGCCACCTCTAAAGCCTAAAAACTCTAACCTATATCACAGGCTAACGAGTGAACCCTAATCATATTGATTAGAGTAGTTAGAGTAGACTTGTCAATTTTGTTGTTTTTATTCATTCTGTTATTGATGATGTATGATATCTCTGTGTGCACTTCTTGTACTTGGTGTTTTTAGAATAGCCCTCGTTATGTTCCAAGTAAATGCGGCTTGTGCATAGGAGCCAATCTGGCTGTGGGTGGCAGGGCTAGACTAGCTTGCAATGAAGGCTTGTTCACTGCAGTTGATCCCTTGGTGTGCAGAGTCTACTGGGGGGATCATAGTGTGCTAGGCCTAGTATCTTGTCAATACATATGGGCAAGTTATGGGCTCGACATCTCCTAGGTGATAAGTTGCTTCAGTCATGTACGAGCATGGGAGAACTGTGACCCTCTAGCCACCTGTAGTACTTCTGGAGGGAATTAGTCTCCTCCCGCCTCAATGGGCCAGGGGAGATGCAACCTTGAAGTAATCTTCTTGACTATATCCCTGGCATGCTACAATCAAGTCCTAGTACTTGTCAGCCTATTTGCAAACTATGCATAGGAGGGGCAAATGGAGTGGACCACCTAATTGCCATATTCGTTTGTCTGCCTAGTCCAGTTGTTATGGAATTTGTCTGATTGATCTCTAGAGGATCAAGCCATCAGTCGATTCCCATGTCTGAGCTTGGGTAGAATATCCATGTTTTGATATATATTAGATCTGTTTATGTTGTTATCTGGATTACGGTGATTCCATCCTTCGGAGTGGCTATGTTATGTTTATATTATGTCATGTGCTTATATCATTATATGCTTCCATAGCTAGATCATTCCCGAGGAAGATAGGATAAATGATGTAGCTATACATTCCACGTCGAATCTCGTTCACCACCAAGAGTTCGATGTTAGATAGATAGCCTCATGTTGGTGAACCAATTGCTGACAAGAGGGAATCTCCCGTTCTTATACGATTGAGGCATCGTATACGAGTAGGGGATGTCATAATAGAAGTTTTCCAAAATGTGGTAGAAGGAAATTTCACACTTAAATACTTGTAGGTGGGTGCAACCTCCACATCCTGACCCTGATAAGTGAACGAGGGATGTTTGGGCTGACGTGAAAACAAGACAAGCAGTACCTTGGTCTTAGCCAAATTAATGCACATTCCAGAGGCCTGGCAGATGGTATTTAGGGCATCTAGATGTTGCTGCATTTTAGCAAGAATGGAAGCTAAGAGGTCCATGTCATTGGCGTATATGAGATGCCTAATGATTTGGTGCATGCATTGAGCTCCGCCACCCCAATGCTCAATAAGACAACCTTCGAACCTCTGGGGGCTACTGTGCTATGGCATAGCATAACACAGTAGCCCCCAGAGTGTCTGCACATCAAAAGGAATGGGAGCTACTTCAAACCTCTTGAAGGCTATAGAGACGCTGGGAGCAAGAGAGAATTCCTTGGACGCAGGTATTTGGAGTAGATTCCTTGGTAGATCATCTGGAATTTAAGATTCCAAATGAGTTAGCATTTTGTATCTCCAGTAGAGCTATTCTAGAACCCGTAATTTGGATCTTGAACCCTAATCAATGAACCCTAACTGTAAGTTAGATGTATGTGATTAGGATTAGATGTTATTGTCATTATTTATCATGTCATGTGGATATATGATGTTGGTTGATCATGTTTGCTCCTCTTGTATTGGGGAGGGGGTAGAGACCTAGTAGCCATGATTTAGATGGTGCTCCTAGTTTAGACCCCTTAGTTCCTATCAGTTGCAGCCTGTGCGTAGGTGCCCACCCGATTACGTATGGAGTGACTAAGCAACTAGTCTTACCAAAAGCTTCGGCTAGACGAGCTATAGATTCATGCAAAGTTAGGAGCTTACAACATTGTGGGAGGTCCCTGCTAAGCACGGCTACTGAGGACCCATAGCAGGCTAGGCCTATAGTCGGTCACTTCGTGAGGGCCGGGTATGGGTCCAACACTTCTTGAGTCAATGGTGTCGCTCTGGCTCTCAAGAGTTGCAGGTGTTGGCCTGGCTCTTGTTTTGGGGAGTTCAGTCGGGTATGGACGTGTGTCATCATGATCCTTTAGCCGCCCATGGAACTACTATTCCTCGGGAAGGGAAGATGCAACCCTTTCTACCTCATCAGACCGGGGAGATGCAACTCGGAGTAGTTCCAATGGGTGATACCATAAGACTACGTCTCCGGCAAGTTATAGTCACGCCAGAGTCTGATCTAGCCCATCTGCAAAGTATGCACAGGAGGGGCGGATGGAATGGTCAACCCTAGCCATTGTCTATAGCCAGCCCGTCATTGTTATATCTCGGTCTGCTTTATCTTGAGGCCCAACCGCTAGTCTACTTTTCTTTACGAGTGAGCCTGGGTAAGAGCTCATATGTTTTATGATATGTTGTTATCTTTGATGTATCTATGGATGGATAGATGTGCTACCATTTGTGGTAGTGGTTTATGTATATTGTCCAGTGCTGACATTATAGTATGCTTCCGCTGTTATAGTAGCCCGTAGGGACGATGCACAAGACACCTCCGTGTTTCCCTACTCGTATCCTGGCCACTCCCAGGAATGGGGCAGACGGAGGGCCCATGTAGCAGTTGATGCTAGATGGGGGTTTTCCCATAGAGTATATGGCGGGCATCGTATACTTTCTGGGAGCATCACAATGGTATCAAAGCAATGTTCTTGGTTGACCAAGAGCTAGCACTAATCATAACCTTATCTAAGTAGATTAGCTGGCCTAGTAGAGTATGGATGAGAATTCCAATATTGAACCTCGAAAGTGGGAGAATTTTTTTTCTCCCAAGTAGCAGGGTCATAGAGTTAGGCTACATTATAGATTATGAGAAAAATAATGAGTCAAATGAACATTCTAATAAATTTGGAGTGGAAATTATGCATGGGCATCAAATTTCACACAAAATGGGTCGAAGACTACCATGTTTGATCCAAAATTATCCAAAAATCATTCAACAAACCACTCTAATGTGTTTTTTTGCCTTATTTTAGCTAGATTAGCACATAAAATTAGCCAGATTGAACATCCATAGCTCCTAGAATATAGATTTTTTCGAGCTGGCAGTTCTCGTTCGGAAACCTAGGCAACCCTAGTCTATATAAAGGGACCTCATTTGACCATTTTCCTTCATCAAGTTTCTCTCACCCTATCTAGGCGATTTTTCAACTCTTTCTCAAACTTCCCAAATCATATTCTGCCTCACTCTCTGCCAATGGCCCCTACCAACTTCATCGAATGGTACAACATCACCAATCACATCAGCGAGGTGCCAATCGAGGAGGCCTTCCAAGTGTTCGATCACCTCTTCGACCTTCATGCAACCTTCACGAGGACGCCCTACTACACCGACATCATATGCCAGTATGACCAACAGATCTTACCTTGGAAAGTTAGTCTTCCGCCAAGGGGAGGGAAATGAGTTTTCCTAGAGTCATTTGTTCAAGTCTTAGGTGGGGGTACAAAAATCAAGAACCAGATCTGGGATCGGACAAGGAACATGCCAGATTACATGAGCTGTAAAGCCCATAGACACAGATATGTTTCATTACATGCAGCCTTGGCCATGTTCATGCACTTCAAGGCCATCAACAAAGTGCGTGAGCCTTCCATACAACCATTGGATCTAGCACCCTTGAATACAAGGGTGAATCATTGCTTCATCCAGCAACTCCATCGAATATGTCTACCACAGCACATCTTCAAGAGCACCACAGATTGAGGAAGACTATGAAGAGGTGGAGGACCAAGATGAAGAGGAGGAGAGCAGGCTAACATAAAGAATGAGAAGGCAGACCGAGAGACACGACGAAGATGTCCAAAGAGCCAATGAACCACCCATAGATACCACTGCCTTGTCCCCAGTAGTTATTGAAGGGGGGGAGTATCTCTTCGCCAATGACATCCTTCACCTACCATATTGCTTGGAGGAAGGGGCATGCATCGACAAGCTCTTGGGATTGATTGCAGAGGGGCAACAGAGAGATCTCATCGACTACATTTACCAGGAAATTCCACGAGAAGTAGCAGAATGGCACTCATAAGCCAGGGAGACAATGTCGGATGTTGCAACAACATATGATACATAGGGCAGGTATATCAGCAGCATCGACCAATCATCCAAGAAGAGGAATCCCAAGCAATCCAAAGAATCCCGTACAAGCCAGGTAGAGGCTCAAGCACGAGCCACCCCTTCCGATCAAGTTGTGTACGGGAGAGGTCTCATATCAACTTGGAGAGTGCAGCCACTATGTTGAGGCATCATGACGATGTCTTGGCAGTGGATGCCTACGATAGCACGGCAACGAAGAAAGGCGCTTGGGCGGATCAAGCAAACCCTCAAAGGGAAAAGACCCTTCGTTACTACCTTCCAGTCCTAAGCCAGAGGCAGATGATAGTATTTCTTAAGGATTTCAGCCCAAGAAGAGGGGAAGCGGTGTCATTCCTGATTTCACTCACGGGATTCGACCAACATGCCAAGATGAAGGAAAACACGGATCGTCATCCTCTTTAAGAGATCAGTGGTGCTCTACAACCTAGATTTCGCCCGAGGGCATCTGAGAGATGGCAGCTACAACACCTCAACTTCCACCTCCACAGATGGCGCGAGCACTAGAATATGAGTCGTCACAAAACATTCTATGCAACATCGACAAGGGTCTTCGGCTCAAATATATCAAGAACATCTTCAAGTCTAAGAAGAGTTCTCGAGATTGAACATTTCCTTGTTATATAATAATTAAATGTTTCAACTTCATATATACTACTATTATCATAATATCTTAAGTTTCAAATTATATGTTCATGTTATGTTTAAAATATTTCATTGTAACCTCGTAAATTGAGTTTTAATGTGATTTCTTTTATAAGTAAGATGACTAATATAGAAATGTCATAACAACATATAAACTTGAATAATAAATATGTGTGACTAATCCTTGCGGCCAAAAACATCGGTTCTGCTTCACAAGGTCAGGGCAGGCAACACAACTGCCAACCTAGGAACCTCTTTGGCCGGGAACATGAGGAGGAAGACAACATGTCAGTGGAAACTATTAATAGAACGTTGGTAGATTTGCAATTGAATAGTTATATGAATCAGTAATGATGGTTTAAATCGATGTAAAATTGTATCTTCAACTCAAGCTTTGTCTGAGTGATTTTGCAAGGTTGAACCATGTTAGAAATATGTGATCTGATGTTATTAATGGAGTGATATACGAATTTTTTCTTAAGTGCAATAAAAGCTTATGTTTTTTCACCATGGTTTAGGCGTACAACTGACATGCTAAGTATCGAAGAGGAGGTTTAGTGGCATCTGGCTCTTTGAAAAAGTCGGCTCTCCTATTTATGTGCAATGCAGCGTTTTTTAGATGTATGACATATTCAACATCCTCTAGAGTGTATCCTTGCAGTTTCATGGAATACAGAATGCATGAAATGGGCCCAAGGGAATCTGTATCCAAATCTGATAATTCTTACCCGAGGAATATTGGTTGATGTACATATTTTGTGGCTTACAATTCGTTGGTAGAAATAGAGTTAAGAGGAGCATTATAAAAGTTGCATGAAGGCCTCAAGACTCAAAAAGGCAAGTGCATTTTTGCATTTACTTTAAGCTCTTTTCATGTTTGAAGGTGTCTGATTGCCTGCAAGGATTTGATGCCATCTAAAATTGTTCATTCAGAACTTAAAAGGGCAAGCTCACTTTTGTATGTGCCACAAGTGTAGAGGCGTCAAATAATGAAAGCCAAGCAAAGACTTGGAAAAGGATATGGTTGTTAAAGATACAATTTTTCATTTTGGTTTTCTACAGTTTCTTAGATAATAATCTCTTAAAGCTTTGCCTTAGCATTATTGTAGATTAAAAAAAGGCTTCTTCACCTTTGTACTACATGACAACAAATAGTTTAGAGAGCAATTATCATGGTTGATATGGTACATTATTTGTTAGTCTTGTGGATTTGGAACAGAGAGAATATGGTAAATTGGATGTTGAGCACATAAAATTACATGCACCTCAAAAGAAGTCACACATTTAGCAGATATATCTAGACAATTCAAGAATCTGTTTTTCTTCTACTTGAGCAACAAAATAATGTCAATCCCTCATATAGACTCCTACATGGAATTCCAAGTAGATGCTCAGTAGCGCAATGACAATTTTGAATGGTTTAAATTTATTACTATGCTAATGCGCAAATTGACATGGCGTTGAAGCATGAAAATTGTTGTCTCCCACATATCAAATCATAGTTTCGTTTCTTTTCTTGCATAATCTTAGATATATCTTAGTTATCAATCCATGTTATTGGCAATGTTGTAAATATGATCTATTCCTTTTGAGCAACAACAACTATATCTGTGAAAAAGATAATCGCCCCTGAAAGATAATATTAACTACTAAAACCCATCAATAAAAGCCCTAGGATTTTTAGTCAACCAATGTCAATGCCAAAGATAAATTGTAGTTCTATGACTTGCCAGTGACAGTAACGAGCACCTGCATAAGTAAGGAGATGCATGGAATGATGAATGAGTTGCATTTGCTACAATTTTTGAATGAAATGTGATGAATAGACTTTGCATATCTCTTTCTCCCACCTTGGCACCAGGGCCCCAAGCTTATTTGCTTGCTTCATTGTCCAGGAACAAGCTTGTAGCTATTGCATCAATTCGCACGGGGTCCCACAGGCTACGGATTGAGACAGGTAGATGGGAGCGGCCGCAATTGCCGCGAGAAGCGAGACTATGTGCCTGCTGCCAGTTACAGGTTATTGAAGATGAAAGCCATACTCTTCTGAGTTGCCCTGCTTTTGAGATAGTCCGGAATCATTTTTTGACCTTAGCATTCCATTCCACGCTTCCACAACTTCTCAGAGCACCATCTGTGCATGACTTGGCATTATACATACTTGAGGTTCTAGATAAACGTCAGCAATTACTGAGCCCTCAGTAGTCATTATCTCCGCTTGTCTAGTATCATCATTACTGCAAAGATTTTTCCCTTGAAAACCTTTCGAGGCAGGGGTTTTTTAATCCTAGTAGTAATGATTGTACTAGCCCATTGTATGGGTCCCATGACCTATTGGTCTCTGTGGACGTTAAAAAAACTATTCTATTCTATTCTATTCCTCCCCTCCTTCCCTCCCCCCCCCCTCTTAACGAACTAAGTGCATGGTTATTTATTTAAACATATTAGATGTTTAGATTCAATATTAATGCCACGTTGAATGTAGGCAAACATCGTGGATTTCAAAATCACACATTATGCCTGAATTCAATTTGCAGATGATAGTTCTGAAGGTGTCATATGATTCAGCCAATTTTGCACATGAAACAGCTATCGTAAAATAGTATGAAGACGAGCAATACTTACTCTTTAACCCAAGTTTATTTTTAGGGTGTTACCTTCTACAAGTGCCACATGAGAGTATTAATAAAATAAAATTGGCTCAAGAACCTTGGTGCATAAATGTTATAACAAGGCACGAGTATCCATCTAAGCATTTCATCTTAATTAGGCATAAAAGCATACTTTCGGCTCCAGTACATTGCTGTGCAACTTTCATCGGTGGACTTAAAGTGAATAACTACTTCAAATAGAAAGGTGAACATAATCATGATGGTGCATATACATTGTAATAACACATCATACAACGATCATGGTGCATGTACATTGTAATAAGACATTGGACAACCATCATGGTCTATCAGATATCATAGTCCCGGTACATTGTAATGAGATATCAGTCATCATGATGCATGTCCATGTTGGAACATGGCTATATTTTATAATCAGATGTTGCATTGACGAAACAAACTTGTAAGTATATCTCCAATTCTTGAGCATGTCAGCACAAAACATGAATTAATGCAACGTTGAATACCCAAACAAATCAAGACAAAACAACGAGGCTACCCCAAAGTTAATGCACCTCCAGTTATAAAACTCAAAAGTGAAAGCCATAGCAGCCATAGGACACTTAGAAAAAGAAATAACTAATTATCCAAATGCAACAAAAGGCAACATCATCTACATATGTAAGGAATTAACTTCAATTCCTACAATAGAACCGTATCTATGTTCGGCAATGCCGGGCTCCCATTACTAGTATTCTTTGTGTGTGATCTTGTAAAGTTGATGCAGGTTCGTCACTTTACCGTAATGTTGAGGACAACATTATGTTTTTTCTGGGGGAGAGGGGGAGGGGATGTGACGCTCCCCTAAAATATACGGTATAAATACGTATATTTCTAGGCCACGTCACTATACAAGACTACCTAAGTAGCCTTGTATACCATAGAGTGTGGATAAGGGAGCGTGGCTAAGTTAATTACATAACTTAGTCAACATTAGGGATGGGACCATTTCCACATGGCCCCATCATATTGGGCACCCGCCACACGGACGCACCCAATTGGAGGGAAAAAATAATGGCTAATATTAGCCAAATGGCGATTTTTTGGATGACTAAGCACCACATAATGGGGCTAATGGCAAAGTGGAATGAGGTCCTTGCTGAGCGCGACGGCTGGGGACCCATAGCGGGCTAGGCCTATAGTTGGTCACTTCGTGAGGGTCGGGTATAGGTCCGACACTTCCTGGGTCAATGATGTCACCCTGACTCTCAAGAGTTGCAGGTGTCGGCTCGGCTCTTGTTTTGGGGAGTTCAGTTGGGTACGGACGTGTGTTATCACAACCACCCATATGGAGCCACTATTCCTTGGGAAGGGGAGATGCAACCCTTCCTACCTCGGACCGAGGCGATGCAATCCAGAGTAATCCCAATAGGTCATACCATGAGACTACGTCTTCTGCAGGTTATAGTCACGCCAGAGCCCGATCTAGCCCATTTGCAAAGTATGCACAGGACGGGTGGATGGAGTGGTCAACCCTAGCCATTGTCTATAGCTAGCCTTGCCATTGTTATATCTCGGTCTGCTCTGTCTTGAGGCCCAGCCGTCAGTCTACTTTCCCTTACAAGTCTGAGCCTGGGTAGGAGCTCATATGTTTTACGATATGTTGTTATCTTTAAAGTATCTATGGATGGATGGATGTGCTACCCTTCATGGTAGTGGTTTATATATATGTTGCTAGCTCTGACATTGTAATATGCTTTCGCTGTTATAGGAGCCCATAGGGGACGGGCGCGCAAGACTTCTCCGTGTTTCTCTACCCGCGTCCTAGCTATCCCAAAAACGGGGCAGATGGGGGGCCCATATAGCAGTTGATGCTGATGGGGGATTTCTCTTAGAGTATATGGCGGGGCGTCGTATACCTTCGAGGAGCATCATGTATTTTCCCATATACATTTTCTTGAAATAAGGTCTTTCTGATAAGCCATGACATAATCCAAAAAACATGGGTCAAGTCGGTGCATGTAAGGGATTTCAATAGTGCTATCCTCTTCTTCCACTAGAGCTCTAAAATTCGGCAATCAACTGTATGCATTGCCTCTCTCAATATCTAAATGTAGCTAGAGGTTTCAAATATGATATGGTTAATTTGGTGCAATCAGATGTTCCCTTTCTCCTTTTTTCTTTTTCGGAGTTTTCAGAGAGCAGCTTATCTTCTTATTTTGGCCAAGGGTGATGTAAATTATTCTTTGGTCTCAGCGAATTCTTTATCAAAGGAATTATTATCCATCTGTACCTGTTCTGCCCCTATAGAGAATTGGATCCATTCATTTACGCATAGGACAATCCAAACTTCCTGACAGTCCACTATCTTTATGGCTTCCCTTTTTTGATCCTTCAAAGTCTCAACGATGTTGCGCCTTATACCTCTTGGTGATCATAGCAACAACTATTTCATTGAAGTGAATTTCGGGTGCCAGAATGAATTTTGAGAGAACGAATGGTGCCAGAACGAATTTTGAGAAAGAATTTGTAGCCGTCGATGGGGTCATGGAATTCCGCTAAGATGGTATCACGTGGTGGGCATGCGGTGTTATTCTCCAACGAGGAATTTTCATAGTGTGATATCATGGGAGAGAATCCCCCCGGATGTGATTCTAAGGATGGGAATTACTGCTATGGATATTTCATTAGAAGGAATGATTACTTTGATGTGAATTCCTCTGATGAGAACAACTGGGTGTCTCTGTTCAGAGGAATCGGCCACTGAAGGTTGCATCGGATAGAATATTCTGGATAGTGTCCCCACTAGGATAAATACCGTGTGATTCCTTTTGCAATATTTGTTCGTTGTGATTCCGCCGAAAGGGTTGTTTCAGATGGCTAGGATCGACCCAATGGATGGAAAAATTGTGGGTACCTGATAGTGTCAGCTACCCACAACAGAACTCATTGGGGAGGGGATGATGATTCTGTGGGATGGTTGTCCTGTTAAGGGTAAACATATTTTGATGCAAAATATGCAATGCATGCAGCCTTCCCCTCACAACGAAAAAGATGCTCATATCCCCCATAAAATCCCCCATTGAGGAACCGGGGGACTTGAGAGCAAAGGGTTATTTCCTCTGCAACGAGGAATTTTTTAACAAAGGGGTATACTGTATGGGGGG
This sequence comes from Isoetes taiwanensis, assembly GCA_021234155.1. Taxonomy (NCBI): domain Eukaryota; kingdom Viridiplantae; phylum Streptophyta; class Lycopodiopsida; order Isoetales; family Isoetaceae; genus Isoetes; species Isoetes taiwanensis. The sequence continues at coordinate 2,238,191 of JAJEKV010000087.1, forward strand.
AGATTAGAAAAAACGAGGGATTCTTGAACAAAAGGGTATATTTTAATAGGGAAATTAGTAGAGATAGGGGATTGCAAATGCATATTGGGGTATTTTCAAGAAAGGGGGATTGGGTCAAAAGGGAATTTGCGAATGCATTGGGGTAATTTCAAGAAAAGGAGACTGGTTCGAAAAGGGAATTTGCAAATGGATTGGGGTATTTTCAAGAAAAGAGGACTAATTCAAAAGGGAATTTGCGAATGGATTGGAGTATTTTCAAATAGAAGGGGAATTGAGTGAAAGGAAAATTACTGAAAAAACCGAGGACTGCAATAAGTACCGAGGTATTTTCAAGCAAAAGGGTAGTTTGAAAAAAAAAAGCAAGAGGTTGCCCGATGTGGCCTTCTTCAGCCCCAAATTACCTCAAAGAACAAGAATTGCAGAAAAGATAGAAGGCCAGTAGTAGAAAACACAAAAATTACAGATGGTCAGTAGCAAATCCGTTGTAATAAGAGACACAAGTCAGTTGTAGGGCTAGAAATCCATTGGAAATTTGCTGAAGGTCCTACAAATCCATTGCAAAGCCTTGTAGAGCCTCCGATGCAAGAACTACCTTGTGAAGAGTCTCAGATGCAAGAACTACCTGTTCCGGCAAAGCCATGGCATTAGAAAAGCATCTGATGCAGAGCCTTGTGCAGAGCACCCTGTTTTGATGCAAAAATTACCTTGTTCGGGGAAGGCTATGGCGTTAGGAAAGCTTGTAGTTAGGAAAGTTTCTCAATAACTTTTTAACATGCAACTTGACTATGGGTTGGTATTCCACCAAGCACAAAGGCATTGACAAGTTTCGAAATTATAAGTTAACATTTAGAAGAATGTTCTAAGGCAAAAAAGAAAATATGTCGAGTGTTTTTTTACGACGAAGTAAGTGACAAAGGAAATGACGGAGGCTGGCGGAGGCAGGCACGAATATTCCCGAATCGAGCGTATTCATGCTACACGAGAGATGCTCGGCATCTTTTTGGTTGTAAACTCTCCAAGCTGGCTTCAAATCCGACCATGAAACATTTCAGGTAAAATCCTATGGTTATTGCTTGAGTACCTTCCTTTACGGATTATAAGATATATAATACGGTTTTATGTCTGCGAGTACGAGAAGATGTGGCTTCAGGTTTTTGAGCAGTAGCCGTGCCCACATTTTAGCATCTGTTAACGGCTTTGAAATTGTTAAAGAAGTCTGGGAAGGTTCTATCGTCTTGCTTGCAAGTAGACAGGTATTTGTTGTGATCTATGTTTATAATCATTGCTCTTAGATACAAAGTAACTCTCGGATGTGATACAACCTTCTATTTATAGACTCGTGTGGACCTGTGGTTCATTGTCTGATCATTTGCTTTCTCCAGTCTGTGCCTTCTCCTATCTTTGATATAAGCATTAAGAAGAAGCAATTGTACATGAGAGTGGAGAATATTTTGTATATCATACAAAGCTCTGTTTTTACAAAGATAGAAAAGAGCTTCTAAAAGGTCAGCCTTATGCTATTTACATCCATGTGTTGTTTGCTTTTGTTTCTGATGTCCAGTTTTTGGCAGAAACTTCCCATCTTTTGCTTTGGGAAGGTACAGATCACTATCTTATTTCTTTGCGCACTCGTATTTCTGTCAGGCCGATTTTTCCTGTTTGTGAAGCACACATTTCTTTTGGATTTTAAAAAAGGTGGATGGTGCTATTTTTTTGTGGAATGTTTCATTGTTTGCTAGAAGATAATGTCATTTTAAATGCCAACTTTACTATCTCTAGTGGAGCCACCCATACGACGAAGACACAGTTTTTGATGTGTCTGTAGGGAACACGGCATCATTTGGCTGATAATTTGCAAAATCTTATTGTGCTGATAGGTTGCATGCACATAAAAGCTTTTCTTTTTTCTTGATTGTTTTTGGATGTACTTGTGAATCGTTTGCAAAAGCCATTAAAGGTCTATTGTTGCAAGCTGGACTGAAGGCAGAGCTGAGGTGCTTCTATTCAAAGCTCAAATATATAAGCAGGTAATATCTCCTAACCCAATGCTGGTTTCTACATGTAGATTTGATATATTTGAACATTGCGCAATCTTACATTGATTGTAAAAGTAGTTTGCGACAATTCTAGCACAATCCAACATGCAAGTAACAACATGCAATGGGCCGTCCACAACAGCATGGAAACATCATTCGAGAAAGAAAAACCATAGGATATAAGTTCTGATTCGATCTTGGTTCTTTCTAGCCATATCTCTGAGATGCCAAGTGAATGGAGGATCCATAATATTCAGGTACTTTTTATCTATTTTCGAGTTTAGTCTTCCACAATACATATAAATCTAATTTATTTGGTAAATAAGTACTTATTGCTTATTTTCTGGGGTCGTTAGATAGAACCATAAAAGGCAAAACACAGATGTAATATATAGGTGGCGGCTGGATTTCCTTCTTTATTTTTGCAGACAAAGAACCAGCCACGAATGGTACCATGCAGGGTATACACTCCTATTTCAGCCATACTAATAGATTACCCAGGCCTGCAATGTTGCAACAGCATTATGGTCTTTACAGAACATTGGATACAAATACGCATCCATGAAATGATGCATGGGAAATGATTATGCAGAATATATACACATAGTTTATATGCAGTAACAGAGCTAATCGTAGTGTTGTTTGCCCTGGAAGAATGCATCATAGAGTATATCTATTTCAAGTTCTTAATGCTCATAGTATGCAGGATCCAATGCGTAGTTTATGTCTAAGTAATTATCTTTAGATGGCCAAAGCTGGTGTTCTGCAGTTTGATTTGCAGTAGGGTACTATACAGTAGGGATTTTGCTCTGACTTTCATATTTTATTTCAGATTGATGTTTTTTCTTGGTGCAGTTGGACAAAAGAGCATCAAGAGTCTACTGCACAAAGCACTTCTCTTGATCTTATTCAGCCTAATTGAAGTGAATAGAGTGTCATCTTTAGGTGATGGTGAGCAGGCACCTAAACTACTGGCAAAAGGCATTGGGATCATTTCTGTTACATGCAAGTCAGTGATCTGCGGCCCTCTTTCAGGTAGAAAACAAGTGCAAAATATTTCTTGTAATGAATTCGTTACATTGCGTGAAGCTCGATTTAGGAATTTGGACCCGGATCTTTATGCTTGACTGTCTGTATAATTTCTTGAGGCTTAAGAATAGTTTGGCGACCTGAGGGTTCTCAGAACAAAGGCCATACGAGGGCAAAACTCATTGATCTGCTGAGAAGGGCATGCATTGAACATGGCAATTCTCAGCCAACAAAAACCAGCTGCTAGAGCTTTGCATAAGATAGATCCAAACAGAGGGAAAGCTGTGTTAATATCAAGAGATCTATGTCTGGTTTGCAGCAATGTGCTAAGGCAAGTTGTTTTCATTTTTTTGGTGTTGCATTTCCATGTTTGCTAGCAGAATAATCTTCAGGGGATGAACTGGACAAAGTTCCCAGCACGTCACTTATATCTTCAAATCCAACTAAATTTGAATGCAGGACATTCCTAGTGGATCTCCTTTTTCAGTCTGATTTTTATCACCTTTTTGCAGTCGGGAGCATTCACCATAATATGTCGTTGCAATGGGGAAGCTTATGACGTCTTCATGTGGCTAAAGACGAAACAGAAAAAGGTCTTATGAAGTGCAATTGGTCTTGCCATTTTTGCTGCTTTAACTGCAACTTTTCTGGATTGCAATTATTAGATGTTACTGAAAATGAGATGTAATCCTCGTGCTTGTATCTGCAAAGGCTGGTTACTTCTGCAGCTTTGCATGGAGTGATAACTTTGCATGGAGTGATTCCTGGAATCCTGCAAATGGCCTAATGTTTCTCGGCAAGCAATTTCGTCTCCAAATCCAAATCAAGGTTTTTCTTCCCCATCCCTTGCTGGTACAATAGAAGAGCCCCTTCTGTTCAACTGCCTCCAGCAATGGATCATCTACCAAAAGTGAAGGTGCAGAAGCAATTTTGTGAATAATAGCCAAGAGGGTGGAGGAAGTCATTTGAGTTTCCCAAGGGCTTCTTCATTTGGGTGTATCTAAGTAGGCACTCAGTTTGAATATAGGTATTTTTTTAGGTATTTTTTACTGTAGTATACATCACCTTTATGTTAATTTAAGGTAATTCTGATACTCAAAATTCTGTGTTGTGATTCTATATTCTGAAATAATGAGAAATCTTATTTATTTTCTACTGATCAATTTGTGATTTATCAATTTGTCATTTATCAACTTGTTTGAAATGAGTATTATCTTACAAATAATAATAGGGTATTCTTTTATGAATGATGATAACAGGGTATTATCTGAAATAGGGTATTATCTTACAAATGAACGGGGTGTGTTATTTCAGGGTATTATTTGAAACAGGGTATTAGCTTAAAAATGATAACAGGGTATTATCTAAAATAGGGTATTATTTGAAAGAGGGTATTATATTACAAATGATAATGGGGGATGATTTTACAGGAGGATTAATACAAATGATAACGGGGGATGATTTTACAGGGGGATTGCGACACCAACGTAACGGGGTATTACCTTACAAATGAGGAAAAGGGGGATTGTGGCCAAATACCCCAATTCCAAAAAACCATTTTATCCCTTGTTGTTTGATAGAAAAGGGGGATTTTATAGGTATTTTTTAGGGGTATTTTTCGGGGTATTGAAGCACCTTTTTCGTAGTGCCTAGTATGGGCACCCGATTGCAGGAGTAATATTAAGGGTATTTGAATAAATTTCAAAAATATAAAATATATTATACGTTGACCTTTGGCATTTGGTAAAATTATGAAAACGGGCATCTGGTGAAATTCGTAAAAACACAAGGGCATTTTGTAGTTTTTCCTTAAAACTATTTTTGGTATATGTGAAAAAATGTTCGTGCACTTTGAATCATGCAAGTTCCTTTGAAGATGAATTTACATGTCATTTGCTTGCAAGCTATAATACATTGTGCTCTCATTTGCACAAGGGTAATCACCAAAAGTAGACCTTATTCATATGACCAACAAAGTACAGTGAATAGCCTTGCAAACACAATCACCTATAGGTAGGTCTTTATTCATAGTGTGACAAGCAATGTGTGGGATAAGTGGATTCATCATTGTCAAAGATCAAATCAGAGAATTTTATGTGTAGTGCAATACAGACCATCAGAAGTAAAAAAGATACGCACACAATACTAGCATTGTTTTACTACAAAATTCACATACACTAGTACAAACTCATGGAAAATGAACCTACCAATTAACCACCCTTATAGATTTTCTGTATTTGTTTTTGCTTCAGAACAAAACTATGAAGAACAAGTAAATTGAAAATGAAATAAATATTTCATCCTCTCAAAATGTAGTCATAAGATGTAATTTCAAGTCTCAGCCATAAAGATGTAGGATTTGGTAATTGCTTGGTTTCTTGGAATATTTATGCAACCCCTGTCTTTGATCTGATTGCAGGTTCCAATTCTGATGCTTTATTGCACCGAAATGAGCTCTTGAAGGAGAAAATTGTACTTTGCTGCTTATATGTTTTTGAATTCCATTGCAAGACCCACAATTTTTTTTTGAATCAGACCTTGTGCTTCTCATCCAGGGCTTCAGAATTCTGCAAACTCGCTGCCTCAAACACTTGAGTTTAAACAAAACTCTGCTTTTTTTTCCAAACAAATTAATGGGTTCTGCATTTCTCTGTTGCGGAGGAAGAAAAAACGGATTATTAGAACGATCATGAAACGGATCCTTTGCTGGCGGCATCGGCCCGTTTAACTGATCATTCGACTGGGCCATATTTGAAGATGCAAATTAAAAAACAGAGGCACAGGTTGCAAATTCAAAATCAGAGAAATGGTCATTTAAAGCAGAAATGAAGCAACAGAAATTCACAGTATCCACCAACGGCTTAGATCTTTTACCGTTGCTGAAATGTCCGCCTCAGATCACTGTTCATATTTATTTTCTTCTTTTAGTTGTTGCGTTTTTGAATATGTTGAACTACATGTTGCAAAATGGCAAAGTCAAACGGGAACGTTATTACAAGGATTGTAACTAGGATGTAACTTAAGGAAGATCTTTGAAATGAAATCTTGGTTGGATGCACACGCAAAAATGGGCCATACTTTGGCTTGCTTGACCAAAACTTGTGAAGAAACAGATGTGACAGATTGAGTGCTCGGTATACTTGTCTCAAACATTCATCTAATTTCTTGTTTAATGCGGTGTTATATTGATTTATTTTACCTTGAACATGTCTATTCTAAGGGGCAAAAACAGAGGTCCCATGATCACAACAACATAAATAGTCATTGTGATTACATCGACCCGTAGCTCTGATCTCAAAATCATGGTGTTAGGTCTTACAAGTGCACATCAAGCTATGGAAAATTTCTAACGCGGAAATGATCTCAAATTCGTGGTGTCTAAGTCTTACAAGTGCACATCAAGTTATGGAAAACCCTGAACAAGTTATTCATTAGCTCGTAATTTTTTTTGATGGATTCCAAGTCTTAGAATCCCAACACTCAAGGTAAAAGACATTTTGAATCGGGAATAGTTGTGATGTTGAGATTATGGAGAGAGATAAATAACCAACTTAGAATTGTACATGTGAAGACATCAAACTTATTTTGTGATTGTGGAAGTATGTTCATTATCTTGGGCACTATTTTTTGATGTATTCAATGCTAAATGTTGTTCCCTCTAGACTTTGACAGAAGAAACAAATGAAAGTGATTGGGGTTGCAATCAGGAGTGAACAAAATTTCAATTCAACTATGTTGGTTGACATGATTATTGTTGAAGCAAGTTTTTTTCCTGGATTAACTTAATGCCGAGAGTAACTCATCACTCTGACACATTGACACTTATATTTATATTGATGATGACATACAACAATCTCTTTGCCCCATGGCATCATTTTTTGTCGCTTTATTTTAGAACATATGTGGAGATCTTGCTTGATCTAAGAGAAGTAGAACCGAAAGATTCATATAAGTCTCTATATGTAATAGACTTGTGTATATTTGAACTTGAACTAGAGTCTACCTTGCAGTATTCATCTTAGCGAAAGACCCTACTACTGGCACATACTTTGCCGCCCCCTCCCCCCTCGAAACGATTTTGCTTTTGTTATTCAATAGATATGAAGAATTTTTGCATAAACAATCCCTCAAGAATCTGATAGAAAGTATTTTTGTACAGATGCATCCCCCCAAAATGCAACAATATCCTCTTACCATGAACATAAATGTCGCATTCATATTTTCTGACTTATTGTCTAATCCTTTACTGCCACGTGTGCACGATTCTTTTCTGGAATGTAGGGAACATTCTGTTTTGTAGTGGACATTCTTTTTTTAAGTCAACATTATGTTTGAGCTTAACATTCTCAATTGGCACTCAATATTCTGAAGCTTTGTAATGTACAAGTCTGAAATTCTAAGAGTAATACAAAACAGTTCACTGAAGTCTCCAAACCTTTCAAAACACTGAAGTTCCCAAGTCTTTAACCACATGCCCTTGCAGATTATCTCAATCCAACCGTCGCTCGCCATCCGATCTTAGCATGGTTATAATGCATAACTTCCCGAATATTCTATTTTAAAGAATATTCTAGTGATTATTAATGATAATCTCTCGAATATGCCATAATCACCGAAGATCCTTTTTGCGATGGCTTTGTTTTGATGATTCGTCTACATTCTGCTATGGCACTCTGTTTTGGCAATTTATTTGCACTCGATGGAATCATTTGCACTTCATCTATGCTCTAATTCATCTGCACCTGTTTTTTGGCTTTAGTTTTGCATTTGTTTGAATTCGTCTGCAGCTATGTTTGGCTTCAACGCCGGTTCATCTGCCTGCACCTCTTTTTCGGCTTCATTTGCATCTCTGATTTAAGGCTTCAACTTCGGTTGGTTGCGCATGATGCCTTTTCCTGTTTCTTCTTAAGAATGATTTCTGCCTATAAATCATTAGCCTTGTTTTTGCACATGTTCTTACTTATTTTTACCTCAGACAAGAAGCCCATATGCAGAAAATATGTACTCTTAAGCTTGCAGAGCTTTTGTGGGGCATCTCAAACGATAGTTAGGAAGTAGAAATCATGCAAAATCCGGCCCAAATAACAGGTACAGATGAAGCCGAAACAGAGATCTTTTTTGGACTTGTTTTAAAACGGATTAAAATGTGGCCTTCCTTACCTCCAGCTGAAGAATATTGGAACCTGCTCGGGCATGTAGTTTAGGGAGGTCAACCTCCTCCTCTCGGGGGTCATGCAAAATAACCCTCTCGGGCTGCGGCCTCGAGGATTATTTTGCATAACCCCCTCAAGGAGGAGGTTAACCTCCTCTTCAGATGATAATAGAAAATTAGACACAACATTTTATTTGCATTAACATTGTATCAGAGTGAAAAAAAGCAAAACAACAAACTCAAACCATCTCCGACCTCAAACACAACTGGAAACCAACAACATGCACAAAAGAAACAAGTAATTAGCGTTAAATAATACAAAGGAACAAATAGAATCGCAAATATCTAACTTAGATTGCTAGAAATTCATGAAACATCGCCTCAAAGCCTCACCAAAAAGTCAGAGCAGGTATCAAAAGAAGAAAGCTGCCATTTAATCTAAAGATTTATGAAAAAGAAAGCATTCCTAGCGATCTCCCACCTCAGACAGAAAAAAGCACTCTGCATTCATAAAAGAAACATAAGATTTTATAGAAATACAAGACTAGTAAAGAAAGCATATAGAAAGAGGAAAATAGAGTAAAACATACCAAGATTATCAAGAAACTCTGAAAATCTCTCGAAAATGCTTTCCAAAATACGGTGATGCAAAAATACCGGGTGAAAAAATCTTTCGTTCAGATGAAGAAATCTTCCGTGATGACTAACAAAAGAAGATTCTTCAAAACTAACTCAACTACAATGAAAAACAACCTCTAGCGCCCAAACAAATCTTCAAAATCGTGCTGGCGTTTTCACGAGCCATCTCTATCCTCGAGGAAACTCCAAGCGTATGTTGAGAAGACGGAACTCGCCATCGCGCTTGCCACATCGGAAAATATGACATCCGTCATTCACGCTATAAAATTGCCCCACGGTTGAAATTTCGTGGGGTCAACATTGCCGCCTTACAGGCAGGTGGAGCAATTCTCAGATACCTAAAATGTGGAAAAGAAATATAAATACAAATAGACCGCCACTCTATATCGTAGAAGGTGCCACCGCAACGCTCTGCAATATAAACTTGAATCGAGTAAGATGCGGACTCGAAAGTGTTTACCAAGGATAATGGCAAATGAATTCTTAAGAATTGCATGGAAGATTGAAGAAATGCGGGGATAAACACGAAACAAGATTGAAGAGCACCAAACAATGGGACCTCAAGAAAATTTGAGATTTGTAAATCCCTACTTAGATTTGAATGAGTAGGCATCGTGGACTGGTATTCAAGATAGAGAACTTGGGGACTAGATGAAGAGCCAAGGACATAAGGGGGAACTAGGTTAGGGTTATGGAATACAAATATATGGCTTCTTAGTGCTCTAGCATTTAGGTACAAGTTCAATCAAAGCAATCACCTCCTCTTTATGCCAAGAACATGTAGTTTTGCACTTGCGGTGAACTAATAGACCCATTTCATTGAAATGAAGCTCGTAGCCATGCTAACTCAAAGTATTGGTTTTAGTCAAGACTGTCTCTCCCTTTCTTTTTTTATTGAATGTATTGGCAGACTCGATTTAACTTTAGCTTTACCTTGGATCTTGTGATGGGTTGAAAATTTCTGGAACAAAAAAGGTGTAATGGAGAAAAAAAGAAATGGATTAAGTTGCTTTTGAATTGAACATGCTAGAACATAGCAGGTAATTACACAAGAATTGAGTCACTGAGGAGTTCAAGGATGATTCACTATATTCCTAGCCTCGGAAAAGTTCTTGCAGATTCCAAATTCTAGAATTTCCCCATCAAGTGTAAATTTCATTTGTTAGGCCTTAAAAATGCATTTCTACTAGAGATGAAATCTTAAAACGGTAGATATGATGGTTTGTAATTGTGAAAGTACAGCAATATTATGTTGTAAATAAAACTTCCAATTCAACAATGTAGGTTGACACATGATTAATTTTGAGTATATTCTCTTAATTAAATATTAAGAGTAAACTAGTCACTAAACGTTGTTGCATGTCCACATTGACATTTATCACATTGACATTTATCGAAATGACATATATTGAAGACAATTTTAAGGGTCCTACATTTTGAAATGTTCTTTAATTAAATAAAGGACTACATGATTTGGCCGATTCGAAGAGCCAAATTTTGTAAAGAACTTTGTTTAATCCAGAAAAAGCATGTATGAATCTGTAACTAAAACTCAAATCCCCCTTTGATCTCTGAAACTGTGACCCCTTCGATCTGCTGCCCCATTTCTTGAAGACCCAGAAATAATTTTGGAACCAGAAATTGTTCCTATTCTTCCAAGCCATGGATTCCATGTTTCGGAAACAGGCTTTTCTGCTCTGCTCGCTGAATTTGATCTTAAAAATTTGGGCGTTCTAAACCCCAGAATCTTCTTCCAGCTTCTGCTCTTTTTGGGCGAAGAATCGACCAATCCATCATGCAAGTCTTTCCTTCCAATTGTTTGATTTAATCTCAAGAACTCTGAAATTTTCATCCCCTTGTCATTTTCCTGTTTCAATTCTCTATCTTGAGCTGCTTGATTCATCCTCAAATGTTCTGAAATCCTTATTCGCACTTCTTCTTCTGCTTGATTTATCCGCAAATGCTCTGAAATCCTTATTCCGACTTCTTTTTCTGCTTGCTTCATCCTCAAATGTTCTGAAATTCTTGTTTCGGCCTCGTTTTCCTGTTGGAAAGCTCTGACTTTGGGAAAATTGCAAGCAGGAAGAGAAAGGGGAAGAATTTTCCCATCTTGGATCATATCTTCTGCGGCCTTTATTAATCCATCCAAGGCATCATTCCAATAACTGAATGCCGGAGTTGCAAATTCAAAATCTTTGCCGGAATTATCCTCCAGAGAGATGGAATTAGAATCTGAATGGATTCGGCCAGGGCTACAAAGCCATCTCATGCTGAGATCAAAATCGTTACCGGATAGGATGCTGGGCGTACAAGCCATAAGATAAGATAATTCGGATCTTAAAATTGCTCTGTGGAAGAAGATGAAATAACAGGTTTGAGCAAAAAAAAACATTTATGCTAAAAGGTCCAAACGTGTGGGCCCATATGTGATCATCTATGCCATACAAACTCAAAATTTCCTCCTTTTTATTTGCCAGATAACTCAACTTTGAATCTCAAACTGAATAATTCAAGCTTTGAATTGGAACTTACCCTACCTTCCAAAAGAAACCTACCAGAAATTGTCTTTATCTTAGGACTTTGTCATTTCTTATATGAATAGGTCTTTGTGGACTAGTTCAACATGGAAGTTTACATTTTGCCATCGATGCCCCAATAAATCCCCTTCTACAAGAAATCTAATCCTACTGCCAACATTTTTTGGTATGTATTAGCGTCCAATGTGCAATGCTTGCGCTTAGTAATGGATTTATATTTGTTCGGAATGGTGCGAGACACACTCGATGTTAAAATACCTTCGTCTCCCTAGAGAGAGAGTGGGTTAGGGTTAGAGGAGATTGCCGTTAATTTGAGAGGAACTATGCATTTCCAAGTTAGCCGTTTCTGTAGGATGTGATTAAGTTATCTGAGTTTACCTTTCTAGTGTTCTGCATTGGAAATGACAATGGCCAATACTAAACTAGGAATAGGGCAGGCTTTGAGGGAAAGGGTAGCTTTTACATCTCTCTCTCTCTCTTTTTTTTTTTTTTTTTTTTTTTGCCGGGGTTTGGGTTGGGTTGTGTCGCTTTGATGCTTTGGCCATGTACCCATAGTGTCGTATTGCTACTATGGCAGTCATCGCTTGCAGATATTTGGCAAGGATGTATCATGGAATTTCAAGCTAATTTGTAGGAATTACCTTACCTTAGTGTGTAGCCCTCATTACTTGTTATCTGCAATATCTTTTACAAGCAGACATCTTTATTGTACACCAGGGTTCAAAAAATACCTGGATAAACCCTTTGTTTCTCTGGTCAACTTTAGAAATTGTTGGTCTAAATTTTTGGATGCTGGAAAAATCCGATAGAAAAAAACGTAGTTTAATGTAAAATTCGGTATATTTGTATCTTGTTATGAATATATCCGGTACGTATTTTATATAGGCAGAAAATTATCTGGTGAAGGCTGCGAAGTTTTTTGAACCCTGTTGTACACTCCTTACATTTGGGGGGATATCGTTTTGCTGCTTCGGCCATGTAGCTATAGTGTCGTATTGCTACTACTTTGGCAGTCATCGCTTGGAGATATATGGCAAGGATGTATCATAGAATTTCAAGCTAATTTATTACCTTACCTTAGTGTGTAGCCCTTATTACTTGTTCTCTACAACACCTTTTGCAAGTAGACATCCTTATTGTACACTCCTTATTGCACAATCCTTTTTGCACACTCTGAACCATTGATTCCCACCATAATTCCATGAATATGCCAAATCAAGGGTTGCCCAATTTACACATCAGCCCCATGTATAAGTTTGCGCACTCCATATGCTATTAATACGTATATACATACATGGCATACCTCAATCCATACGCTTAAGAAAGGAATAACACCATTGCATCCACATTAAACAGTCAATTTGAAAAAAGACGTGCCAAGTGGCATATATAGAAAATGTAGTATTTGCACTCCCATTATACATTATAGATATGAACAACAGGAGTCAGCAAAGTAGTAAAAGGAGCTTCAAGACGAAGTTCCCATAAAGGACACATGGTCTGCACAACACAATAACACAAAAGCAACATAAAACATAAGCTAAACCATATCCACATGAGCAATCACAAGCACTTCAAGCCTACATGGTGCGAAAGTGATTCCTCCCAAGACGCTCCAGTGCATTGTTGTGCTTTATGAGGAGAGCTCGCATCAAATTCATGTAACCACGGAATACCTACGCCTCAAAGAGACTTTCAGATCTTCCATATCCAAGCAATGCAATGCTTCATCCAAGCGTTGGCGATTGTTGCCCATAGCGATTACGCATTTCTTGATGCTCATCATGGTCACTTTTGCCGGTACCAAGATCTACATGGGTGGAAACATTGGACCTCTATATTCACAAGAGGGTTGAAAACATCATCCTTGTTGCCCTCGCTCATAGCGTTCCTAACATCTCAGGGGCTACATTACATAAAAGTCAAATACTTTGTACATGAGTAAATGAAAAGGGACCTCTACTACGAGCGGGGAAAGGAGCAATCTCCAAAATTAAGAGGGATGTGCTGTGGCATTAAAGGGTGTGTCATGCAGGGGGCTCAACCGCTTCTTCTCTACATTCTTGGATGCTATCTTCCACATTAGCATGATCTTCTTGGACATCAACCACGGCCTCGGATCCCAAAATCTCCTCCTACGCTTTCCAACCCGTTCCACTAGGACTATTCCAGGGGGAAGGCCATACACAACGTTTCTAACATCATCATGAGAGGCATGCTTTGGATTGAGGGTTAGACGCCACACAGCCTCCACGCATTGCTCTAAAATGAAGGCTATGTAGGGTGGAAGGTCCTAAGCACCACTCAACACAAAATTTCTTGATGCTAAGCATGCTGCAAAATGGTTTGAATCGAGAGATGCGGTTAGTTGATGCTTTCCATGGTAGGCTGAAAATGCTTCTTTTTGCAAAGCAGTTCTTATTATCAAGTGTGACGCAATTCTTGATGTCACCAGCTCCATGAAGTGCATACAAATCCATTCCCCACTCAATCTATTCTGCAGTAATAGACTTTATATGGTGCCTATGATGCATCTTCCCCATGTCCTTGAGACAGTACCCCAGCATCCCCTCATAACAGTGCAGCTTTGTATCCCACAGTGCCTTGCAAATAATAACGGCACCATCTGGCTTGTGAGTGTCCCATCCCAAATACCTCTTCAGCCTTGCATTCACAGCTATGGGGCCTGACAAACCAATTCTAAAGACGCATTGCACATGAAGGTGATCCAAGTCTGAGCCTCTCTCTAAACTGACGATTCCACTGAAGCATTCCATATCTAGAATTCTACATACAGAATTGTATACATCGTCCCACACATCCACTCCACATATGATAACGGTTATACTGACATCCAATGAAGAGGGTTGATCTCTTTGTGGAACAGGGGCTCTTCGAGGCTTTGAAAGCACTTTCTTTCTCACTGCCAATTTCTTATTTCCAGGAAATACCTGCCTCCCATGCCCACTGTCTTCAAAAACAGGGAGCTTCTAGTGAAGTTAAATACAGTAGACATCTCTGCCTTATCTCCACATGGAACAACATCACCTGGAAGAACACGGGCCTCAAACAAATTTATAACATTGGCATCTTCAAACAGCCGACTTTCATAAGCCACGACATCTTTGTCCGACTACTCGGGAGGCCTTCCCTCAGCATCCAAAGAGCCCTTGAACACACCCCTCGCCAGCCTACGAAGAAACATCTATGAAGTTAATAAACAATACCCGATGGAGAAATTCAATAGCCATAGCAAAGAAATCCAATCTGCATCGAGGGCCCTGGAAGCCAGGCTTTATACAGAATCGTTCAAAGACTTCGGGCTATTCCTGGCATCCCATATACGGACCACTCTCAAACTACAGGGAACAACATCATCGGTCATGCCACATGAAACCATCTCCCCAACACATGGAGTCGACGATCGGCGGCCGCCATGCTTCGGATGTCACGCCACACTAATTTCTAGCACTAAGGTCCGTAAAATGGCAAAGAAACCCTAGCCCCTATTTTCCGCCAAACCATTCACAGAATCATAGTACAAGAAAGTTTGCCAACTTTATTGTATACTCTAGGGACAAAATAACACAATATTGTTGTCAAGAAAATAATGTGAAACAAACCTTTTTTTTTTTAGAACGAAGATTGTATTAAAACATCAGAATATATATAGATAGATTAGCAAATGCAGGAACAAAAGCTCAGAGGATCATCATAATCCACTGAATGCAACAACCCACCTATGCATAAGTAAGAATATGCAAATAGACCTTAGAAAATTAAATGCCACTTGGTAGGGGCAAGCATGGAGCAGGTAAAAGCCCTTGTAATTCTATATGTTCCATCCTATAAGACAATAGTAGGAATATCCAGGCCCTTAAGGATACAAAATCTTCTTCGCTTTCAAATTGACTATAGTAACGAACCCGAAGACGAATGAAAGGCACGACTCTATATTTGATCCATGCCTCTAGGTAAATAGCCAAAAGCTCCTGCATTTATGAGTGCCACTTGGAAAAGAGATAGAATCTATGATCAAGCTGGCCAGATGTGAGCACATAAGAAGAAACAATATTCAATGGTCTCAACTCACTGCGTACATGAGAGACATAGTTGAGGCACACGAGGGTCGAACATGTGATCAAGCACATCAACATGAAGGGATCTCTGAAGAATTTACCACCATAATACGTCCACCATGGAATCGAGCAAAGTATCCCAACTCCAACTCCAGATATGCCACCAGTGAGGAGGAGGGATTTGAAGGTGCCAAGTATACATCAAATTCACAAGCTGCTGCTTTATAACCCAATTATTAACAAACAATATAGACGCATCCACAGGCTGTGCAATAGCTTGTGGTAAAGTAAAAGCAATTTCCTCGCCAAGTGGCTCTATCCCATCGAAGTAATTAGTCTGAAAGAACTCCCATGTTAATAAGTGGCTAGATTGATATCACAACCGAGTCAAAGGATGCAGAGCATAAAGAGTAAGATGATTCTCTAGAGGGATCCACCAACAAGGAGCGGTCATCTGAAGATGGAGGAGGATTGATCTAGAATAGAGCACGAACCCTCTGCCAAAAATCCAACAACACCTTAAAGAAAAGGGAAGCATTAGAAAAAAAATGTAGCAAAAAAGAGGACTTCATGGCAAGAGAGGTTAAATGCAATCTTATCAAAAGAAAACAACGTGCAAATGCCTGCTTGATTAACCTTATACCAGATGAGTCAAGTGAACCCGTGAAAATCCTCTAATCTTGGAAATCAAAACCTGACTTTGCAAGCAGAAATCAACAATGCCCAAGCCACCAGCAAAGTTTGGTCTAACACATTTAGATCAAGCAACCTTCATCACAACATGCTCTTCATTACCACCCTAAATGAAGTTGCGGGCAATTGCAATGATCTGTTGAACTTTTGACTGAAGGCAAGAAGCACAGATCCCATAGACACTTGTGTTGCTGAGGACATGCTTAGCCATAGTGATCCTAGTAGGCATAGAGAATTTAGCGGTCTTTCACCAAAATAGGTGGCTTTTCCACTCTTCTATAATGATATCTCATGCATCTGAGCTAGAAATATGAATGTTCACTAAATTGCCCATTAACTTAGTAATTTTACCATGAGGAATGACCTTTCATGGATAAGAAGCAACACAAGGAGGCACTGGATCATCAAGCGTCCATAAGGCTGATGCACATTCACCAGCTAACAAGAACTCCAGAAGCTAATGAGAAGATACGAAGCAAGAGCTTTGCATTTTGGAGAGTTCCCTTATGAAGAAAAAGGAAGGTATAATTAGCATATTGATTATAGAGCTCATGTGAGCCATCTTCTATAGCTAGGATCTGAATAACATCATCTTGCCCGTGAGTGAACAATTGCGAGAGGGCCTTAACCACAATTAAATGGAAGTAGAGCTAAGTGACATCCTTGACAAACACCTCTCCCAACATAGAATATAGTAGAAGCTCTGGAACAACGCAGTAGAAAGGGCAAAGAGATGGAGCTTTATTACATCGCTCGTGAATAATTCACCAAATCCCAAGGCCAAAACACGTTTTTTTTTTTTTTTTTTTTTTAAATTGCAAATCCACATTGCCATAGCCATATGCTTTGGGAAAGTCTAACTTAAGGTAGACAATGCATTTTCAAGATTTTGAGGCGGCTGGCTTGTCTTCGCCTTGCATAAATGCCAATTGGAGATGTCCCATAAGGTCAAATTCTTAGGATCCACCATCGATACTTTATCGTATTCCTTAGCCATTGCCCCAAATGAAGGGTGCTTGTTTTCGTCAAGTATAACGCCAAAATTGTTGACACAAATAGGACCTTTCGAACTCCCATTCTTGTCACATCCTTGACGCTGTACATGACGCGATCATTTGTCGCAAAGTTGTCACCAGGGTGACAACCATTGCATCAACCTTGTGTCTTGATCGCTTTGCCACAATAGTTGACATAATGGCCATTTGTAACCACATGTTGCAACACACAAGTGTAGCAAAATGTTTTAGCTATTTTTGTATGAAGTTTATTTCAATATATTTTCAAAATAGCATCAAACTTTTGCAAGAACTTTATTGCATTATCTTGTCCATGTTTTTGTTACTAGAGCAAAACACACTTGCAACAAAAGAATCACATATGTGGGGCAAGCTAAAAACCAAGATTGCATATATGTTTTGTCCACATTTCAACATATTTGTGTCCATATAATAGCCATATTTTGTCAACCTTTATACAATAATTTGTATACCTTGTGATTAAAAGATACTTAACTTTGCGTCAATTAGTTGAACATGATCATCAAAAGATTGTGATCAAATTTCACATATTTGCGTCACCTAATGCACCTATTTTAAGTGTATTATTGCACCATATAAAACAACAAACTATATGATAAAAATGTAACCACACTTGCATTTCCATGAACCAATAATTTTAATTTTGTAATAATTTTAATTTTAAAATGATTACAAAATTACAACTCATTGTAGTGGAGAAAAACTTTTCATTCATAAAAAACAAGGTCCAACATTGTAAATGCCACTAGGGCAAGCAAATTTAACACACTAAACAATATAATAGATTTCAATCATCCTTTGTTTGAGCCATCATTATGCATTTTTGGATCTTGTGAACTGCCTTCCGCCATCATTCTCCTTTTCATACTATTAGTCACATCCATACAAGAATATTAGTTAGTTGTCCGAAATTAATGTTAATAAAACAAAGTTCCAACCCTTACCTCATCATCGAGTCATCACTATCGACGAGCACACATTCTCTGTTGAATTAAAGTTCTAATTAGTGTAAATAGGAACTTAGCTAATATAACAAATGTAAAGTTACTTAAGGAGTCTCAACCTCCTTGCCCTTCCTTGATTTTGCCTTGAAAATAATACCTCGACCTGTTCCCTTCACACAATCCAATGCCTTGTGCTATAATTTAAAACACAAGATTAGGGCAACACATATTTTGAGCACAATGTATTAAATTAGACTCTACTTTTTGGTGCAAATCCCCTTTGCTATCATTTTTTTTGAAGATTTCATATCCACCTTTCTCCAAAGATATCTTCTCGTGGGCATTGAGCCCCAATCTTCTAACTACAAAGCATAGAATGTCAATGTTAATCTCACATTTAAAGGATAAAATTCCTTGGTTCAAGGACGCAATTAATTAAAAAGAGAAGATTCTCACCGCATAAAATTGTCCGTTCAAGAACATGCAATTAAAACGAAGATTCCTACCGCGACCTTCCACATGTGTGTTATTGATTCTTACCTTACCTTCTAGGTTAGTTCAAAGCCATTAGAAATAGCCAAAAATTGCAATGGTAGAAATTATACTATGGTCGAAATGGTATTAAATGGGGCTAAATCTATAACTATGGGGCAATGGTATTAAATGTGCAAGAAATTATAACGAAATGGTAGGCAATGTGGTCGAAATGCTGGAAGAAGGTAAGATACGTGAAGAAAGATTGTAAAGCCAGGTGGAAATATCATCTCAAAAAATGCCGACGTATCCGGCATCATATGGTCTTAGAAGAGATTTAGCAGATAGAAGAGGTTCTGGACTCCTGGAAACCAGGTGAATTAGCTCCAGAGGTTCCAGATTGCAGTCTGAAAATGGAGCAGAAGATCAGTGTTTTGAGATTAAAAGAAACACTGTTCACCCTTTGTTCATTGTAAAAAGCAAGTGGAATACAAAGGAAAAATAGTTCTGCTCAATACAACAATAATGGAAATGCCAGTCACTTTCATGCATGCCATATGCCTGTCATATAATGGCCTGCACATGAAAGTATTACATTAAAAAAAAACTCAGAGCATGATGTGTCCTCCAGTCTTTTGCAAAAATGTTAGCATGGTTCTTTCAATACCAAATGCTAATTGCTATAAGAGCCTGCACATGAAGTTACTACACTAAAATCATTCTGCCAACTAATCCTATGAAAGACATGCTATTAAAAAGAAGTGCAAGCACTTACAAACTTTGTTCCGGATGTAGACATGAGCCCCTCCCGAACCAATGCGCGGTGTTCTTCGTCATGCGAAAGATTCTTTTGACGCTGGTAAGTCTTGTTACAAGACTCTACAAATCGTTTCCACGATTCATCATCTACATGCATGGGTCTTGTAGAGTTTCCAGCACGGACATTTCTTCTTAGATTGTCCCTGAATTCATGCCAAAACATGAAAATCTAATTTATATATGAATGACAATTAATCCTAAAATACCTACTTTAAATTCTTACCTCCAATGTCTCCATCTCTTCTTCAAAAATCTAATGATATCCATCTCAGTCACTCCATCACCAAACTGGTCATGGATATATTTCAAAGTCTTCTGAAGATGGCGTGGTTTAATTTCTTTGAAGTGTTTATCCACTTCCCCGCAGATAGTTTTCAAAGCTTTTTGTTCAATTCCGTCCGACTTCATCTCTCAATAATTGTCCCTTATAAAAGCACACCCTGAATTTTAAATTTTTATTAGAAAATGCAGAATCAAGAAGGCAAAACCAAAGTTAAAACCAAAGATGTCCTTGCCGGCCAACATAGGGTGATAAAACATAGAAACTACTCTTGCTAACCTATCATTGGACCCAAGCTTTTTATTGGCTCATCCCAGCCACAAAATATTCTGCTCTAGGTGGCGTCTTTTCAATTACCCAATCTTCTAGTGCTAACACTATACCATTAGCTTTATTTATTTAGCTTACTAGCTTTATAGCTAATCGTGGTGTACAATATAATTTTGCAAAGTAATGGTGGTACTTCTCTCAAGAATCCTGCGTAACTTTGTTTTAGTTGTGAACTTGAATACTCTATTAGATTCTTTCATTGGGCACAGGCCAGGTTGCACAATGTCTACTAGATTTGGTGCTAACCTCTTAAATCCTATAGAAGTATTCAAGAGTGAAGGGGGCTTTCAGATTTGGAAGAAAGGCATTAGACAAGTATTAGAGTTTGAAAATTATGGTATCTTGTTTGACATCAATTCCACAAAACATTATGTTATCACAAAGAAGTGTGGAACTCTAATGCAGGGGGAAGTAGCTCCAGCACGGAAGCTGAAGAATCCACAGTTGGTGGAGGTGCAGGCAGTATTGTCAGAAGAATTATTGCTGACATAGCAACAACAGACTTTGATGCAGATGAAACCATGAAGACAATGGAAGCTCAGGCAATCATTTGCTCCAAAGTTGGTATAGTTATAAAACTGAAACTCAGAGGTATGACTCCAAAGGAAATGTGGACATACATGATTGAAAATTATGAAGCCAAATCTTCATCACAGATTGATGTCTTAGAGAAACAATTAAGGAAGTTAAAGTTGTATGATAAAGACAATATTACTGATTTTTTGAGAAGTTTGACTCCATTATTGCAGATTTGAGGGAGCAGGGTTATCCTTAATGAGGAATAACAACTGCTAGCAATATCTAGGGCAATCTCACATAATGCTCGTCTTGCCACACTTCTGAGGAATGTAGCTAAGTCAAAGGAGCATGCTATCAAAATAGCACTGAATTTGAATAAGGAAAACTAGGTGATGATAATGATGACAATGTAGAAGTCTTGTCTGCTGGCAAGCATAAATCAAGAAGGAACAATAATTTCAATAGATGAAAGAAAAATAGGAACCCGCTACACCGTGGATAAATTTATGGACATCTCAAAGTAGATTGCCCAAAAATAGAACAAAAGGTATTATCTCACAGAATTGTGAAGGGAAGGGGCATCTAGCTTCTAACTGTTCAAGTCCTAAGGGACAACTTGCAAAAGGGAAAGGAAAGGATAAGAATCAAAGGGAATATAAAAACAGAGAAAGGGGTGCAGCCAGAGGCAATCCAACACTAAATCTTGCACCCAGACCCCTCATATTGAAGAAGAGAAGAAGAAGAACGCTAAGGTAATGAAGTACTAAAATGACCATAATTTGATGATAATAGATTATGGAGTTGAAAGGACAAGTAGCATCATTCTTAAATGCAAAAAAGAAAAAAAGGTGGACAAAAATGTACAATTTAGCAATGGAGAACTCAAGGAGGTAGAAGACGCTGGGATGCTAGAACCTGTTTGATCTAGAAGGAAAGTCAGCTGTTCTAAAAAGATGTATTATATGTTAGTTAGAAACTTACTATCAAGCAGGTCAACTTGTAGATCTTGGCTACAAGATTTTTATTTGAGCCGCTTTTATATTGTAAGTTTTTCTACAATAATAGACTCATGTTTCTTGGAAAAAGAGTTGGAAACAGATGGGACTTGACATACCCACTATCAATCATGTAACTTGTCCAAGCCCCTCGCCATCCTCGCCAATATCAGATTATGAGCAGGCAGAGGACTACCGGAGATGCTCATGGACGCCGGGCAAAGAACTCAGGGACCCCACACTAGAGCAAAAAAGGGTATTGCATTCGGGGCTTGACTTCGCTATTACGGATGCGCCGAAAAGCTTTGGCGTACACTTCGCATCGCCGCCAGTGGACAACAACATTCTCACAGAACTCAAGTGGGTTTGATGCGAAAGTGTAAAAGAATGCAAGCCGCCTGGCCACATTCGATCCAAAACCGCCAGCAAAGCCATCACACCGCCACAGCATCCGGCTGAGACAAAGGCGGGTACCTTGCCAGGAATCGGGGAGATGTTCACCGGGCTGGACACTCATCCTCAACCTTTGGCACACAGTGCTTCAAGGCCAGCCCAGCCTACAGGGGACATCACACCGGGGCAAGGGGGAAATGTGACTTGCAGCAGCTCTGTATGACCCACCAGGGGACGCGTACGCCCATACCCCCACGTGATGGCCCCCCATTGGTTCTCGCCGTGAGGAGGATGTTGTGGAGGGCCCGGTGAACGGCCGGCTAATGGCAAGGCACCGACTCCCCATGGTATGCGTGCCGAAGTTACTCATAAGGCGGGCAGTACGGGCCGGTGCCGCATCCTCACTACCCCGCTCAACGAGCATTGCAGAAGGTTTCCACAATGGACCACGCTGCTGTGGTTGTCCCCATTCACAAGGCGAAGCCACACTACTAATCGTCCGCCACGGACGCATCATGGTGGTCGCTTCAAAAGATTTGCCAAACCGTTATCGGTATTCTCGAAAGTAAAGAGATTGACCCGGCGGGCGAGTGGCGGCGTATGTGCGAAGCCCTCACACAAGTAGGCTTTAGACCCGCCACTCAACGATTGACTATATTTACACTTGGCAATCGGATTGAAGAGCAGTCGGAACCATCGCCGAGGACTTGTATTGTCTGTTTGTGGACTTCGCGAAAGGCTTTTGATATGGTCCTCGAGGAAAAGCTATGAACAGATGCGTCAGGCTGCCGCCGCCCTAAAAGCGCACGCCATATACAGTCATATGAGAGTTATTTTGGCGTGATGCGGTACCGGCGGGCCAAGCATTCACAATGGCAGTATCGGGGTCAAGCAGGCTGCCCCTCTCACCAACACTTTTTGCCCCCTACATTGACCGTTAGAGCCCGGCATACCGGCGAGCATGGGGATGGCATATAGCTTTTTTTGCACCAGGTCATCCGCCGACCATCTATGCTTATTAATGTTGGACCTTCCGCCCACACCCTTAAGCTATGCACCATCTCGATGCCCTAGACACATTCTCACGCTACGACATATAAGGCGGACCGAAGCCAAGACCAGGGTGTTCTCATATCCTTCACGCCACCCCACGCCTCCTGAGACTCACATATCGGGATTAGCTCGTGGAGGTCACGCCCACCTGGGCACACCTAGGTGGGAGTTCCTCCGCTGGGGAGGCGCCCATCCGCTATGGGTGACAGCAGGCCGAAAGCTTTTATACATGCGTGCATAACAGCCACCTACCGTAGCTCTAGGATTGGGGCCATCAGCCACATCTGTTTCGGAAAGCCCGGTCGGCCCTTGCCCCTTCATTTGGGTCGAGGTTTGGGGCCCGGCCGCCCTTTGGCCAATTCGAATGACTTGGGAGCAAAAGTGTAAGGTATTTTTGGCATGGGTACCTTGGGTGAAAACCTTCAAATTCCCTATCGAAGTTCTCGCTGTAGGAAACCGGATTCTTGACGCTTTAGCGGACAGCCCTTGATAAACACATCGCCTATTTTCAGAAAGTGGTTATGGGTGATGTTTCATTCCCCGCGATCTCGGGCTTACTGCGGCAATGGGTCCGCTAGCTCACTGTGGCCCGCTGGAGGGTAAGAGAGATCGCTGGGTTCGCCGTGATGGAACGTAAGGGGTGGAGCACAAAGCGGCAAACGTGGACACAGAGGTCGGTCAGGATAGCTCATGGAGTACTGACGCTTTTGCTTCCTTTGGTAAGCTCTCGGGACCCCTACGCTTCTGTGAAAGGTGTCAAACGCCCATTAAGCAAGGAGTACATCAACTGGTGGTTAGCCCGGCCCGCTTCTACTGCTGCTCCCAAATGGCCGGTGCCGCACTATTGCCTCCATTCAAGAGATTGTGTGCCCACCATCTTCGCAAGATCGAGATCGGGTGTGGATTGGGAGCCCCGCCAGATGTGCTCGCTTGTTGCTAAACAGTGCCATTGAGGATGAGTCTCACACTTTCCAGAGTTGCCTAGCATTCCAGTCAGATCCGCCGATACGCCCCTTAGTACGCACGGATTGCCCCTACATTTGCCGATGAACACACCGCCAAGATGCGTTTCGGGTCGCATATTCTGAGGTACTGATTCGCGGACCTTTTGCTCCCCCCTCGCCTGCCCACTGATCAGCACTACGCAAAGTGGGCATGAGTGTATATATTTTGTGTTTTTGCATTTTTGTATATTGGAATGGGGCTTTTGTCCAGGGTCGATTGTCGCCACGGTTTTTCCCTCAAAACCCTTTGGGGCGGGGTTTTAATCGGTAGTAACTTGTCGCGCTTTTGTAACGGGTCCCATAGACCCATTGCTCTCCGTGGATCTATAAAAATACCTTCCTTCCTTCCTTCCTTCCAACTATTAAGATATGGCATAAGAGGTTGTGCCATGTTAATACTAAAACTATTGAATTACTAGCCGAGAAGGGTTTGATCATTGCTGAAAAGACAAGCATGCAAGGTATTATTATGTGATGTATTCTTTAAAAGCATAGCAACGCCATTCGTGAAAATCATACAAAAGGGCCAAGGGAATCCTTTTGATTTGGTTCACATTAATCTATGTGGACCATTGAATATAACTAGTCCTGTTCGAAAAAGATATTTCATGACACCGATAGATGATTTTAGTAGGACAACCAAAGTGTACCGCTTGAAGACTAAGGATGCGAGATTTGAGACTTTCAAATAGTATGTCAATGATGTTGAAACCGAAAAGGAAGAAGGGTTAAATGCTTATGTTCTCAGAGGAGTAGAGTTCCTCACAAGTGAGTTTTAAGCAACACCGTAAGAGAAAGGGAATCAAAAGGCAAACTTACACGCAGATACTTCCCAACAAAATGGAATTGCCGAAAGGAAATACGTAACTATTTTGAATACGAAGGAGCACGCTCAAATCCCTGGGTTTACCAAATTTCCTTTGGGAAGAAGCAAGTAAAACTATTGTGCTTGTCCAAAAATATCTTGCCATCTATAAGTACTCAAGGTGTTGTTCCCGAAATGCTATGGTCTAAAAAGGACCCCGAATATAATAAATATATGCATTTTGAATGCCAAACTCGAAGAAGAAATTTTTATGAGGCAACCACCAAGGTTTGAACAGGGAAATGACAAGGTTTGGAAGTTAAAGAGGGTTGTCTATGGCCTTAAGCAATCACCAAGAGAATGGTACAAATGCGTGGATGGATATTTAATAGAACAAGGATTCATAAAGCTAAAAAATGATGGGAATTTATACTAAATATAAAGTTGGAGATGAATGGTGCATAATAGCTCTTTATGTTGATGACAATATAATGGTAGCAAAGGGCACAAAATGCTTAGAACATTGCGAAAATCTCCTGAACAGAAGATTTCAAATGTCTGACTTAGGTGAGCTGACTAAATTCCTTGGTATTGAAGTTAAAAGAGATAGAATCAACAAAAGCACAACTCTGACACAGAAAGGACAAAACTCTCATGCTGATAAAATTTAGGATGCAAGAATGCAATACTAGCAGAACCCCAGTAGCACCAAGACACAAACGGTCAGAACAAATGTGTCCACAAAATGAGATTGAACGAGAAGAAATGAAACAAACTCCATATAGCTCACTAGTTAGCTGTCTTTTATATGTGGTCAATTGTACCAGACCTGATATTGCACACATTGTCAATATGTTGAGTAGATACAACCATGATCCTGGCAAGAATCATTGGACAACTGCAAAAAGGGTCCTGAGATATCTAAAAGGGACAAAAGATCTACATTTGAAAGCATACTGTGATGCTGATTGGGGTGGAGATCTCGACATGAGGAAGTCCACATCAGGATATCTCATATTTCTAGGTGGTGCTCCAATTGCTTGGAAATGCAAAAAACAAAGTGCAATTGCAATGGCAAGTGCTAAGGCTGAATATGCTGCAGCTACTCTATGTGCAAAAGAGGTAATATGGGAAAGGAGACTGATATGTGAGCTGGGATATGAACAACCTCATGCTACAATTATGCTATGTGACAGCGTCACCTGCATTGTAATGTCAAAGGTCCATGAAAGAACCAAGCATATAGAACTCGAAATGTTTCATTAGGAGGCAGTTGAACGGTCAGGTCAGATTGATATATGTTAATACAACAACTCAATTAGTAAATATATCAACAAAGGTATATCTGAGAATAGGTTTCTGAACTAAAAAGCAAAATGCAAGTTCATGGATATTACATGAAGGGGAATGATGAATATTATCGTATCATGTATCAGAACTTGTAGCATCTTGCATAACTATTGCTAAAGACATAACTTGAGATTCATAGTTGCGTAATGTCACATGAAGAAAACATGCACAAGGGAACTTGGTTTCAAAATGATATCCAACCTGGAACACGGGACATTCATTTTTAAGGTCCAATGGTTATATTGCATGTTGGTTCAAAGAATACCCAAAGACGATACTATTGTAGATTGAATTTTAAATTAGAAGTTTATGACGCGGCACATGGTCTGGAGGTGCCAAAGAGGGAACCGATCTTCAAAACTACCGGTCGGGTACAAAATGTCCTGATCAATCTTAAATAAATAAAAATGGAATTGTTAATTGCTTATATCCAGAGGTGACATGATTCAAGTGTAACTGATCATGCCTCGAAATGGCTCTAGAAGATAATGCAATCAAGCATGTTGAATTGATAAGTAACCATATGAATAGTAAAGTTTTGAAATGGTTAAAATACAACATGTATGTGTTGTGTGATTATTTTTAAATGGGCTCTAAGTGATATCTAAGATTGCATAACTTTGTTTTAGTTGTGAACTTGGAATACTTATTAGATTCTTTTCAGGCACTTGAGCAAATGCATGCCAAGGCTAGAATCTAAAAAGGAGGCACTTTAGGGTTCCATTTCCCTCATTATGCCTACGCTTAAGGGTTAGGTCTAATGGGGCCATATGGCTCATATGGGTATCACATGGCAATATAGAATACATTCACATGTTACATAACATGTGCAATATAATGAGTTCTACCGGTTGCCCCCTCATGGTACAACCTTTTACGATCGCCGGTACATATCAATCGTAATCAACATGTACCAGTGACACTTAATAGCCATAATAATAATAATAATAATGAATTAATCACGCCACTTTGGACCTTGAAGGTCATGGAGTTTAAAGCATACAATTGTGTTCACAATTTCAAGAATAAAGAGATTTTAAAAGTTTCTACGCTTTAAAATATATACCAAGTACCATTGGATCCCGCTTCTAACAAAAGAAGAAAAGGATAGATCTGTTAAACCCTAACCTAACTAAATTCCTCAGAGGCTGAAAGTAATATAAGAAAGTATGAGCTTGCCTTCACCTATGTTCAATGCGCCATACCTTGCAAATCTCTTCCTTTGGAGTTTTTGACCATTCGCCTATTTCCACTCAGAACCTATGGGAACTCAGTTTCTATATCTTTGCTATATACCGCTTCAAATGTCCGGATTCGAAGCCAAGTAGTCCCGCCCGAAAGTAAATAAATCTCAATAGAGGATGAACTTCTCGAGATGTATGTGACTATACGTGAGCCTTGTTCTGCCTAAAAGCTTTCTCCATAACTCGAGTTCCATCTAGGTGGTCTCCAGCACCAATATCGTTGTTCAAGGAATTGATGCGGGAGACCCCCATCTCTCCTCATATATATGGACATCTCATATCATCCCCGATGTCTGGATCGAGATAGAGCAATTTTTAGATAACGCCATCCGGGTTGGCCCGGCTCGCTTTGGGGAGTTCAAAGTGTAAATTTGTGTTGCCACGATTCATCTCTCAAATTTATCGAGCCATTGCCTTTCAAAAAAGGAGAAGAAATACTTTCTACCTCATCGGACCATGGAGATGCAACCCTTAGTAGCCTCTCGGGGGGTAGCCAAGAGGTTATGTCTTCTTAAAGTTACGGGTCATGATAGAGTCAACAAAAGTATGCACAAAGAGGGGCGATGGAGTGGTCAACCCAGCTTTCATTGTTTATTGCTAGCCTAGTCATTGTTATGTCCGGTACCGGCCTTCTATCTGAGACACACCAGCCATCATCCATTTTTCCCCATGCAGTCTAAGCCCGGTAGGCTTAGCCCATGTGATGATGATGATGTATTGATATATATGATGGATCTATTGTTGATAAATGGCACTACCCTTCTCGAGGAGCCAATGTATTGTATTGTTGCCAAGTACGATCTTGTATTTATGCTTCAGCCGTTATAGGAGCCTATAGGAGACTCAAAAGCAAGACACCTTTGTATCTCCTCAGTTACGCATTGCTTCACCATGGTTTAGGCGCATAACCGACATGCTAAGCATCGGCGAGCAGGCTTAGTGGCATCCGGCTCTCAAAGCCTGCCTCCTATTTATGTGCAATGCGCCGCTTTTTAGATGTATGACATATTCAACATCCTCTAGAGGTGGTCCTTGCGCTTCACGGAATACTGCACGCATGAATGGGCCCAAGGAATCAGATCCAAATCTGATAATTCTACCGAGGAATATTGGTTGATGTACATATTTTGTATTTACAATCTGTTGGTAGAATGAGTTAAGAGGAGCATTATAAAAGTTGCATGAAGGTTCTCAAGACTAAAAAGGCAAGTGCATTTTTGCATTTACTTTAAGCTCTTTTCATGTTTAGTTGCGTCTGATTGCCTGCAAGGATTTATGCCATCTAAAATTGTTCATTCAGAACTAAAAGGGCAAGCTCACTTTTGTATGTGCCACAAGTGTAGAGAGGCGTCAACAATGAAAGCCAAGCAAAGACTTGAAAAGGATATGGTTGTTAAAGATACAATTTTTCATTTTGGTTTTCTTACAGCCGATAATAATCTTCTTAAAGCTTTGCCTTAGCATTATATTGTAGATTAAAAAAAAGGCTTCTTCACCTTTGTACTACGTGACAACAAATAGTTTAAAGAGCAATTATCATGGTTGATCTGGTACATTATTTGTTAGTCTTGTGGATTTGGAACAGAGAGCACATGGTAAATTGGATGTTGAGCACATAAAATTACATGCACCTCAAAAAAGAAGTCACACATTTAGCAGATATATCTAGACAATTCAAGAATCTGTTTTTTCTTCTACTTGAGCAACAAAATAATGTCAATCCCTCATATAGACTCCTACATGGAATTCCAACTAGATGCTCAGTAGCGCAATGACAATTTTGAATGGTTAAAATTTATTAGCTATGCTAATGCGCAAATTGACATGGCGTTGAAGCATGAAAAATTGTTGTCTCCCACATATCACATCATAGTTTCGTTTCTTTTCTTGCATAATCTTAGATATATCTTAGTTATCAATCCATGTTATGGCAATGTTGTAAATATGATCTATTCCTTTTGAGCAACAAGCTATGTGTTATCAACAACTATATGTGTGAAAAAGATAATCACATTCAACAATTGAAGTCCTTGAAAGATAATATTTACCATCAATAGAAACCCTAGGATTTTTAGTCAATCAATGTCGATGCCAAAGATAAATTGTAGTTCTATGACTTGCCAGTGACAAGTGATAGTAACGAGCACCTGCATAAGTAACGAGATGCATGGAATGATGAACGAGTTGCATTTGCTACAATTTTTAATGAAATGTGATGAATAGACTTTGCATATCTCTTTCTTCCTCCCCGGCACCTTTTTAATGAACTATTTGCATGGTTATTTATTTAAACATATTAGATGTTTAGCGTTCAATATTAATGCCACGTTGAATGTAGGCAAACATCGTGGATTTCAAAAATCACACATTATGCATGAGCATTCAATTTGCCGGATGATAGTTCTGAAGGTGTCATATGATTCAACCAATTTTGAACATGACGCAACAACCCTCGCAAAAGTTGCCTATCCTAAAACAAGATGAAGACCAAAGAATACATTTTTTAATACAAGTTTATTTTTTAGGGTGTTACCTTCGACAAGTGCCACATGAGAGTATTAATAAAATAAAATTGGCTCAAGAACCTTAGTGCATAAATGTTATAACAAGGCACGAGTATCCATCTAAGCATTTCATCTTTAATTAGGGCACAAAAGCATACTCTCGGCCAAAGATATCATTGTGCAACTATCATCTTTGGACTTAAAGTGAATAACTACTTCAAATAGAAAGGTGAACACAATCCCATCGTAAGACATCGGACGCCATTCTATGGGAATGGGACGAGCATGCATGTTTTGCATTGGTCGATGACATGCCCGTTCTCGTTGGGAGTTATTCTATTTTAGGCGCGTTTTCGCCGACTTCTCATCGGCGCTCCCCCCTCTTCTCTAACTAAGTGCACTTTTATTCTCTTTGAACCCACCCTTAGATCTTTGTTATTGTATTTTTATCGCGCTGAATGTACAGAATCAGCCCCTCCACTATGGGAGGTTTGGTTTGTCTTGTTGTTTTGTTGGTGATGTGCGTACAATGTTAGCGAAGCCAAAAGGTCTCATTGATTTTCCATTCGTGGGTTTTGGGAGCCATTTTATGCCTTACGTTTGTCCTTAAAATAGTATGAAGAAGGCTTATCACTAGGGGTTTTTCCTCAAAACCCGAAAGGGTTTATTTTTAGGGTGTGATAAGCTTTCAAGCAGTACACCAGAGTCTTATTAGCATTGTATTTTGTTGGGGTCCAAATGATATAATTGGATTTTCCTTTATTTTTTATGGGTAGTAGGCATAAAAGCAAACTACCCACTATCCACCATTGTAGAAAATCTAACTTTCAGATGAATGAGAAGCAAGTCTAAGTCCAAACATGAAAGTCCCATTCTAGAATCATGATGGTGCATATACATTGTAATGACACATCAAACAACGATCATGGTGCATGTACATTGTAATAAGACATTGGACAACCATCATGGTCTATCAAATATCATAGTCTCGATACATTGTAATGAGACATCCGACCGCCATCATGATGCATGTCCATGTTGGAACATGGCTATAATTTATAATCGGATGTTGCATTGAATGAAATAAATTTGTAAGTATATCTCCAATTCTTGAGCATGTCAACACAAAACATGAATTAATGCAACGTTGAATACCCAAAAAACAACACAAAACAATGAGGCTATCCCAAAGTTAATGCATCTCCGATATAAAACTCAAAAGTGAAAGCCATAGCGGCCATAGGACACTTAGAAAAGAAATAACTAATTATCCAAAACGCAACAAAAGGCTACATCATCTAGATATGTGAGGAATTAACTTCAATTCCTACAATAGAACCGTGATATCTGTGTTCGGGCCCCATTACTAGTATTCTTTGTGTGTGATCTTGTAAAGTTGATGCGTGTTCGTCATTTCCACCGTAATGTTGAGGGACAACATTATGTTTTCTTGGGGGAGAGGGGAGGGATAAGGGAGTGTTTAAGTTAATTACATAACTTAGTCAACCTTAGGGATGGGACCATTTCCACATGGCCCCATCATATTGGGCACCCGCCACACCTGACGCATCCAATTGGAGGGAAAAAATAATGGCTAATATTAGCCAAATGGCAATTTTTTGGATGACTAAGCACCACATAATGGGATTAATGGCAAAGTGGAGGGAGGTCCTCTTTGAGCCGATTTTTTGGGAACCCATAGCGGCTAGGCCTATAGTTGGTCACCGTGAGGGCCGTGCATGGGTCCCATACTTCCTGGTCAATGATGTCAGCCCGACTCTCAAGAATTGCGGGTGTCGGCTTGGCTCTTGTTTTGGGAAGTTTAGTTGGGTACGGACATGTGTCATCACAACCACCCATGGAGCCACTATTCCTGGGAGGGAGATGCAACCCTTCCTACCTCGGCCGGACCCGAGGCGCATGCAATCCGAGTAGTCCCAATAGGTCATACCATGAGACTACGTCTTCAGCGGGTTATAGTCATGCCAGAGTCCGATCTAGCCCATTTGCAAAGTATGCGGGAGGGGTGGATGGAGTGGTCAACCCTAGCCATTGTCTATAGCTAGCCTTGCCATTGTTATATCTCTGCCCGCTTGCCTTGAGGCCCATCCGGGCCTACTTTCCCTTACGAGTTTGAGTCTAGGTAGGAACTCATATGATTTCTTTATATGTTGTCATCTTTAAAGTATCTATGGATGGATGGATGTGCTACCTTCATGGTAGTGGTTTATATATATTGTTGCTAGCTCGACATTGTAGTATGCTTTCATTGTTATAGGAGCCCATAGGGGACGCATGCGCAAGATTTCCTCCGTGTTTCTCTACCAGCGCCCTAGCTATCCCTAAACGGGCAGATGGAAGGCCCATATAGCGCTTTGATGCTGGATGGGGATTTCTCTTAGAGTATATATGGGCGTCAGATACTTTCAAGGAGCGTCACATGTATTTTTCCATATACATTTTCTTGAAACAAGGTCTTTTACGATAAGCCATGACATAATCCAAAAACATGGGTCAAATCGGTGCATGTAAGGGATTTCGATAGTGCCATCCTCTTCTTCCACTAGAGCTCTAAAATCCGGCAATCAACCGTATGCATTGCTCTCTCAATGTCTAAATGTAGCTAGAGGTTTCAAATATGATATGGTTAATTTGGTGCAATCGGATATTCTCTTTGACTTTTTTTTTTTTTCGAGTTTTCGGAGAGCAGCTTATCTTCTTATTTTGGCCAAGGGTGATGTAAATTATTCTTTGGTCTCAGCGAATTCTTTATCAAAGGAATTATTATCCATCTGTACCTGTTCTGCCCCTATAGAGAATTGGATCCATTCATTTACGCGATAGGACAATCCAAACTTCCCGACCACTATCTTTATGGCTTCCCTTTTGATCCTTCAAAGTCTCGCAATGTTGGGCGCTTTATACCTCTTGGTGATCATAGCAACAACTATTTCATTGAAGTGAATTTGGTGCCGTAATGAATTTTGAGAGAACGAATGGTGCCGAACGAATTTTTGAGAAAGAATTTGTAGCCGCCGATGGGGTCATGGAATTCCGCTAAGATGGTATCACGTGGTGGGCATGCGTGTTATTCTCCAACGAGGAATTTTCATAGTGTGATATCATGGGAGAGAATCCCCTGATGTGATTCTAAGGATGGGAATTATCTATATGGATATTTCATTAGAAGGAATGATACTTTGATGTGAATTCCTCCGATGAGAACAACTGCGTGTCTCGTTGCAGGAATCGGCCACTCAAGGTTGCACCTGGAGCAGAATATTCGATAGTGTCCCCCCTAGGATAAATAATTGGGTGATTCCTTTTGCAATATTTGTTCGTGTGATTCAGCAAAAGGGTTGTTTTATGGCTAGGATCGACCCAATGGATGGAAAATTGTGGGTACTCGATAGTGTCGGCCTACCTGGGCCAATGTAACTCATGGGAGGGGATGATGATTCCCGTGGGATGGTTGTCCGTTAAGGGTAAACATATTTTGATGCAAAATATGCAATGCATGCAGCCTTCCCCTCACAACGTAAAAGATGCTCATATCCCCCATAAAATCCCCCATTGAGGAACCGGGGGACTTGAGAGCAAAGGGTTATTTCCTCTGCAACGAGGAATTTTTTAACAAAGGGGTATATGATGGGGGGGAGATTAGAAAAAAACGAGGGATTCTTGAACAAAGGGTATATTTTTAATAGGGAAATTAGTAGAGATAGGGGATTGCAAATGCATATTGGGGTATTTTCAAGAAAGGGGGATTGGGTCAAAAGGGAATTTTATGAATGCATTAGGGTAATTTCAAGAAAAGGAGACCGTTCGAAAAGGGAATTTGCAAATGGATTGGGGTATTTTCAAGAAAAGAGGACTAATTCAAAAGGGAATTTGCGAATGGATTGGAGTATTTTCAAATAGAAGGGGAATTGAGTGAAAGGAAAATTCCGAAAAAACCGAGGACCGCAATAAGTAAAGAGGTATTTTCTACAAAAAGGGTAGTTTGAAAAAAAAGCAAAAAGCAAGAGGTTAACTGGCCTTCTTCAGCCCCAAATTACCTCAAAAAAAAGAACAAGAATTGCGTAAAAAAGATAGAAGGCAAAAGAGTAGAAAAAACACAAAAATTACAGATGGTCGCAGAGCAAATCCGTTGTAATAAGAGACACAAGTCCGGTTGTAGGGCTAGAAATCCATTGAAATTTCTTTCAAGGTCCTACAAATCCATTGCAAAGCCTTGTAGAGCCTCAGATGCAAGAACTACCTCAGAAGAGTCTCGGATGCAAGAACTACTTGTTAAGCAAAGCCATGGCATTAGAAAAGCATCGATGTAGATTTCCTCGCGAGCACCTGCTTTGATGCAAAAATTACCTTGTTCTGTGGGAAGGCTATGGCGTTAGGAAAGCTTGTAGTTAGGGAAAGTTTCTCAATAACTTTTTAACATGCAACTTGACTATGGGTTGGTATTCCACCAAGCACAAAGGCATTGACAAGTTTCGAAATTATAAGTTAACATTTAGAAGAATGTTCTAAGGCAAAAAAGAAAATATGTCGAGTGTTTTTTTACGACGAAGTAAGTGACAAAGGAAATGACGGAGGCTGGCGGAGGCAGGCACGAATATTCCCGAATCGAGCGTATTCATGCTACACGAGAGATGCTCGGCATCTTTTTGGTTGTAAACTCTCAAAAAGTTGGCTTCAAACCGACCATGAAACATTCGGGTAAAATCCTATGGTTATTGTTTCGAGTACCTTCCTTTACGGATTATAAGATATATAATCTGGTTTTATGTCCATGAAAGTACGAGAAGATGTGGCTTGTGTTTTGAGCAAAGAGTCAGGCCTACATTTTAGCATCTCATAACGGCTTTGAAATTGTTAAAGAAGTCCAGGAAGGTTCTATCGTCTTGCTTGCAAGTAGACAGGTATTTGTTGTGATCTATGTTTATAATCATTGCTCTTAGATACAAAGTAACTCTCGGATGTGATACAACCTTCTATTTATAGACTCGTGTGGACCTGTGGTTCATTGTCTGATCATTTGCTTTCTCCAGTCTGTGCCTTCTCCTATCTTTGATATAAGCATTAAGAAGAAGCAATTGTACATGAGAGTGGAGAATATTTTGTATATCATACAAAGCTCTGTTTTTACAAAGATAGAAAAGAGCTTCTAAAAGGTCAGCCTTATGCTATTTACATCCATGTGTTGTTTGCTTTTGTTTCTGATGTCCAGTTTTTGGCATAAACTTCCCATCTTTTGCTTTGGGAAGGTACAGATCACTATCTTATTTCTTTTGCGCTTTTCGTATTTTTTCGGATTTTTTTTCCCTTTAGAAGCACACATTTCTTTTGGATTTTAAAAAAGGTGGATGGTGCTATTTTTTTGTGGAATGTTTCATTGTTTGCTAGAAGATAATGTCATTTTAAATGCCAACTTTACTATCTCTAGTGGAGCCACCCATACGACGAAGACACGTTTTTGATGTGTCCTTAGGGGAACACGCATCATTTGGTCGATAATTTGCAAAATCTTATTGTCTTTGATAGGTTGCATGCACATAAAAGCTTTTCTTTTTCTTGATTGTTTTGGATGTACTTGTGAATCGTTTGCAAAAGCCATTAAAGGTCTATTGTTGCAAGTTGGATCAAGGCGAGTGAGGTGCTTCTATTCAAAGCTCAAATATATAAGCGTGTAATATCTCCTAACCCAATGGTTTCTACATGTAGATTTGATATATTTGAACATTGCGCAATCTTACATTGATTGTAAAAAGTAGTTTTGCGACAATTCTAGCACAATCCAACATGCAAGTAACAACATGCAATGGGCCATCCACAACAAAGATGGAAACATCATTCGAGAAAAGAAAAACCATAGGATATAAGTTACGATTCGATCTTGGTTCTTTCTAGCCATATCTCGAGATGCCAAGTGAATGGAGGATCCATAATATTTGTGCTTTTTATCTATTTTCGAGTTTAGTCTTCCACAATACATATAAATCTAATTTATTTGGTAAATAAGTACTTATTGCTTATTTTCTGGGGTAGATTAGATAGAACCATAAAAGGCAAAACACGGATGTAATATATAGGTGGCGGTGGATTTCCTTCTTTATTTTGCGGACAAAGAACTTCATAATAATGGTACCATGCGGGGTATACACCCTATTTCAGCCATACTAATAGATTACCCGGGCACGCAATGTTGCAACAAAGATTATGGTCTTTCTGGTAACATTGGATACAAATACGCATCCATGAAATGATGCATGGGAAATGATTATGAGAATATATACACATAGTTTATATGCAAAGAATGTGAGCTAATCGTAGTGTTGTTTGCCCCGAAGAATGCATCATAGAGTATATCTATTTCAAGTTCTTAATGCTCATAGTATGCGGGATCAATCGTAGTTTATGTCTAAGTAATTATCTTTAGATGGCCAAAGCTGGTGTTCTGCAGTTTGATTTGCAGTAGGGTACTATACAGTAGGGATTTTGCTCTGACTTTCATATTTTATTTCAGATTGATGTTTTTCTTGGTGCGGTTGGACAAAAGAGCATCAAGAGTCTATTTTGACAAAGCACTTCTCTTGATCTTATTGACCCTAATTGAAGTGAATAGAGTGTCATCTTTAGGTGA
Source organism: Isoetes taiwanensis (assembly GCA_021234155.1). NCBI lineage: Eukaryota > Viridiplantae > Streptophyta > Lycopodiopsida > Isoetales > Isoetaceae > Isoetes > Isoetes taiwanensis. Next base: position 2,274,750 of record JAJEKV010000087.1, read on the forward strand.
TGGTGAGCGAGCACCTAAACCTCGGGCAAAAAGGCATTGGGATCATTTACCGTACATGCAAGTCGGTGATCTGCGGCCCTCTTCGTAGAAAACAAGTGCAAAATATTTCTTGTAATGAATTCGTTACATTGGCGTGAAGCTCGATTTAGGAATTTGGACCGGGATCTTTATGCTTGACCGTCGTATAATTTCTTGAGGCTTAAGAATAGTTTGGCGACCGAGGGTTCTCGGAACAAAGGCCATACGAGGGCAAAACTCATTGATCTGCTTTGAGAAGGGCATGCATTGAACATGGCAATTCTCGCCAACAAAAACCATTTTGCTAGAGCTTTGCATAAGATAGATCCAAGCAGGAGGGAAAAGTTGTGTTAATATCAAGAGATCTATGTCGGTTTTGCGAGAATGTGCTAAGGCAAGTTGTTTTCATTTTTTGGTGTTGCATTTCCATGTTTGCTAGCGTAATAATCTTCGGGGATGAACCCGGACAAAGTTCCCAAAGCCGCTCCTTATATCTTCAAATCCAACTAAATTTGAATGCGGGACATTCTAGTGGATCTCCTTTTTCGTTCCGATTTTTATCACCTTTTGCAATCGGGAGCATTCACCATAATATGTCGTTTGCAATGGGAGTTTATAGCGTCTTCATGTGGCTAAAGACAAGCAGAAAAAGGTCTTATGAAGTGCAATTGGTCTTGCCATTTCTTTGCTTTAAGCGCAACTTTTCGGATTGCAATTATTAGATATTACCGAAAATGAGATGTAATCCTCGTGCTTTATCTGCAAAAGGTCGGTTATACCTAGCCTTTGCATGGAGTGATAACTTTGCATGGAGTGATTCACGGAATCCCGCAAATGGCCTAATGTTTCTCGGCAAGCAATTTGTCTCAAATCCAAATCAAGGTTTTTCTTCCCCATCCCTTGCCGGGTACAATAGAAGAGCCCCTTCGTTCAAGCGCCTCCCAAAGAATGGATCATCTACCAAAAAGTGAAGGTGCGAAACAATTTTGTGAATAATAGCCAAGAGGGTGGAGGAAGTCATTTGAGTTTCCCCAAGGGCTTCTTCATTTGGGTGTATCTAAGTAGGCACTCGGTTTGAATATAGGTATTTTTTAGGTATTTTTCTTTGTAGTATACATCACCTTTATGTTAATTTAAGGTAATCCCGATACTCAAAATTCGTATTTGTGATTCTATATTCGAAATAATGAGAAATCTTATTTATTTTCTCTTTGATCAATTTGTGATTTATCAATTTGTCATTTATCAACTTGTTTGAAATGAGTATTATCTTACAAATAATAATAGGGTATTCTTTTTTATGAATGATGATAACAGTGGTATTATAAAATAGGGTATTATCTTACAAAATGAGCAGGGTGTGTTATTTACTGGGGTATTATTTGAAGCAGGGGTATTAGCTTAAAAATGATAACAGGGTATTATCTAAAATAGGGTATTATTTGAAAGAGGGTATTATATTACAAATGATAATGGGGGATGATTTTACTGGGAGGATTAATACAAATGATAACTTGGGATGATTTTACGGGTTGACACACCAACGTAACAGGTATTACCTTACAAAATGAGGAAAAGGGGGGATTGTGGCCAAATACCCCAATTCAAAAAACCATTTATCCCTTGTTGTTTGATAGAAAAGGGGGATTTTATAGGTATTTTTTAAGGGTATTTTTCGGGGTATTGAAGCACCTTTTTCGTAGTGCCTAGTATGGGCACCCGATTGCAGGAGTAATATTAAGGGTATTTGAATAAATTTCAAAAATATAAAATATATTATACGTTGACCTTTGGCATTTGGTAAAATTATGAAAACGGGCATCTGGTGAAATTCGTAAAAACACAAGGGCATTTTGTAGTTTTTCCTTAAAACTATTTTTGGTATATGTGAAAAAATGTTCGTGCACTTTGAATCATGCAAGTTCCTTTGAAGATGAATTTACATGTCATTTGCTTGCAAGCTATAATACATTGTGCTCTCATTTGCACAAGGGTAATCACCAAAAGTAGACCTTATTCATATGACCAACAAAGTACAGTGAATAGCCTTGCAAACACAATCACCTATAGGTAGGTCTTTATTCATAGTGTGACAAGCAATGTGTGGGATAAGTGGATTCATCATTGTCAAAGATCAAATCAGAGAATTTTATGTGTAGTGCAATACAGACCATCAGAAGTAAAAAAGATACGCACACAATACTAGCATTGTTTTACTACAAAATTCACATACACTAGTACAAACTCATGGAAAATGAACCTACCAATTAACCACCCTTATAGATTTTCTGTATTTGTTTTTGCTTCAGAACAAAACTATGAAGAACAAGTAAATTGAAAATGAAATAAATATTTCATCCTCTCAAAATGTAGTCATAAGATGTAATTTCAAGTCTCAGCCATAAAGATGTAGGATTTGGTAATTGCTTGGTTTCTTGGAATATTTATGCAACCCCTGTCTTTGATCTGATTGCAGGTTCCAATTCTGATGCTTTATTGCACCGAAATGAGCTCTTGAAGGAGAAAATTGTACTTTGCTGCTTATATGTTTTTGAATTCCATTGCAAGACCCACAATTTTTTTTTGAATCAGACCTTGTGCTTCTCATCCAGGGCTTCAGAATTCTGCAAACTCGCTGCCTCAAACACTTGAGTTTAAACAAAACTCTGCTTTTTTTTTTTCCAAACAAATTAATGGGTTCTGCATTTCTCTGTTGCGGAGGAAAAAACGGATTATTAGAACGATCATGAAACGGATCCTTTGCTGGCGGCATCGGCCCGTTTAACTGATCATTCGACTGGGCCATATTTGAAGATGCAAATTAAAAAACAGAGGCACAGGTTGCAAATTCAAAATCAGAGAAATGGTCATTTAAAGCAGAAATGAAGCAACAGAAATTCACAGTATCCACCAACGGCTTAGATCTTTTACCGTTGCTGAAATGTCCGCCTCAGATCACTGTTCATATTTATTTTCTTCTTTTAGTTGTTGCGTTTTTGAATATGTTGAACTACATGTTGCAAAATGGCAAAGTCAAACGGGAACGTTATTACAAGGATTGTAACTAGGATGTAACTTAAGGAAGATCTTTGAAATGAAATCTTGGTTGGATGCACACGCAAAAATGGGCCATACTTTGGCTTGCTTGACCAAAACTTGTGAAGAAACAGATGTGACAGATTGAGTGCTCGGTATACTTGTCTCAAACATTCATCTAATTTCTTGTTTAATGCGATGTTATATTGATTTATTTTACCTTGAACATGTCTATTCTAAGGGGCAAAAACAGAGGTCCCATGATCACAACAACATAAATAGTCATTGTGATTACATCGACCCGTAGCTCTGATCTCAAAATCATGGTGTTAGGTTTTACAAGTGCACATCAAGCTATGGAAAATTTCTAACGCGGAAATAATCTCAAATTCGTGGTGTCTGAGTCTTACAAGTGCACATCAAGTTATGGAAAACCCTGAACAAGTTATTCATTAGCTCGTAATTTTTTTTGATGGATTCCAAGTCTTAGAATCCCAACACTCAAGGTAAAAGACATTTTGAATCGGGAATAGTTGTGATGTTGAGATTATGGAGAGAGATAAATAACCAACTTAGAATTGTACATGTGAAGACATCAAACTTATTTTGTGATTGTGGAAGTATGTTCATTATCTTGGGCACTATTTTTTGATGTATTCAATGCTAAATGTTGTTCCCTCTAGACTTTGACAGAAGAAACAAATGAAAGTGATTGGGGTTGCAATCAGGAGTGAACAAAATTTCAATTCAACTATGTTGGTTGACATGATTATTGTTGAAGCAAGTTTTTTTCCTGGATTAACTTAATGCCGAGAGTAACTCATCACTCTGACACATTGACACTTATATTTATATTGATGATGACATACAACAATCTCTTTGCCCCATGGCATCATTTTTTGTCGCTTTATTTTAGAACATTTGTGGAGATCTTGCTTGATCTAAGAGAAGTAGAACCGAAAGATTCATATAAGTCTCTATATGTAATAGACTTGTGTATATTTGAACTTGAACTAGAGTCTACCTTGCAGTATTCATCTTAGCGAAAGACCCTACTACTGGCACATACTTTGCCGCCCCCTCCCCCCTCCCGAAACGATTTTGCTTTTGTTATTCAATAGATATGAAGAATTTTTGCATAAACAATCCCTCAAGAATCTGATAGAAAGTATTTTTGTACAGATGCATCCCCCCAAAATGCAACAATATCCTCTTACCATGAACATAAATGTCGCATTCATAATTTTCTGACTTATTGTCTAATCCTTTACTGCCACGTGTGCACGATTCTTTTCTGGAATGTAGGGAACATTCTGTTTTGTAGTGGACATTCTTTTTTTAAGTCAACATTATGTTTGAGCTTAACATTCTCAATTGGCACTCAATATTCTGAAGCTTTGTAATGTACAAGTCTGAAATTCTAAGAGTAATACAAAACAGTTCACTGAAGTCTCCAAACCTTTCAAAACACTGAAGTTCCCAAGTCTTTAACCACATGCCCTTGCAGATTATCTCAATCCAACCGTCGCTCGCCATCCGATCTTAGCATGGTTATAATGCATAACTTCCCGAATATTCTATTTTAAAGAATATTCTAGTGATTATTAATGATAATCTCTTGAATATGCCATAATCACCGAAGATCCTTTTTGCGATGGCTTTGTTTTGATGATTCGTCTACATTCTGCTATGGCACTCTGTTTTGGCAATTTATTTGCACTCGATGGAATCATTTGCACTTCATCTATGCTCTAATTCATCTGCACCTGTTTTTTGGCTTTAGTTTTGCATTTGTTTGAATTCGTCTGCAGCTATGTTTGGCTTCAACGCCGGTTCATCTGCCTGCACCTCTTTTTCGGCTTCATTTGCATCTCTGATTTAAGGCTTCAACTTCGGTTGGTTGCGCATGATGCCTTTTCCTGTTTCTTCTTAAGAATGATTTCTGCCTATAAATCATTAGCCTTGTTTTTGCACATGTTCTTACTTATTTTTACCTCAGACAAGAAGCCCATATGCAGAAAATATGTACTCTTAAGCTTGCAGAGCTTTTGTGGGGCATCTCAAACGATAGTTAGGAAGTAGAAATCATGCAAAATCCGGCCCAAATAACAGGTACAGATGAAGCCGAAACAGAGATCTTTTTTGGACTTGTTTTAAAACGGATTAAAATGTGGCCTTCCTTACCTCCAGCTGAAGAATATTGGAACCTGCTCGGGCATGTAGTTTAGGGAGGTCAACCTCCTCCTCTCGGGGGTCATGCAAAATAACCCTCTCGGGCTGCGGCCTCGAGGATTATTTTGCATAACCCCCTCAAGGAGGAGGTTAACCTCCTCTTCAGATGATAACGGAAAATTAGACACAACATTTTATTTGCATTAACATTGTATCAGAGTGAAAAAAAGCAAAACAACAAACTCAAACCATCTCCGACCTCAAACACAACTGGAAACCAACAACATGCACAAAAGAAACAAGTAATTAGCGTTAAATAATACAAAGGAACAAATAGAATCGCAAATATCTAACTTAGATTGCTAGAAATTCATGAAACATCGCCTCAAAGCCTCACCAAAAAGCTGTAGCCGTATCAAAAGAAGAAAGCTGCCATTTAATCTAAAGATTTATGAAAAAGAAAGCATTCCTAGCGATCTCCCACCTCAGACAGAAAAAAGCACTCTGCATTCATAAAAGAAACATAAGATTTTATAGAAATACAAGACTAGTAAAGAAAGCATATAGAAAGAGGAAAATAGAGTAAAACATACCAAGATTATCAAGAAACTCTGAAAATCTCTCGAAAATGCTTTCCAAAATACACGGTGATGCAAAAATACTGGTGAAAATGCTGTTCAGATGAAGAAATCTTCCAGATGACTAACAAAAGAAGATTCTTCAAAACTAACTCAACTACAATGAAAAACAACCTCTAGCGCCTCCAAACAAATCTTCAAAATCGTCTGGCGTTTTCACAGCGCCATCTCTATCCTCGAGGAAACTCCAACTGTATGTTGAGAAGACGGAACTCTGCCATCGCTTGCCACATCGGAAAATATGACATCTGTCATTCACGTTGCGAAAATTGCCCCACGGTTGAAATTTCGTGGGGTCAACATTGCTGACGCACAGACCGTGGAGCAATTCTCGTATACGAAAATGTGGAAAAGAAATATAAATACAAATAGACTGCCACTCTATACGTAGAAGGTGCCACTGCAACGCTCTGCAATATAAACTTGAATCTGAGTAAGATGCAGACTCCAGAAAGTGTTTACCAAGGATAATGGCAAATGAATTCTTAAGAATTGCATGGAAGATTGAAGAAATGCAGGATAAACCTGAAACAAGATTGAAGAGCACCAAACAGCCGGACCTCAAGAAAATTTGAGATTTGTAAATCCCTACTTAGATTTGAATCTGAGTAGGCAGCTGTGACGGGTATTCAAGATAGAGAACTTGGGGACTAGATGAAGAGCCAAGGACATAAGCAGGAACTAGGTTAGGGTTATGGAATACAAATATATGGCTTCTTAGTGCTCTAGCATTTAGGTACAAGTTCAATCAAAGCAATCACCTCCTCTTTATGCCAAGAACATGTAGTTTTGCACTTGCGGTGAACTAATAGACCCATTTCATTGAAATGAAGCTCGTAGCCATGCTAACTCAAAGTATTGGTTTTAGTCAAGACTGTCTCTCCCTTTCTTTTTTTATTGAATGTATTGGCAGACTCGATTTAACTTTAGCTTTACCTTGGATCTTGTGATGGGTTGAAAATTTCTGGAACAAAAAAGGTGTAATGGAGCAAAAAAGAAATGGATTAAGTTGCTTTTGAATTGAACGTGCTGGAACATAGCAGGTAATTGCACAAGAAGTGAGTCACTGAGGAATTCAAGGATGATTCACTATATTCCTAGCCTCGGAAAAGTTCTTGCAGATTCCAAATTCTAGAATTTCACCATCAAGTATAAATTTCATTTGTTAGGCCTTAAAAATGCATTTCTACTAGAGATGAAAGCTTAAAAATGTACATATGATGGTTTGTAATTGTGAAAGTCGAGCAATATTATGTTGTAAATAAAACTTCCAATTCAACAAAGTAGGTTGACATGATAAATTTTGAGTATATTCTCTTAATAATTAAATACTAAGAGTAAACTAGTCACTAAACGTTGTTGCATGTCCACATTGACATTTATCACATTGACATTTATCGAAATGACATATATTGAAGACAATTTTAAGGGTCCTACAATTTGAAATGTTCTTTAATTAAATAAAGGGCTACATGATTTGGCTGATTCGAAGTGCCAAATTTTGTAAAGAACTTTGTTTAATCCAGAAAAAGCATGTATGAATCTGTAACTAAAACTCAAATCCCCCTTTGATCTCTGAAACTGTGACCCCTTCGATCTGCTGCCCCATTTCTTGAAGACCCAGAAATAATTTTGGAACCAGAAATTGTTCCTATTCTTCCAAGCCATGGATTCCATGTTTCGGAAACAGGCTTTTCTGCTCTGCTCGCTGAATTTGATCTTAAAAATTTGGGCGTTCTAAACCCCAGAATCTTCTTCCAGCTTCTGCTCTTTTTGGGCGAAGAATCGACCAATCCATCATGCAAGTCTTTCCTTCCAATTGTTTGATTTAATCTCAAGAACTCTGAAATTTTCATCCCCTTGTCATTTTCCTGTTTCAATTCTCTATCTTGAGCTGCTTGATTCATCCTCAAATGTTCTGAAATCCTTATTCGCACTTCTTCTTCTGCTTGATTCATCCTCAAATGCTCTGAAATCCTTATTCCGACTTCTTTTTCTGCTTGCTTCATCCTCAAATGTTCTGAAATTCTTGTTTCGGCCTCGTTTTCCTGTTGGAAAGCTCTGATTTTGGGAAAATTGCAAGCAGGGAGAGAAAGGGGAAGAATTTTCCCATCTTGGATCATATCTTCTGCGGCCTTTATTAATCCATCCAGGGCATCATTCCAATAACTGAATGCCGGAGTTGCAAATTCAAAATCTTTGCCGGAATTATCCTCCAGAGAGATGGAATTAGAATCTGAATGGATTCGGCCAGGGCTACAAAGCCATCTCATGCTGAGATCAAAATCGTTACCGGATAGGATGCTGGGCGTACAAGCCATAAGATAAGATAATTCGGATCTTAAAATTGCTCTGTGGAAGAAGATGAAATAACAGGTTTGAGCAAAAAAAAACATTTATGCTAGAAGGTCCAAACGTGTGGGCCCATATGTGATCATCTATGCCATACAAACTCAAAATTTCCTCCTTTTTATTTGCCAGATAACTCAACTTTGAATCTCAAACTGAATAATTCAAGCTTTGAATTGGAACTTACCCTACCTTCCAAAAGAAACCTACCAGAAATTGTCTTTATCTTAGGACTTTGTCATTTCTTATATGAATAGGTCTTTGTGGACTAGTTCAACATGGAAGTTTACATTTTGCCATCGTTGCCCCAATAAATCCCCTTCTACAAGAAATCTAATCCTACTGCCAACATTTTTTGGTATGTATTAGCGTCCAATGTGCAATGCTTGCGCTTAGTAATGGATTTATATTTGTTCGGAATGGTGCGAGACACACTCGATGTTAAAATACCTTCGTCTCCCTAGAGAGAGTGGGTTAGGGTTAGAGGAGATTGCCGTTAATTTGAGAGGAACTATGCATTTCCAAGTTAGCCGTTTCTGTAGGATGTGATTAAGTTATCTGAGTTTACCTTTCTAGTGTTCTGCATTGGAAATTATCTGGTGAAGGCTGCGAAGTTTTTGAACCCTGTTGTACCTCCTTACATTGGGGGATATCGTTTTGCTGCTTCGGCCATGTAGCTATAGTGTCGTATTGCTACTACTTTGGCAGTCATCGCTTGCAGATATATGGCAAGGATGTATCATAGAATTTCAAGCTAATTTATTACCTTACCTTAGTGTGTAGCCCTTATTACTTGTTCTCTACAACACCTTTTGCAAGTAGACATCCTTATTGTACACTCCTTATTGCACAATCCTTTTTGCACACTCTGAACCATTAATTCCCACCATAATTCCATGAATATGCCAAATCAAGGGTTGCCCAATTTACACATCAGCCCCATGTATAAGTTTGCGCACTCCATATGCTATTAATACGTATATACATACATGGCATACCTCAATCCATACGCTTAAGAAAGGAATAACACCATTGCATCCACATTAAACAGTCAATTTGAAAAAAGACGTGCCAAGTGGCATATATAGAAAATGTAGTATTTCACAAAGGGTGCACTCCCATTATACATTATAGATATGAACAACAGGAGTCAGCAAAGTAGTAAAAGGAGCTTCAAGACGAAGTTCCCATAAAGGACACACGGTCTGCACAACACAATAACACAAAAGCAACATAAAACATAAGCTAAACCATATCCACATGAGCAATCACAAGCACTTCAAGCCTACATGGTGCGAAAGTGAGTCCTCCCAAGACGCTCCAGTGCATTGTTGTGCTTTATGAGGAGAGCTCGCATCAAATTCATGTAACCACGGAATACCCTGCGCTGCTTCAAAGAGACTTTCAGATCTTCCATATCCAAGCAATGCAATGCTTCATCCAAGCGTTGAACGGTGTTGCCCATAGCAGTTCTGCATTTCTTGATGCTCATCATGGTCACTTTTGCCAGCCAGTCTGCATCTACATGGGTGGAAACATTCAGACCTATTGTCATCTGCAACATGGGTGTACTTGTCAATCTCTTCATCTAACTCTATATCTATATTCACAAGAGGGCTGAAAACATCATCCTTGTTGCCCTCGCTCATAGCGTTCCCAACATCTCTAGCTACGCCTACATAAAAGTCAAATACTTTGTACATGAGTAAATGAAAAGGGACCTCTACTTACTGACAGGAAAGAAGCAATCTCCAAAATTAAGAGGGATGTAAGCAGGGCAGCCAGCCAAGGGTGTGTCTGAGGGGGCTCAACTGCTTCTTCTCTACATTCTTGGATGCTATCTTCCACATTAGCATGATCTTCTTGGACATCAACCACAGCCTCGGCATCCCAAAATCTCCTCCTACGCTTTCCAACCCGTTCCACTAGGACTATTCCAGGGGGAAGGCCATACACAACGTTTCTAACATCATCATGAGAGGCATGCTTTGGATTGAGGGTTAGACGCCACGCAGCCTCCACGCATTGCTCTAAAATGAAGGCTATGTCGGGTGGAAGGTCCTAAGTACCACTCAACACAAATTTCTTGATGCGAAGCATGCTGCAAATGGTTTGAATCAGAGATGCAGTTAGTTGATGCTTTCCATGGTAGGCCTGAAAATGCTTCGCTTTTGCAAACAGGTTCTTATTATCAAGTGTGACGCAATTCTTGATGTCACCAGCTCCATGAAGTGCATACAAATCCATTCCCCACTCAATCTATTCAGCAGTAATAGACTTTATATGGTGCCTATGATGCATCTTCCCCATGTCCTTGAGAGACAAGTACCCAAAGATCCCCTCATAATTGGTGCAGCTTTGTATTCCACGGTGCCTTGCAAATAATAACGCACCGGCTAAGCATGAGTGTCCCATCCCAAATACCTCTCAAAATTTTGCATTCCACTGACTATGGGGCCCGACAAACCAATTCTAAAGACTCATTGCACATGAAGGTGATCCAAGTCTGAGCCTCTCTCTAAACTGACGATTCCACTGAAGCATTCCATATCTAGAATTCTACATACAGAATTGTATACATCGTCCCACACATCCACTCCACATATGATAACGGTTATACTGACATCCAATGAAGAGGGTTGATCTCTTTGTGGAACAGGGGCTCTTCGAGGCTTTGAAAGCACTTTCTTTCTCACTGCCAATTTCTTATTTCCAGGAAATACCTGCCTCCCATGCCCACTGTCTTCAAAAACAGGGAGCTTCTAGTGAAGTTAAATACAGTAGACATCTCTGCCTTATCTCCACATGGAACAACATCACCTGGAAGAACACGGGCCTCAAACAAATTTATAACATTGGCATCTTCAAACAGGCTGACGCCTTTCATAAGCCACGACATGCTGTCGCTGCACTACTCTCAGGAGGCCTTCCCTCAGCATCCAAAGAGCCCTTGAACACACCCCTGGCCAGCCTACGAAGAAACATCTATGAAGTTAATAAACAATACCCGATGGAGAAGTCGGAATAGCCATAGCAGCAAATCCAATCTGCATCGAGGGCCCTGGAAGCCAGGCTTTATACAGAATCGTTCAAAGACTTCGGGCTATTCCTGGCATCCCATATACGGACCACTCTCAAACTACAGGGAACAACATCTGGTCATGCCACATGGGCGCCATCTCCCCCAACACATGGAGTCGACGATCAGGCGGCCGCCATGCTCGGATGTCACGCGCCACGAATTTCTAGCACTAAGGTCCAGAAAATGGCAAAGAAACCCTAGCCCCTATTTTCCGCCAAACCATTCACAGAATCATAGTACAAGAAAGTTTGCCAACTTTATTGTATACTCTAGGGACAAAATAACACAATATTGTTGTCAAGAAAATAATGTGAAACAAACCTTTTTTTTTTTAGAACGAAGATTGTATTAAAACATCAGAATAGATATAGATAGATTAGCAAATGCAGGAACAAAAGCTCAGAGGATCATCATAATCCACTGAATGCAACAACCCACCTATGCATAAGTAAGAATATGCAAATAGACCTTAGAAAATTAAATGCCACTTGGTAGGGGCAAGCATGGAGTAGGTAAAAGCCCTTGTAATTCTATATGTTCCATCCTATAGAACAATAGTAGGAATATCCATGCCCTTAAGGATACAAAATCTTCTTCGCTTTCAAATTGACTATAGTAACGAACCCGAAGACGAATGAAAGGCACGACTCTATATTTGATCCATGCCTCTAGGTAAATAGCCAAAAGCTCCTGCATTTATGAGTGCCACTTGGAAAAGAGATAGAATCTATGATCAAGCTGGCCAGATGTGAGCACATAAGAAGAAACAATATTCAATGGTCTCAACTCACTGCGTACATGAGAGACATAGTTGAGGCACACGAGGGTCGAACCTGTGATCAAGCACATCAACATGAAGGGATCTCTGAAGAATTTACCACCATAATACGTCCACCATGGAATCGAGCAAAGTATCCCAACTCCAACTCCAGATATGCCACCAGTGAGGAGGAGGGATTTGAAGGTGCCAAGTATACATCAAATTCACAAGCTGCTGCTTTATAACCCAATTATTAACAAACAATATAGACGCATCCACATGCTGTGCAATAGCTTGTGGTAAAGTAAAAGCAATTTCCTCGCCAAGTGGCTCTATCCCATCGAAGTAATTAGTCTGAAAGAACTCCCATGTTAATAAGTGGCTAGATTGATATCACAACCGAAGTCAAAGGATCACGAGCATAAAGAGTAAGATGATTCTCTAGAGGGATCCACCAACAAGGAGCGGTCATCTGAAGATGGAGGAGGATTGATCTAGAATAGAGCACGAACCCTCTGCCAAAAATCCAACAACACCTTAAAGAAAAGGGAAGCATTAGAAAAAAAATGTAGCAAAAAAGAGGACTTCATGGCAAGAGAGGTTTAAATGCAATCTTATCAAAAGAAAACAACGTGCAAATGCCTGCTTGATTAACCTTATACCAGATGAGTCAAGTGAACCCGTGAAAATCCTCTAATCTTGGAAATCAAAACCTGACTTTGCAAGCAGAAATCAACAATGCCCAAGCCACCAGCAAAGTTTGGTCTAACACATTTAGATCAAGCAACCTTCATCACAACATGCTCTTCATTACCACCCTAAATGAAGTTGCGGGCAATTGCAATGATCTGTTGAACTTTTGACTGAAGGCAAGAAGCACAGATCCCATAGACACTTGTGTTGCTGAGGACATGCTTAGCCATAGTGATCCTAGTAGGCATAGAGAATTTAGCAGTCTTTCACCAAAATAGGTGGCTTTTCCACTCTTCTATAATGATATCTCATGCATCTGAGCTAGAAATATGAATGTTCACTAAATTGCCCATTAACTTAGTAATTTTACCATGAGGAATGACCTTTCATGGATAAGAAGCAACACAAGGAGGCACTGGATCATCAAGCGTCCATAAGGCTGATGCACATTCACCAGCTAACAAGAACTCCAGAAGCTAATGAGAAGATACCAAGCAAGAGCTTTGCATTTTGGAGAGTTCCCTTATGAAGAAAAAGGAAGGTATAATTAGCATATTGATTATAGAGCTCATGTGAGCCATCTTCTATAGCTAGGATCTGAATAACATCATCTTGCACAACGCTAGTGAACAATTGCGAGAGGACCTTAACCACAATTAAATGGAAGTAGAGCTAAGTGACATCCTTGACAAACACCTCTCCCAACATAGAATATAGTAGAAGCTCGAGCAACGCAAAGAGAAAGGGCAAAGAGATGGAGCTTTATTACACCATTTCGTGAATAATTCACCAAATCCCAAGGCCAAAACATTTTTTTTTTTTTTTTTTTAAATTGCAAATCCACATTGCCATAGCCATATGCTTTGGGAAAGTCTAACTTAAGGTAGACAATGCATTTTCAAGATTTTTGAGGCAGCTAGCTTGTCTTCGCCTTGCATAAATGCCAATTGGAGATGTCCCATAAGGTCAAATTCTTAGGATCCACGATCGATACTTTATCTCCGATTCCTTAGCCATTGCCCCATGAGAAAGGGTGCTTGTTTCGTCAAGTATAACGTCAAAATTGTTGACACAAATAGGACCTTCGGAACTCCCATTCTTGTCACATCCTTGACGTTGTACATGACGCGATCATTTGCTGCAAAGTTGTCACCAGGGTGACAACCATTGCATCAACCTTGTGCCTTGATCGTTTGCCACAATAGTTGACATAATGGCCATTTGTAACCATGTTGCAACACCAGTGTGGCAAATATAGCATCAATGTTTTAACTATTTTTGTATGAAGTTTATTTCAATATATTTTCAAAATAGCATCAAATTTTGCAAGAACTTTATTGCATTATCTTGTCAATGTTTTTGTTACTAGAGCAACACACTTGCAACAAAAGAATCACATATGTGTGGCAAGCTAAAAACCAAGATTGCATATATGTTTTGTCCACATTTCAACATATTTGTGTCCATATAATAGCCATATTTTGTCAACCTTTATACAATAATTTGTATACCTTGTGATTAAAAGATACTTAACTTTGCGTCAATTAGTTGAACATGATCATCAAAAGATTGTGATCAAATTTCACATACGCTGCGTCACCTAATGCACCTATTTTAAGTGTATTATTGCACCATATAAAACAACAAACTATATGATAAAAATGTAACCACACTTGCATTTCCATGAACCAATAATTTTAATTTTGTAATAATTTTATCTTAAAATGATTACAAAATTACAACTCAATTGTAGTGGAGAAAAACTTTTCATTCATAAAAAACAAGGTTCAACATTGTAAATGCCACTAGGGCAAGCAAGTCTAACACACTAAACAATATAATAGATTTCAATCATCCTTGTTTGAGCCATCGTATGCATTTTTTGGATCTTGTGAACTGCCTTCACCGCCATCATTCTCCTTTTCATACTATTAGTCACATCCATACAAGAATATTAGTTAGTTGTCCGAAATTAATGTTAATAAAACAAAGTTCCAACCCTTACCTCATCATCAGAGTCATCACTATCGACGTAGCACACATTCTGTTGAATTAAAGTTCTAATTAGTGTAAATAGGAACTTAGCTAATATAACAAATGTAAAGTTACTTACAGTCTCAACCTCCTTGCCCTTCCTTGATTTTGCCTTGAAAATAATACCCTGACCTGTTCCCTTCACACAATCCAATGCCTTGTGCTATAATTTAAAACACAAGATTAGGGCAACACATATTTTGAGCACAATGTATTAAATTAGACCTACCTTTTTTGGTGCAAATCCCTTTGCTATCATTTTCTTTTTGAAGATTTCATATCCACCTTTCTCCAGCATATCTTCTGTGGGTATTGAGCCCCAATCTTCGAACTACAAAGCATAGAATGTCAATGTTAATCTCACATTTAAAGGATAAAATTCCTTGGTTCAAGGACGTGCAATTAAAAGAGAGAAGATTCCTACCGCATAAAATTGTCTGGTTCAAGAACATGCAATTAAAACGAGAAGATTTCTACCGCATCTTCCACATAGGTTACTGATTCTTACGTTACCTTCTAGGTTAGTTCAAAGCCATTAGAAATAGCAAAAAATGTTAATGGTAGAAATTATCTATGGTAGAAATTATCTATGGTCGAAATGGTACTAAATGGGGCTGAATCTATAACTATGGGGCAATGGTATTAGCCTAAATGTGCAAGAAATTATAACGAAATGGTAGGCAATATGGTCGAAATGCTGGAAGAAGGTAAGATCGTGAAGAAAATCTCAAAAATGCCCGGCGTATCCGGCACCATATGCTCTTAGAAGAGATTTAGCGAGATAGAATAGATTCTTGACTCACGGAAACCGGGTGAATTAGCTCGAGAGGTTCAGTTGCGATCCCGAAAATGGAGCAGAAAATCAGTGTAGAGTTTTGAGATTAAAAGAAACACTGTTCACCCTTTGTTCATTGTAAAAAGCAAGTGGAATACAAAGGAAGAATAGTTCTGCTCAATACAACAATAATGGAATGCCAGTCACTTTCATGCATGCCATATGCCTGTCATATAATGGCATATAATGGCCTGCACATGAAAGTATTACATTAAAAAACTTCGGAGGCGTCTTTTTGCAAAAATGTTAGCATGGTTCTTTCAATACCAAATGCTAATTGCTATAAGAGCCTACACCTGAAGTTACTACACTAAAATCATTCTGCCAACTAATCCCTATGAAAAACATGCTATTAAAAAGTGCAAGCACTCACAAACTTTGTTTTGACAGACATGAGCCCTCCTGAACCAGTGCGTGGTGTTCTTTGCGTCGGCGGACATTCTTTGTATTTGGTAAGTCTTGTTCTGAGGACTCTACAAATCGTTTCCACGATTCATCATCTACATGCATGGGTCTTGTAGAGTTTCCAGCACGGACATTTCTTCTTAGATTGTCCCTGAATTCATGCCAAAACATGAAAATCTAATTTATATATGAATGACAATTAATCAGAAAATACCTACTTAAATTCTTACCTCCAATGTCTCCATCTCTTCTTCAAAAATCTAATGATATCCATCTCAGTCACTCCATCACCAAACTGGTCATGAATTTATTTCAAAGTCTTCTGAAGATGGCGTGGTTTAATTTCTTTGAAGTGTTTATCCACTTCCCTGCAGTAAGTTTTCAAAGCATCTGCCGCTTTTTGTTCGAATTCCCGTCCGGCTTCATCTCTCAATAATTGTCCCTTATAAAAGCACACCTGAATTTTAAATTACTTTATTAGAAAATGCAGAATCAGCAAAGGCAAAACCAGCAAGCAAAACCAGTATGTCCTTGCTGTCAATATAGGGTGATAAAAACATAGAAACTACTCTTGGCTAACTATTCTATTCTATTCTATTCTATTCTTGCTAACCTATCATTGGACCCAAGCTTTTTATTGGCTCATCCCAGCCACAAAATATTCTGCTCTAGGTGGCGTCTTTTCAATTACCGAATCTTCTAGTGCTAACACTATACCATTAGCTTTATTTATTTAGCTTACTAGCTTTATAGCTAATCGTGGTGTACAATATAATTTTTGCAAAGTAATGGTGGTACTTCTCTGCAACTTGCGTAACTTTGTTTTAGTTGTGAACTTGAATACTCTATTAGATTCTTTCATTGGGCACAGACCAGGTTGCACAATGTCTACTAGATTTAGTGCTAACCTCTTAAATCCTATAGAAGTATTCAAGAGTGAAGGGGGCTTTCAGATTTGGAAGAAAGGCATTAGACAAGTATTAGAGTTTGAAAAATTATGGTATCTTGTTGACATCAATTCCACAAAACATTATGTTATCACAGTAAGTGCAGGGAACTCTAATGCAGGGGGAAGTAGCTCCAGCACAGAAGCTGAAGAATCCACAGTTGGTGGAGGTGCAGGCAGTATTGTAAGAAGAATTATTGCTGACATAGCAACAACAGACTTTGATGCAGATGAAACCATGAAGACAATGGAAGCTCAGGCAATCATTTGCTCCAAAGTTGGTATAGTTATAAAACTGAAACTCAGAGGTATGACTCCAAAGGAAATGTGGACATACATGATTGAAAATTATGAAGCCAAATCTTCATCACAGATTGATGTCTTGGAGAAACAATTAAGGAAGTTAAAGTTGCATGATAAAGACAATATTACTGATTTCTTTGAGAAGTTTGACTCCATTATTGCAGATTTGGAGGGAGCAGGGGTTATCCTTAATGAGGAATAACAACTGCTAGCAATATCTAGGGCAATCTCACATAATGCTCGTCTTGCCACACACGAGAGGAATGTAGCTAAGTCAAAGGAGCATGCTATCAAAATAGCCTTTGAATTTGAATAAGGAAAACTAGGTGATGATAATGATGACAATGTAGAAGTCTTGTCTGCTGGCAAGCATAAATCAAGAAGGAACAATAATTTCAATAGATGAAAGAAAATAGGAACCTGCTACATCTGTGATGACTATGGACATCTCAAAGTAGATTGCCCAAAATAGAACAAAGGTATTATCTGCTGTAATTGTGAAGGGAAGGGGCATCTAGCTTCTAACTGTTCAAGTCCTAAGGGACAACTTGCAAAAGGGAAAGGAAAGGATAAGAATCAAAGGGAATATAAAAACAGAGAAAGGGGTGCAGCCAGAGGCAATCCAACACTAAATCTTGCACGAGACCCTCATATTGAAGAAGAGGAAGAAGATAGTACTAAAATGACCATAATTTGATGATAATAGATTATGGAGTTGAAAGGACAGTAGCATCATTCTTAAATGCAAAAGAAATAAAGGTGGACATGTACAATTTAGCAATGGAGAACTCAAGGAGGTAGAAGACGTTGGGATGCTAGAACTGTTTGATCTAGAAGGAAAGTCAGTTGCTCTAAAAGATGTATTATATGTTAGTTAGAAACTTACTATCAGTGTGTCAACTTGTAGATCTTGGCTACAAGATTTTATTTGAGCGCTTATATTGTAAGTTTTTCTACAATAATAGACTCATGTTTCTTGGAAAAAGAGTTGGAAATCTGTATGGACTTGACATATACCCACTATCAATCATGTAACTTGTCCAAGCCCCTCGCCATCCTCAGTTGCGACTAGATTATGAGCAGGCAGAGGACTACGCCGAGATGCTCATGGACGCCCTGCCAGCAATTCTGCGGACCCCCACACTAGAGCAGCAGACAGACCAGTTGACTTCGCTATTACGGGATGCAGCGGACAGGTGCTTTGGCAGACCCCCCCTCGCATCGCCGCTCAGGGACAACAACATTTCCGCGTAACCGGTGGTTTGATGCGGAGTGTAAAGAATGCAAGCGCCAGCTCAGGTCACGATCGGATCCGGTACCCGGCTTACTGGGAGCCACCACACGTACCGCGCCCATCCGGAAAGGAGACAAAGGCGCCGTACCTTGCCGTGAATCGAGGGGAGATGTTCTATTTCTGTTGGACACTCATCCTCGAACCTTTTAGCCAGAGTGCTTCAAGGCCAGCCCGACCCTCGGGGGGACATCACACCGGGCGGTGGGAGCAGTACTACGGCAGCTCTATGACCCACCGAGGGGACGCCAGACGCCCATACCCCCACGGGATGGCCCCCATTGGTTCTCGTGGAGGAGGATGTTGTGGAGGGCCTTTGAACGGCGGCTAATGGTAAGGCAAACACCTCGATGGTATGCGTGCCGAAGTTACTCAAGTGGGCGTGGCAGTAGCCGGGTGCCGATCCTCACTACCACCGTTCCAACAGCATTGCGGGAAGGTTTCCCAGACAATGGACCCACGCGTGGTTGTCCCCATTCACAAGGCGTGGGCGACCCACCACCGTCCTACCAATTACCGGACGATCATGGTCGGTTCGGTATTTGCCAAACCGTTATCGGGCATTCTCGGCGGCCAGATTGACCCTACTGGGCGAGGGCGGATGTGCGCGACCCTCACACAAGCAGAGATTTAGACCTCGCCACTCAACGATTGACCATATCTTTACACTGCTGGCATTGATTGAAGACACGGAACCATCGCGTAGACTTGTATTGTCGCTTTGTGGACTTCAAGGCTTTTGATATGGTCCTCGGGAAAAGCTATGAGCTAGGATCGTAGGCATTTGGGGCCGCCATTTTATCTTGAGTAATGCCATATCAAAGGGCGTATGAGAGTTATTTTGGCGGGATGCGCCGACAGGCCAAGCATTCACCGGTAGTATCGAGGGTCCGGCAGGCTGCCCCCCTCACCAACACTTTTTGGCCTCTACATTGATCGGGTTAGAGCCCGGCATACCGAGCATGGGGATGGCATATAGCTTTTTGCACGGTCATCATCCCGGCTCATCTATCGCGGACAATGTTGACCGCCCACACCCTTAAGCTATGCGCCTCATCCGGATGCCCTAGACACATTCTCGGGCTACGACATCGCGCGTGAATCTGGCTAAGACCGGGGTGGTTCTCATATCCTCTTCACGCCACCCCACGCCTCCTCGCACTCACATATCGGGGCGGCCTGTGGAGGTCCGCCCACCTACAAGTACCTAGGGGTGGGGTACATATCGGCGTCCATCCGTGGGGGTGACAAAGCAGCCGAAAGCGCTTTATGCCATGCGCAGTAACAACACCATACCGTGTGCAGAGCTCTATGATTGGGGCCATCAACACATCTGCTTTCGAAAGACCGGTCGAGGCCCACCTTCTCAGCGGGTCGAAGCTTTGGGAACTGGGTCGTCTCTTTGGCGACTGGAATGACTTGGAGCAAAGTGTAAGGCATTTTGGCATGGGCACAGGGTGAAACCTTCAGTCCCCTATCGATTCTAGCTGCGTGAAATCGGATTCTTGCGGCCGGCAGCCCTTGATAAACACATCGCCTATTTTCGTAAAGTAGTTAATATGGGTGATGCTCGGGCCCCGCACTCCAGCTTACGCCGTGGCAATGGTCCGGCAGCGGCTCAGGCCCTTGGAGGGGTAAGAGAGACTGGTTCGCCCGATGGAACGCGGCGAGGAGCACAAAAGCGCTTGTGTGGACACAGAGGCCGGTCGTGATAGCCTCGGGCGGAGTACCTCGACGCTTGCTTCCTTGGCAAGCTCGGGACCCCCTAAGGCCTAGAGCAGTCAAAACGGCCCATTACAAGGAGCACATCAACCCCGTGTTAGCCCGGGCCCGCCCGACTCTACCACGTTCCCAAAACCGCCTCGAAAAGCGCCGGACTCATTGCCTCCATTCGCACAGGTGCCCACCATCTTCGCATCGAGGCAGGCGGGTGGATTGGGGAGCCCCGCCAGACAGCTCTGTCGGTCTTTGTCAAGCGGGTGCCATTGAGGATGAGTCTCACACTTTCGAGTTGCCCAAAGATTGGGTCAGATCCAGGGGCGGATCACGCCTCCCCTTAGTACGGCCGGACTTGCCCCTACATTTGCCGATGAACACACCGGCCAAGACTCTGCTCTTCGGGGTCGTACATTCAGGAGGTAATTGGATCTCGCGAGCTCACCTTTGCCCCACTGGCTGCTGCCCGGTGATCGGGCACTACGGGTGCGCGGGCATGAGTGTATATATTTGTGTGTTTTGCATTTTGTATATTGGAGCAGTTTGTCGGCGGGGCTGATTGATTTCGCCAGTTTTTCCTCGAAAACCCGCCGGGCGGGGTTTTAATCCGGGGTAGTAATCCGCTTGTGGCGGCTTTTTCTTGGGTCCCATAGACCGATTGCTCTCCGTGGGCGATAAAAATACCTTCCTTCCTTCCTTCCTTCCAACTATTAAGATATGGCATAAGAGGTTGTGCCATGTTAATACTAAAACTGTTGAATTAGTAGGCGAGAAGGGTTTGATCATTCTTTGAAAAAAGACAAGCATGCAAGGTATTATGCACGGGATGTATTCTTGGAAAGCATAGCGGTACGCCATTGAGAAAATCATACAAAAGGGCCAAGGGAATCCTTGATTTGGTTCACATTAATCTATGTGGACCATTGAATATAACTAATCTGTCTGGAAAAAGATATTTCATGACACTGATAGATGATTTTAGTAGGACAACCAAAGTGTACTGTTTGAAGACTAAGGATGCTGCATTTGAGACTTTCAAATAGTATGTCAATGATGTTGAAACTGGAAAAGGAAGAAGGGTTAAATGCTTATGTTCTGACAGAGGAGTAGAGTTCCTCACAAGTGAGTTTAAGCAATACTGTAAGAGAAAGGGAATCAAAAGGCAACTTACACGCAGATACTTCCCCCAACAAAATGGAATTGCTGAAAGGAAATACAGAACTATTTTGAATACAGTAAGGAGCATGCTCAAATCCTCGGGTTTACCAAATTTCCTTTGGGAAGAAGCAGTAAAAACTATTGTGCTTGTCCAAAATATCTTGCCATCTATAAGTACTCAAGGTGTTGTTCCTGAAATGCTATGGTCTAAAAGGACCCCTGAATATAATAAATATATGCATTTTTGAATGCCAAGCTCGAAGAAGAAATCTTTATGAAGCAAGCACCAGGGTTTGAACAGGGAAATGACAAGGTTTGGAAGTTAAAGAGGGTTGTCTATGGCCTTAAGCAATCATCAAGAGAATGGAACCAAGAGATGCAAGGATGCAATACTAGCAGAACCCCAGCAGTACCAGGACCCAAGCTGTCAAAACAAATGTGTCCACAAAATGAGATTGAGAGAGAAGGAACGAAACAAACTCCCTATAGCTCACTGATTGGATGTCTCTCATATGTGGCCAACTGTACCAGACCTAATATTGTACATATTATCAATATGTTGAGTAGATACAACAATGATCCTGGCAAGGATCATTGGACAGCTGCAAAGAGGGTAATGAGATATCTAAAGGAGTAATGGATGAAGGTGTAACATACTCTACAAAAGATCTACATTTGAAAGCATATTGTGATGCTGATTAGAGTGGGGATCTTGACATGAGGAAGTCCACATCAAGATATCTCATAGTGGGGATCTTGACATGAGGAAGTCCACATCAAGATATCTCATATTTCTAGGTGTTGCTCCAATTGCTTGGAAAAGCAAAAAACAAAGTGCAATTGCAATGTCAAGTGCTGAGGCTAAATATGCAGCAGCTACCTTGTGTGCAAAAGAGTTAATATGGGAAAGAAGATTGATATGTGAGCTGGGATATGAACAACCTCATGCCACAATTGTGCTATGTGACAGCACCAGCTGGATTGCAATGTCAAAGAATCCTTTGTTTCATTAAAGAACTAAGCATATAGAACTGGAAATGCATTTCATTTGGAAGTCAGTTAAAAAAGGGCAGGTCACATTGGTGTATGTTAATACAGCAGCTCAACTAGCAGTTATACTAACCAAGGTATTATTTGAGAATAGGTTCCTTGAACTGAAGAAGCAAATACAAGTTCTGGGTATTACATGAAGGGGGAATGATGAATATTATCATGTATATCAGAACTTGTATCATCATGCATAAACAGTACTAGCACATAACTTGAGATTCATAGTTGCAGAATGTCACATGAAGAAAAACATGCACAAGGGAACTTGGTTTCAAATGATATCGAACCTTGGAACATGGACATTATTTTTAAGGTTCAATGGTTATATTGCATGTTGGTTCAAAGAATACCCAGCACGATACTATTGTAGACGGTTGAATTTAAATTAGAAGTTTATGACGTGCACATGGTTCATTGGAGGTGCCAAAGGAGGGAACTGATCTTCAAACCAGTCGGTCTGGCACAGCGTCCGGATCGACCCAAATAAATAAAACAGGAATTGTTAATTGCTTATATCTGTAGAGGTGGATGATTCAAGTGTAACTGGATCATGCCTGAGCTGCTCTAGAAGATAATGCAACTGCTACAGTGAATTGATCATAACCATATGAATAGTAAAGTTTCAATGGTTAAAATACAATATGTATGTGCTTGTGTGATTATTTCAAGTTGAATGCTAATGGCCTCTATGATATCTAAGATTGCATAACTTTGTTTTAGTTGTGAACTTGAATACTCTATTAGATTCTTTCATCGGGCACTTGAGCAATGCATGCTCCGAAGGCTAGAATCTAAAAAGGAGGCACTTTTAGGGTTCCTGCCTCATTATGCCTACGTTTAAGGGTTAGGGTCTAATGGGCCATATGGCTCATATGGGGTATTGCCATGGCAATATAGAATACATTCACATGTTACATAACATGTGCAATATAATGAGTTCTACTGGTTGTTCCTCATGGTACAATCCTTTACGATCGCCGTGTACATATCGTCGTAATCAACATGTACTAGTGACACGGCAGTTTAATATAATAATAATAATAATAATAATAATATGAATTAATCACGCTCACTTTGGACCTTGAAGGTCATGGAGCGAAAGCATACAATTGTGTTCACAATTTCAGTAATAAAGAGCGGTGTGCTTCTACAGTTTTAAAATATCTACCAAGTACCATTGGATCCCGTTCTAACAAAGAAGAAAAGGATAGATCTGTTATGCCGAACCTAACTCGAATCTCCTCGTATGCTGAGCAATATAAGAAAGTATGAGCTTCGTCTTCAGCCATGTTCAATGCACATACCTTGCAAAATCTCTCTTCCTTTGGAGTTTTTGACCATCTGCCTATTTCCACCTGTAACCGGTGGGAGCTCGTTCTATATCTTGCTATATACTGCTTCAAATGTCCGGGGATTCGAGCTTTCAAGTAGTCCCGTTCCGAGTACACCAATAGAGGATTAACTTTGAGATGTATGTGACCATACGTGAGCCTTGTTCTGCCCAAAGCTTCTCCACAACTCGAGTCTGCACTGGGTCTCGAGCACCAATATCGATGTCTACCGTAATTGATGCAGGGAGACCCCCCATCTCTCCGCCCATATATGGACATCTCGATATCATCCTGATGCCGTTGACTGAGATAGAGCAATTTTAGATAATCGCCCATCTGGTTGGCCTGGCTCTTGTTTTGGGGAGTTCAGGCAGGTAAGGACGTGTGTTGCCACGATTCTCTAGCCGCCTATCGAGCCATTGCCTTTCAAAAAAAGGAGAGAAAATACTTTCTACCTCATCGGACCATGGAGATGCAACCCGAGTAGCCTCGTTGGGGGTACCAAGAGGTTATGTCTTGACAAGTTACGGTCATGATAGAGTCAACAAAGTATGCCTGGGAGGGGATGGATGGAGTGGTCAACCCTAGCCATTGTTTATTGCTAGCCTAGTCATTGTTATGTCTCGGTCTGCTCTATCTTGAGACACCAGCCATCATCTATTTTTCCCCACGAGTCTAAGCCTGGGTAGAAGCTCATGTGATGATGATGTATTGATATATATGATGGATCTATTGTTGGATAAATGACACTACCCTTCGAGGAGCCGAATGTATTGTATTGTTGCCAGTGCTGATCTTGTATTTATGCTTCTGCTGTTATAGGAGCCCATAGGAGACGGGTGCGCAAGACACCTTTGTATCTCCTTCTCCGTGCCCAGCCATCCACGGAAATGGGACAAGCGGAGGGGCCCGATGCGAAACCAATATTTTTGGATGGGGGATTTCCCATGTGGTATAGGGGGGGCGTTGTATACTTTGTGGCATAGTATAGTTCCATTCATTCTAAATACAAGCGCCATCAATGGTTGCGGTATTGCCAATGGATCATGGAGCTAACTCCCAATGAATCTCCTGCCACCATATCTTGATTAGTGTTTGCAATAACAGAGGTTTATCGTTACCTAAATTGAGTATGTCTGCGCCAAATTAGAATTGCCACCTCTCCAATAAAGGGCTTGCTAAAACCAATGTGGTCTGTCACCACACATATGACACAAGTAATGACAGGCCCACACCTCAATACAATAATGCCTTGGCTCTGATGTATTAGCAATAGACCGACATTCCTTGGATGGGGATGCCCAACTTTGCATCTCCTATTTATGCCGCTTCCTTCCTCTTTTCAGTCATTGCTGCTCTCTTGAGCTCTTTCCATTCTACTCATTTACAAAAAAGCTAGTTTTTAGTCCATTCTATTCTAGTTCTTACGGCTTCCCTAGTCCATTAGATTTTCTACCTTAGAGTCTTGCCTGAAATGTTGTTTCGTTGTGGGTGTAAGAGAGCCCAGTTTTAGTGTCTCTGAATTTTCTTTGGTAATTCAACAATCAGAAGAGTGCTTCATTCATGGGGTTCACTTATAGTAAGGGGTAATTCATAGGGTGATAAAAAACACCCTCAGATAATCATTTCTTGAAAGGCAAATTCGACCCCTTCCGTACAAAGTTTACCCCAAGTAGTGGCAAAAAACCCCCTACCTCTTACGTATACGTATGGAAATGGGTCGAAAAAACCCCCCTACAAGTCACTCAGGCACATTGTATGGCACTTACAGTGAATCCCCCTTGGCTTCATTGTATATCGTCTTCTGGCCTTCCTGCCTCGCTTTGGTGATTTTGGTTATCGGCCTTGCACGAATGCACCTCAAGTCCGGCTTTGGTTTCTAGCTCCGTTATGAGATTCCAATGGAAAGCTATTCTTTTGGGAGATTTCACCTTCAGATTTAGGCTGATGCAGAGACTCCAATCCGATCTATGATTGTCTATGTTAGATTTATAAAATAATCTCTGAGAAATAATGGATCAGTTATAAACAAGTGTTAAACAAGTGTTAAAGTGTTAAAAGTGCTAATGGCTCAAGTGTTAATATTTTTTTGGGATCATTGGATCCCAGAACAATCCCTGGAATATGCCAGATCAAGGATGAAGGAATTTACACCTCACACCCCTATATAGCAAAACGCTCCCCATACATCATCAAATACGTATGGGGATATCTCCCTAATGCTTAGACACATGATGTGATGTGACCTGTCATCGCTGCCAAAGCAAACAACCTCTCCCATGACATTAATTACCAAAATAGTAGAAATCCGTGCAGAAGGACATCTGCATAGAACCCGTGAGCAAATTTGTACATGAGAGACTGGCATAACGGAATGGCTGGCATAGAATGTATAGCCTAACTTAGTAGGTGCTGCATAATCGGGACGAATTTGAAGAGAAATGGAAAGCGCAAAAAACCCTCGCAATTCCCGCAACTCGAACACAGAAGTGGCAATACTCTTATCGTAGATGAAAATTCCTATTTGTTCTGCAATACAAATAAGAATGCATGCTCTGTCTGTCACAGCGGTGTGCTTACCAAAGGCCAGCTTTCAGAAAACGACACCCTATGACTCACCAAGGCCTCTTGCATCGTGGGATTTGAACCCACTAATCCAGGGTTCTGTCTCACCATCAGGCCAAAATTAAGACTTTGCATCAAGATTTTGAATCACAAGAAGTTTGGCACAAAAGAAAAATGTAAGCAGATAACTCTATCGCTGGCTTTGCACCCACATAACTTTGCCGAAATCAAGATGCCTCATCTGAATTTTGAATTGCAAACAAAAAATAAACAGTACACCACCAAGTACAGTTCATGTAAATATAACGTAAACAAAAGCCTTGCTCATATTATTTCTTAGACTCTACTGTTTATTCAGCATAGACCTTTTTGCAAGATTGAAGAATCTGTGTTCATCAATAACTCTAGACCGTGCTTTCTCTAGTATGATCTCCATAATGGCTTTCTTTGCATTTTATAATTCAGGATAAAGTTGGATAGTCTTAGATATCCCTGACATAACCCAGCAAGCACCCAATCTCCTCCACATTTGCAGAAGGGTGCCGATCTTCTGCCTCTGCTTGAACTCCAATTCTTGACATGAAGGGTAGTGAATATGGAAATAATGAGACCCCATTGCCTCCTGTCTGACAATTATTCCCAGGCCATAATTTTCAGATACACTAAGTGCATTCATTTTTTCAGAGCATGTAAGACAAAGGTCATTCTTTCTTATGAACTTGTACTAAGCAAATAAGGCATATGGAAGGGATGCAAAGCTAAGCAAAATCAAAATGATTATCGCAAATGCCATTGCGTTTAATGAGTTATGTTAATCTTCCTTGCCTCTCCATTTTAATCCCAGCTTCCATCTGCAGCATATATGTTTGACAGTTCTATATAGACTGATGATTTGTTAGGGACCATATCAAAGACATGCTCTGCTGCCTTGTTTCCTAGGAATGTATTACCATGAATCCTGCATGCACCAAGAAGTGACATCCAGGCAGCATCATAAGTGAATGGCATGGCACATGCGAGATCCTCTGCCTCATCCAGCCACCCTACGCCCAAAAAAGATCAACCAAACTTCCATAATTCTCTACATATGGAGTACCAGAATTATCTCCACTGATTGAAACAAAATAATGACAACCATCATCAACTAGTCCAGCATGGCTACATGACGAAATGATGGCTATGAAGGTGATCCTGTCTGGACAGCTGCCTTCCTGCAGCATTTCTTGGAAAAGATTAAGAGACTTTTCTGCAGAACCATTCTGAGAAGATGCAGAAATTATAGTATTCCATGAGATTATATCTTTTTGCTGCATTTTACCAAAGGCTTCATAAGCATCCTCCAGTCTACCACAGTCGTTATAAGTATCAATTATGCTGTTCCCCACGGAAACATCAAAGTCAGTTGCATTATGGAGTACATAAGCATGAACCCATTTGCTTTGTACAAATGCACCTATGTTAGAGCAAGCAGTGAAGATGGATATGTAAGTGACTTTACTTGGCTTTGTGGATGTTAGTAGCATGTTCTGAAACAGCTCAACGGCCTGTTTGGAATAGCCATGCATTCCATAAGCTCCAATAATACAGTTCCAAGATATCACATCCTTTTGTTGCATATTCTCAAATAATAAGCTAGCAACTTCAAGATCTCCACAATTTCCATACATGTTCATTAGCGCAGTGTCCAAAATCACTCCTGGCTGATAACCAGCACTGACTGCATGGGCATGAATTAATCTACCTAATGCTAAATCTGATGCATCAAAACACGAATTCAAAATAGTTGTAAAAGTAAACACGTTTCCTTTTAAATTGTGCTGATGCATCTCTTGAAAAAGCTGAAAGACTTGACTGCTATGCCCATTCTGAGAAAATGCAGCAATTAACGAGGTCCATGTTATTACATTTCTTTGTTGCATTCTGTTGAATGTGTTGCATGCACTTTCCAAATTTTCACACTTAGCATACATGCTAATTAGTGCAGTTCCCACAACAACATCTAACTCAAATCCACGCATAATAGTCTGGGCATGCAGAACTTTTCCCTCAGCCATAAAAGCAGGGCTGGGACAGGTATTTAGAATGTTGATGAAAGTGATCTCGTTTGGCATTACTTTTTCATGCTGCATTTGTCTCAAAAACGAAATAGCAGTTTTCCCTACATATGGTGTTATGATGGAGTTCCATGAAACTACATTGTGTTCGTGCATGGTATTAAATATTCGAGAAGCATATTCTAGACTTCCATGTTTACCATACAGATGAAGAAGAGCATTGCTTGTAACAATCTTAGTTTCCAAGTCAGTGCCAATTATGCTTGCATGTACCAGTTTGCCTCTATTCAGGCTCGTGCATGCATCAACAACAGTGAGAAATGTCAGCACCTCTGGGTCTAGCCCATTTCGCCTCATTCTGAAAAAGATATTAAGGGCTTCCTTTCCATCCCGTTCTGGATGTTTATTGAAAGCATAGTATTCCAGGTAACCATGTTTTTATGCTGAAGCTTCTGGAATACCACTTCTGCATCTTCCAGACTATCACACCTCCCATACATGTTAATAAGAGCTGTGCCTACGTGCACATCTGCTTCTAATTCATTGCAGATAATATAAGCATGAAATAGCTTACCATTCATAAGGGCACTAGGGCAGGTACATGCATTCAGAACTGTAATAAATGAAACTCTGCTTGGCCTTATCCCATGTTGGATTATTTGCCAAAATAACTGAATTGCCTCACTTTCATGCCCATGTTCAGCCAATACCGCAACCATGGCATTCCATGCTACTACATCTTTCTGTGGCAATTTTTCAAATGTTGCGTATGCATAGCCAAGATTCTCACACACTGCATACATGTTAATGACAGCAGTGATTACAACAACATCCAACTTGAAGTCACTATCTAGTATGCTGGCATGCACAAACTTTCCTTCTGCTAAGCTCGCGAGATTAGAACAAACGTTTAGAAGGGTGATCAGTGTACCTCTATTAATTAATATATTGTCCAGTCCCATCTGTTGCATAATTCTAATAGCGTCCCTCAGAAAACCATTCTGGGCATATACTGCTACCATTCTGTTCCATGAAATTGTACTTGGGCATGACATTCTATCAAAAACCTCCTGAGCATCTAACACACTCCCACATTTATGGTACATCTGCACAAGGTGATCACCTAGAAAATTAGAAATCCCTGATTCAGCATCTATAATGTACTTATTAATATAGGCATGAACTCGCCTTCCTTCTAGCAAAGCCTTGGCCCTAGCATCCCCACATAACCGCAAGAGTGCGGCATAAGTGGAAGGTTCTGCTGCCTGATCTTGCTGTTCTAAGAAATTCACAGCTTCCTTTAGTTTTCCTTCGGTGCATAATCTACTCAGGTCCATTAGCAACCCTTGATCTGATCCTTTTCCTAAATGATCAATTGCCCACAGTTTGTAACTAAGAGTCTTGAAAGTTTCAATTGAGAAAGAATATAAACAGAATTCAAAGGGCAGGAGCATAAGAAGGAAGGAGCAACGTACCGGTTGATGGTGCATTTTCAATTGCTGCTGGTTGAAGAGAGGACGTAGTAACTAAGGTCATTAACCTTCGTTTGCTGCTACATGGGTATTCATTTCCAATCATATTTGACTGGGATGCAATCGGAGAGAGAAAATGAATACCAGCCATATCCAAATGGGTTCTATCTTCAACGTTTTTTAGCTTCATCAACGGATCTTCTCCATTTAAGGAAGTGGACGGTGCTGATTCCCCATTAGTTCCTCGATTAATTTTGTGGGCGGTCCAGATTCCCCAAAGTTTTCCCCCAGATTTTGGTTTATTTGGAGTCCGGGCAAACTTTGTATACTTATGTATTTATGTATGTACAAGAATTTGGCACCGGCGAAGTCGGCGCTTTGTGCATCCATGGGAGTCGAACCCAAGTGAACCTAAGTGCGACCATTGGTGCGGCGCCCGTGGTGTAGAGGGAGCACCGATCTCCGAGGGGATCGGTGTTCCATCTACATCTTGGGCATGAGATCGAGGGAGTGTCTTTTTTTTTTTTTTTTTTTTTTTTGTGGGTACGCACCTTGTTTATAGAAGTAGTTCTTTGTAGACGGCGCTTGTTGTAATCTTGTTGTGTTTGACTCGTCAAGGAGGATCAAGACGTCTTCTTTTCGTCGTGTAGGTGAGCGCCATGAAAAGCGAGGTTCATGAAGTAGTCTAGTTCGGTATATTTAGGACATGTTTTGGTCATTGTGCAGATACCAGCCTAGTGTTCCATGTGGGAAGAACAATAAGTATTAAAGCAGTTCATATGTAGGGTCAAGAATACTCAAGAACACTGGGTCGTGGTCGTGCTGCATCTAACCCATTGCAGTTCCAGGTTTTATGGTAACAGTGTTATTGGCATGCACGATAGCAACTATTTCATCTGATGTAGAGGAGTCTGCGAGACTGTCTTGTAGGTGCGGACGTAATTCCTTTATTCTTGATGTGGTCAAACTGCTTTTTACGCCTCCTCATGACCAAGTATGGTTCCCAGAAGGCAGTTGTAGTTTAAATACAACAACTTTTTGACATATAAGCAATTGACAAGTTTCTTCATCCCATAAAAATGTTGGCTGGCCTTGAATTTGATGTTTGGACTTTCGCTTTTGATCTCAGTTTTAGGTAACTTGTAATAATGATTAATATCTCCCCATATAGAGCAAAACTTACTCTATGATGTCCTCCAAAAAAACATAGTATGAAAGTTCAAAATGATATGAAACCAAGGCGGCAGTTCTAGTGGAAGACCTTGGCATGGGCTTTACAGGTTTGTTGCGAGGAGATTTCCTTGGGGATGTCTTTGTTCCAAGCTGCTCCGTCATGATCTCTTCCCTGGTGCTTGACTCTCGAAAAATGCAAGCTTTTGGCTATGGAGGTCCTGATCTTGGCTATGGAGGTTCGAATATGGATGTCAAGCTTTCGGCTATGGAGGTTCGAGCGGGAGGGAGGTTGAACAGAGAGCGGGAGGAGAGTTCAAAATTATTTGCCCTATTAATGATTCATTCCAAGAATAATAATTTCGGGGAGGGATTTCCTTACATTTTGAATTTGTAAATGTAAAAAATCGGCACTTTTTGCCCACCCTTTCATGCTTCTACCTTCAATGGCACGATACATGACCTTATGTTTCTAAGCAACACAAAGACTTGACTCATGAAATGAGCCGAAAAAGACTTCATGCTTGTCGATCAAAAAGAAGAGCACAAAAGCGCTAAAGAACCATATCTATGCAAGCCAAAAACAACAAGAAATATCACTCTTTGTGAACCTTTTAG
Source organism: Isoetes taiwanensis (assembly GCA_021234155.1). Classification (NCBI taxonomy): domain Eukaryota; kingdom Viridiplantae; phylum Streptophyta; class Lycopodiopsida; order Isoetales; family Isoetaceae; genus Isoetes; species Isoetes taiwanensis. The sequence goes on from JAJEKV010000087.1 coordinate 2,306,446, forward strand.
TGCATATAGCAAATCGAAGTTGTCCGGGATGTACAAGTAAGAGAAATCATGGAGCTTGCTTGTAACCAGCGTTGCCAAAGAGCAACTCCTCCAAAAACCGAGTTTTTCGATTTGAGGACATCGTGACTACCAAGTCCATATGAAGATCAACTTCAATTGCACCAAGTACATAACCTTATGGTTCGGGCAACACAAAGGCGACTTGTCGACGAGCTAAAAAGACTTCATGCTTGTCGATTAGAAGGGCCCGAAATTGCTAAAGAACCATACATGTGCAAAGACACAACACCTTAAATATCGCTTTTGCGAAGATTTTCGTGCATATAGCAAATCGAGGTTATGCGGGATGTATAAGCAAGAGGAATCATGGAGCTTGCCTCAGTAAATCCGTGCATTGAAAGAGCAACAACCGAGTGGATGCCAATATCTCTGAGATGTGTATTTTGTATGTGTTACAGAGTCATAGAGCTTATAACTATTCGCTTTCTCATTATATCCTACTAAGAAAGTGGGGATAATTGATTGTCCGAATTTAGGACAAAATTTTATGTTAAAATGCTCCAAATTACCACTGTGAAGTATCATGAGTGTAATGAATGATGCATTCTTCTTATATCTACATAGAAAATTACTCTATCAACTTACATATAGTGTAATTAGAGTTAAACCATGCAAATAACTAGATTTCTGGATGATGTACAACCATAGGATTAACACATTAGAGGTTAAAAATTTGACTTAATTCCAAAATTATAGGCTGAAAACTCATCATTTACTAGCTAGTGATGTTTATTGATGAATGAAAGTGAAGATCATGAAGTTTAAATATAAGAATAAAAAATTAAACCATATGACCTTTGATGCGTCTTTCTCAAACTTTGTAGAGAACACACTACATTTCTCCAAATAAGCCTTTCAAATGGTTCAAAATAAGGCAACGGACATACATATAGGTCCCCTATTTAGGTTGTGTGGCTTTCTTGCAGAAATATACGAAGAAACATGGTTATTTTTTACTAATATAAAACTGGTATATCCATTGCTGCTACAAAGCATTAGAATTTTAGTAGGATGTTATAAGTAGGCCATCTTTTATGTACACTATATTTTTCATGAATGCGGGCCTTCCTTTGCAATATAACTCTTTATTTTCATATTGAAATAATATACTATTTAAAAGATATGGATATAATTAAGCATGAACCATTTATGGTCTATAACTAGACCAATTGTATAGAGCATATATCTCTCACTAGCCCTATCCATTTTGTCCCCATAATGATACCATGGTTTCTTACCTTTAACAACATAATTTTTGAAAGGTGTAAGTGGAAGTCCATGTAGATTCAAATGGCGAATAAATACCCCATAAATTCACAGTTGTTTGTGCTTAAATATTGCCCTCAAATTATGCAAGCTCGTCTAACCAATTAATTTTATCCCATAGAGAACTGTACGCATAAACTATATTCTAAAGTTGAGATCAAAATTGATTAAGATATTGCCTCTATTAATTTTTAAACTTCCGGTCCTGTGAACCACGATTTATAGTCATCAACTTCCATATTTTTCTTTGAATTTTTTTTGCATTGATTTTATGACATGAGACATTTTGAGAATGTGTTTTTCAAAGTCACATCTCGAGGCATAAATCTAGAATAAACATAGAAGACATATTTGAATTTAATGCTATAAAGTTTAATCCAAATCTCAAGGTTATGATCAAGAAATATTTTCATTACTAAAGTAAGCCAGAAGCTATTCATATCCCAAAATTCAACTTCAAATCAATTAACATAAGGAAGTTATTGATTTTAAATGGACCTATGGACCAATAATGGGCTCAGGTACAGAAAACTTTCTTGATTTCTTGTTTCCATGTCTTTTGCTTTTTTAATGAGCTCAAGAGTGGGTCTTCTTCAGATCGGGAGGTCTTGTCGCCCGAGTTTGACAAGGTAAGCATTAGGCAGCTTAGGAGCAACAATTTTGATAGCATGTTTCCAGGGCTAGTGCAAATAGTGCAGGATGTTTGGGGTTCTGAAGCCCCTGCTGTTAGGGGTTATCAAGAGTGCAGGATTAAGCCTATTTGGATGGCAGATTTTTTTTCTGTGTATGAGCACGTTTTTTGTAGGAAGGACATTGCAAATCATCACATTCCATTGTATTTTGCCAACAAGTGAAACCCGGGATTAAAAAAACAAATCTAAAACTAAAAGGTGCGGCAAAGAGTTTGACCTTCAAAGGGGGCATCCTCGGCTCTATATGAAGGTCGTCCTCCATGGCATACATCTTCATTTCGAAGACGCTCCTCATCAGGGTAAGCTCGATCAACCCATTTTGAACCCCGTGATAGAACAAACAACTTGTGCCTTGATAAGTTTCTCAACTTCGGTGGAGTGAACTTGGCTTACCATTCAGAATAGGATGGCCTCTTGATGAAGACACGATTCGGACCGAAGTCGGGTAAAAAGCATGTTAGGGTGTACCACTTTTGGAACCTCGCAAAAGTACATACACTAGGTAATGAGAACCGGTACTTTCTCATTTTTATTTTCATTAAAACTAGTACAAAGGTCCAAAATAAAAGTCAAGGACGCATTAATATTCAAAGTTAAGATAAAGATAATGCTACCGGAGACCAAAATATATATAAAAGTTCTAAAATATAACTTTTATTGAGATATTACACGGGTACCCAGTACCCAGTCCTGGGTACCTTTTTAGGTACTTTTTTGGTCACTAAATAATACTTTTTAAGGGACACCCTAACATGCTTTTACCCTGGCATCGAAGGAGCAGGCACAATAGCTGGAGTACGCCTGCGAACTGTAACCTTGGTCCTCGCCATTGAGCTCGATGTCGGGATAGGAAGATGGACGAAATAAAGCTGACCCGAGGAAGATGGACGGAATGAAGCTGCAGGGCAGAATTTTGGGAATGAGGCAGAAGAGGAAAGGGATGTTTGCATGCATAAGATTTCACACTTCGGGACCCGAGCCATCCACCTCAATATTTTTTCAAATGTAAAATGTATAGGTTGATCAATATATGAGACCATGCATATGAGACCCTAAATGTAAAATGTATAGGTTGATGTTCAATATATGAGACCATGCATATACGACCCTAAATGTAAAATGTATAGGTTGAAATATCCCACATGCTTATCTCTTAAAACAAAACAGTTATATATAAGGTAGGTGTCTCCAATTTTAGGTTGGATTGGGTCCCGTGGTAAGAGCCCAACCCTTGCCACGAGGATCCATTCCTCTTGCAAAATGTTCCTTCACTCCACCCTCTTAAGTTCAAACTCGCCGCTTCAAATGCAATTCTAAGTTTTAACTTCATAAGCAACTGCAATTCTTACTGCAACTTCATAAGCATGTATATGTGGGATATTATTAAGATTGACAAACGTATAAAATGCAATTTCAATTGCAATACATGTATGAATATGCTACTTCAAATACAATTCTAAGTTTTACATCATGGGGGCTTCTTGCAACTTCATAAGATTGACAAATGTATATCATGGGGCTCAGGGTTTAGGGTTAACAAATGCATAGAATGCAAGCTCAATTGCAAAACATGTATAAACTTGGAAAGCATGTATTAAGATTAAGAAATGCATGTATAGAAGTGCTATATAGACCCATTAGTTTACATGATTAGTTGCTATCTCGGTTTAAGAAGAGTATAACCCATTTGATATTATAGCAAATTATATTTAACAAAAAATACATGGAAAATACCTTTGGAGACCCTGATTTTCTCTAATGTTTTTGCTATAGTTTCACGGAAATTTGGCAAAAGGATAGCAAACTATGGGATCATCAATAGTTCTAATATGTTCTAATTAACCCTAAACCCATAACACACTTATGAAGTTAGAATAAACAATGTGACCATATGCAAGTGATGTGGAAACTTATGCCCCTATATGTAGAAACTTATGTGATGTAGAACAATGTGACCATATGAAACTTATGTAGACCATATTCAAGAGATGATCACGGAATTATGGCTAAAGAAATGGAGCTAGAATTTCACGCTAATGTAAATGAGATAGGTAGTCAATAAGTTCACAGTATTAACTAGCAATGAGATTAGCTATAGTTTCATGGAAATTTGACAAAGGGAATGGATGCTCACGGAAGCCAGGGTGTTTAAGCCACGTTGGCATGTTGGAGCCTAAGTGGCATGTTGGGGAGCCAATGTGGCATGTTTTGAGCCACCTTGACATGTTTGAGCTACCTTGACATGTTGGAGCCCTGGCATGTTGGAGCCCGCTTAACATGTTTGAGCCACCTTGGCATGTTGGAGCCAGCGTGGCATGTTTTAGACACCTTGGCATGTTTGAGCCTAGGTGGCATGTTGGAGCCTAGGTGGCATGTTGGAGTCTAGGTGGCATGTTGAAAGCCCACGTGGCATGTTTGAGCCACCTTGGCATGTTGGAGCCTATGTGACATGTTGGAGCCTAGGTGGCATGTTTGAGCCACCTTGGCACGTTTGAGCTTTGGTGGCATATTGGTGCCTAGGCGACATGCTTGAGCCACCTTGGCAGGTTGAAGCCTAGGTGGCACGTTGGATCCCGGGCATGTTTGAGCCACCTTGGCATGTTGGAGCCTATGTGGCATGTTTGAGGCACGTTGGCATGTTGGAGCCTGGGTGGCATGTTGGAGCCCACGCCGCATGTTTGAGCCACCTTGGCATGTTTGAGCCTAGATGTTATGTTGGAGCCCGGCGTGTTTGAGCCACCTTGGCATGTTGGAGCCTAGGTGGCATGTTGGAGCGTGGAATGTTTGAGCCGTGTAGGAGCCCGCGTGGCATTTTTGAGCCACCTTAGCATGTTGGAGCTCGTGTGGCATACACATTGGCATGTTTGAGCCTAGGTGGCATGTTTGAGCCACCTTGACATAGGTGACGTGTTGGAGCCCGCATGGCATGCTTGAGCCACCTTGGCATGTTGGTGCCTAGGCGGCATGCTTGAGCCAGCTTGGCAGGTTGGAGCCTAGGTGGCAAGTTGGAGCCCACATGGCATCTTTGAGCCACCTTGACATGTTGGAGCCTAGGTGGCATGAAGCCCATGTGGCATGTTTGAGCCATCTTGACATGTTTGAGCCTAGGTGTCATGTTGGAGCCTAGGTGGCATGTTGGAGCCTACGTGGCATGTTGGAGCCTATAGGTGGCATATAGGAGCCCGCATGGCATATTTGAGCAACCTTGGCATGTTTGAGCCTAGGTGGCATGTTGGTGCCTAGGTGGCATGCTTGAGCCACCTTGGCATGTTGGCACCTAATTGGCATGTTGGAGCCCACGTGGCATGTTTGAGCCATGTTGGATCTAATCGTTGAAGTTATTTTTCGCGAATGTAAAACAATACGATACATTCCCAAAGTTGAGCACACAAACAGTATTCCAGGTGGTGGTGCTTTGCTTAAGAAATAGCCTAAAAAAAAACCATACTTCCTTAAGAAATAGCTACGTAAAAGCTACACCACTTCAGAAAACCACACTTCTGTAAAAAACAACCACTTAAAAACTACACCTATTAAAAAACCACACCTCAAAAAACCATACTTACTTTAAAAAATAGCTACTTAAAAAGTATACATAGTTATATAAACCACACCTAAAAAAATCATACTTCCTTAAAAATAGCTTCTTAAAAACTACACCTAGTTATAAACTACACCACTTCAAAAAACCATATTTTATTAAAAAACAACCACTTAAAAACTACACCCGCTTATAAACCACACTTCAAAAAACCTTACTTCTTTAAAAAATAGCTATTTAAAAACTACACCCACTTATAAACGACACCTCAAAAAACAACACCTCGATTGAAAAAAATCATACCACTTTAGAAAACCATACTTCCTTAAAAAACAACCACTTAAAAATTATACCTCCTTATAAACCACACTTAAAAAAACTATACTTCCATAAAAAATGGCTACTTAAAACTACACCTAGTTATAAACTACACCTCAAAAAACAACACCTTCTTAAAAACAACACCCCCTCAAAAAAATAAGCAACACTTCTTTTAAAAAAACAACACCTCAAAAAAAGACCACATCTTCAAAAAAGAAGAAGCTATAGCTCCATAAAAAAAACTACACCGCCTCCTTAATAAACCCACCTCCACATAACCACATGTAGATTTTTTGGAACAACGACATGTGGTCTTTTTGTTACTGTTGTTTTTAGATGTGGACCCAGAATTGGGGTGGTTGTGATGGGCATACACCCAGACGACATCCTCCCAGCCAGTTGGGTAGGAGCATCACGACCCGACCGCCCTCGTCATCTCCTCGTTCAGTTTAAGGATGAGATCTCTCGGCTCCACATTCTGAAGCATGGTAACCACCTTAAGGGGACCACCTTCTCAGTCCAGGAGGATCTTACTCCAGCCCAGCTTTGCCAAAGGACGGTGGAACTTTGCCGAGTCTACGAGGCTCGTTTGCAAAAAAAAAATGGGTAGTGTACCGAGGATGACAAGCTCTTATACGGGATGAGTGCCTTCTAATCCCTAGGTGTTTGGTATCCAGTCTTTCCCAGCTGATTCTTATTGTAAAAAATTGAAACTTAAATGTCTATTTATTTTGTGATGGGGATTAGCCCCCTTGAGTTCGATGATGGGGTTTGTCCCCGTTTTGATTTGGGCTTATGCCTTCCTTCTTATTTAGGTCCAATAACTCGATTGGGTTCTCGTGGACGAAAAAAAGTTTATCTTTATCTTTATCTTTACCATGTGGTAACCACTTTAATAATACCCTGTCTTCAAGAATCTAAGGAAAGTTTTAAGCAACTTAAGAGCATGAGACAATGTAAGAGAATCTTAAGGGACAACCTTAGGAAATTTCGAAGAATTTTGATGGCAATCTGGGAAGTAAAAAGGTATTCACATGGATCTTAATAGAATGTTAGAGAATCTTTTGCAAATATATGATCCGGATCTTTGTCTAGGTTTGCTATAACACAAAAATATGCTTGCTATAGAGGACAATGTTAATGCAATTCTTACACATGGCTTTCTCAACTTTGAATTGGCTTTTGCTTTTGAAGTTCATTTTGAAGGGTCGGCCCATGCAATGGACTATGTACATTCCCTAAAATACATAGAGTTGTTTATAGAGTCTCAATGAGTATAAATCCAACAACACAATATCTTGAATTTAGCATATGAAGCATTTTGGACAACAACAACTTTGCACTCTTGAACAGACAACGGTCAGCCTCGTATGCCCTAAATAAGAAGGGACTTGTATATATATACAAGTATCTTGTTATTTAAGGACTATATTAGGTCGATGGTTGTTTGTTAGGTTTGGTATGAAGTTGTTATAGTGTAAAAGGGTCCTATATATGTTCTTATGTTTGTCCTCCTGAATCCGGCCGTTGATCCGAGATCCTACGGCTCACGTGGCTTTGGGACGTATCCTACGGCCCAGATGGCTTGGGAGTTTTTTTCAGATTATATGTAAGCGATCCTACGTCCCAGTTTGATCCGATCCCGATCGTTTGGTTCGAGATCCTACGACCACGTTGCTTTGAGACACATCCTACGGTGCACATGGCTTTGGGAATTATATGTAATCGATCCTATGGTCTAACTTGATCCGATCTTGATTGTCGATCCGAGATCTTATGGCTCACGTGGCTTGGCACATATCCTACGGTGCACATGACTTTGGGAATTATATGTAATAGATCGTATGGCTCATGTTGCTTTAATTATTGTCACATGGTGAGATCTCGACCCTTGATTGGATCCAAGATCCTACGGCCCAGGTTGAATGCTCATCCCTTAGGAAAAGGCTTTTAAAATTTTTATATTGTGTGGGGGATTCAAACCCTGGCCATTGACCCCCCAGCCCCCCATTCTAACCACTAGACGAAGCATTAATTCCATGAATAATTTATGTTTCAAATATACTTAAGGGTAATGTTCCCATTAAGATAAAATAGACTATAACATTCTAGCTAGTTCAAGAAAGTTCTAGAATGTTCTGGAAGGCTCTAGAAAGAATCTTCTAGAAAGTTCTAGAACATAAGAGAATCTAGGGGGATCTAAGAAAATTCTTCCAGAAAGTTCCAAATTGTTCTAATAAGTTTTAGAATGTTCTAGAATGTAAGGGAATCTACGGGAATGTAAGGAAATCTAGGGAAATACTTCCAGAAAGTTCTAGAATATATTGAAAGTCTTAGAATGTTCCAGAAAGTCTTAGAATGTTCTAAAACATTCTAGAATGTAAAGGAATCCAGAAGAATCTAATAGAATCTAAGAAAATCTTATAAAATGTAAGAGAATCTAAGAAAATATTTACAAGCCTAAGGGAATCTCTTAAAATCTGGGGGATCTAAGGGAATCTAAGAAAATGTTGACGAAATCTTAGAGCATCTAGGGGAATCTTTATAGAATCTCTTTGAATCTCATGTAATGTAAGGGAACCTAGGGCAATCTCATAAAGTCTATAGGGATCTAAGGGAATCTAAGGGGATATTCCTAGAATCTTGGAGAATCTACAAAAATCTAATGGAATCTAGAGGGAATCTTATAAAATTTAGAGGAATCTCCGCGAAACCTCCAAGAGAACCTTGGTAGAATCTTAGAGAATCTATGAATTCAGAGTATTCTCAAGAGAGTCTTTTAGAATGTAGGGCACGACAAGAACTTGCAGCATAGGAACATGCTAAAACTCGGACATGCACTGTAGGACGCATTAAATTTCTTGTATATATATTATTATCTGCTGGCATCTACCACTAGGGGCGAAAAAAGTTCCATGCTTCAAAAATTTGACATAAAAGCTTATTTTCTGCTATATATATGGGCAACAACTCTAAACTATTCCTGATTCAAAATTTGTTTCCCAACAACAAATTTGCAGACATGCAGGCCTGTTTTTGGAGGCCAATTCAACTTAAGAAATCCATACATATTTATATTATGATATGATATATATACAAGTATCTTGTTAATTAAGGACTATATTAGGTCGATGGTTGTTTGTTAGGTTTGGTATGAAGTTGTTATAGTGTAAAAGGGTCCTTGTCCCAAAGCACGAGAGGTAAATTGGATTTGTCATTCTAGATTGATTTATTGGTTCCAAGCAACTCAAATCGTACCTGTTCTGCATCTAGAACGTACATGTTCTGCATCTAGACCACCCCGTGGTAGGTTTAATATGACTCATTATCAATGAACTTGTAGCATGCATATGCGACATGCCCACCAATTCACCCATGGTCTATTTAGCATAGCCCATTGTATCATTAATCTGGAAAAGTTGTAAAGTTGCCCCAATCCTCCAATGGTTTTGAGTTGTATAGTTTTATAGGGTTATTTCTATCGTGGGGCAAATTTGCAGCAAAATATATATAGTGTGTGCATACATGTATGCGGAATATTACACTACCCTTTAGTATTTTGGTTTAAGGCAAATTTAGGCTGGAGCGATATTTTGGTGTGCACCTATTTTGAACCCTTTAGTATTTTGGTTTTAAGACAAATTTAGGCTGAAGCGATATTTTGGTATGCACCTATTTTGAACAGTGCATGTCCTGGATACAGGCCTGATTTGTGGACGATCTTGTAACGATGCCCATGTGTTCCTTGTGGATTTCTATTTAGGGGTAGGAGGCATCATGTTTATCTACACTTTTTCCTCTATATTTATATGAACTCTCAATGGTTCAATATATAGAAGAAACTCCTATTTTTGAATAAACCTTTTCTTCTCAACGAAAAACTTGTAATAACCATTTGCTAATGTAATAGAGTTATGCATTCTCTTATGCTGTAAAAATCGTGTAAAGGTGATAACATACATCTTTTTTTCTCCGATCTTATGCTCCCATGCTTTTGTGCTCCTTGTGTTCCATGTGCTATTGAACACTAAGTTTTCAACTCATAAGTAATCCCTTACTTTGATTCTATTTGATTATTTCTTGTTGGATGTGTTATTTTTTTTTGTTCCTTGTAGTATGAAATGAAATTACAAAAAATATGGGAGGAGGACGAGTGCTCACTTTGATATCTAGCATTGTCATGCATAAAATCAGTTGGACTGTACTGCCTGCTAGTTATGACGAGGTAATTGGGGCAAATTTGGCGCCCAATGGCACAAGTAAATCTTGAGTTTACACACAAACTTGTCCAAATCTGCAGCAAGTTTCCATCGGCTCTTCTTCCATCCTGAGCATGCAGGAGAAGCAACCACATGTATTCTTCCAAAGATCAAATCTAGGTAGTGCAATCTTATAGAGCCGGATGGTTAGCTACTTACTTCTGGTAGGTTATGGAAGCATTTTTGTTTTTCTTAGTGTTGGAGTTATGGTTGCTGGATTTTGTGGCGCCCTGATTATCCTAGTTCTAAAAAGAGAAACATAATGTTTTTTTTTTTCATTGCTTGATCAAAAGCAAAGTACACGAAACTTTGCCTTGTAGCACAAGCACAGGCGTAAGCCATTGGAACTAGAGCCTCAAGCACAATGCACTTGTCGCACAAGAGAAGCCTAAGAATATGAAGTAATATGAAGATACTGGACCCAAATACGAAGTTCTGACCTCTCGCTCAATAGGAGAGAGCACTTATGAGACATCACTATCTTAGTTTGGGGCACGCGACACAAGATCAATGCCTTGAAAGACGTGAAATCTGTGTCGTTCCCAAATGGACCACAAAAGCCAACCAAAAGCAAGATGAAAGGCCTTCTACTTAGCATGGAGCCATCTATCAGGGTAGGATATAAGAAGAATGTGTTGGCCATCTAAGGCACTATTAAATAAACCCTGTAGCCAAGTCTAGGCTACGCCTACAATTGATGTTTATCAAAGAGCCATTGAGACATATTTTGTCCTATGACACCACAACAAAACAATGATATGGCAACATTAGAACTCATGATATTGAACCGTGATTTACAAAACCATTGACCACCTATCATTGCAAATTCAGAAGCAAGTAAAAATACCAAGAACCTCAAAACAAAGAGAAGTTGATTGCCTTGGAGAAAAGGGAACATAAAAAATTGCACAGGTTTTATAAACCCTAGGTGCTTTTTGATGCTAGAGAGTAGGTAAGTTTCTCATGTGAAAAGAACTATGTGGCCGCAAAAGAAAGTAAGCATGTGCCTTGCATGGTGTTAAGTAAAAGAGGGGCTCAACATGAATGCATTGCATGTATGCATGGTATGCATGCACGGTACATGTAATGCATGCACATGTATAGTTTGGGCATGCAAAATAACTAGAAATTTCAATTGCTCGATTTGTCCCTCCCACCCTTCAGTGTCTAGCGGCCGATTTCTATCGCCTGATATCATATTTGTATCATCTTGCTTCGCTTTGCTCCATTGCTAGTTGATTGCATTCATTTGTTTTGGGTTTGTTCCACCATGCGCATCTGGGCGCAATGCGGCCGATCGTGGGATACCGCGGGAGTACCTAGATGCTTGTTTCCTTGGCAAGCTCTGGGACCCCATTGCTCTAGAGCAGTCAAAATGGCCCATTACAAGGAGCACATCAACCCAGTGTTAGCGGGCCCACACGGCTCTACCTGCGTTCCCGGTTGCCCTCGAAAAGCGGACTCATTGCCTCCATTCGCACGGTGCCCACCCATCTTCGTGATCGAGGCGGGTGGATTGGGGAGCCCGCCGGGGCGTGCTCTGTCGGTCTTTGTCAAGCGGGTGCCATTGAGGATGAGTCTCACACTTTCCGAGTTGCCGGTGTTCGGTCGATCCGGGCCGGATCACGCTCCCTTAGTAATCTACGGGCGTGCCCTTGCATTTGCCTGGATGAACACACCACGTCGATGCGTGCCACGGGGTCATACATCCAGAGGTAATGGACCTGCGAGGTCACATTTGCCCTCACTGTTTGTCCGTGACTAGGCACTATGGGGGTGGTGCATGATCAGATATATTGGGATGTTTCTCGCATTTTATATGATTAGCATTAGCTTTGTCACAGGGCCGATTGTCGCCGCGTTTTTTCCTCGAAAACCCTTCGGGCGGGGGTTTTTAATCCGGCAAGAATCCGCTTGTCGCTGCGTTTTTGTATTGGGTCCCATAGACCGATTGGTCTCCGTGGACGATAAAAGTACCTTCCTTCCTTCCTTCCTTCCTTCCTTTAGTCTTATTATTCTTGTTTGGCTTTATTGTTTCATTTTCCTTGCTCATAGTTTCATTGCTAATCTTCTTGACCTTCGGTTTTACTTGTTCTATTGGCCTTGCGAGTCAGTCGTTTATGCTTTCTTATCCTTGTAGTTGTCTTTAATATTCAGATGCCCGATTCATTAAAGCTATTTTCATCACTTTGCTTTGTTAGTATCATTTTCTATGTTGTTGTTTGGTTCCATGTACATCGCTCGGTTTTGCTGTCTTATTGATCCCTAGTATTCCCTTGCCTCATCAGTTTGCTAGGTTCTGTTCATCTTTTATCAATTTATGGTTTCTTTTAGTTTCCATCATGCTTTCGATTATGTTCAGGCTATGGGGAGTCACCTTGTGTCCCTTGTCCTTTGCTGAAGCATCACTTTTTCAACTTATCGTTATTGGATGACATCTGGAAGCTGTTTTTATGCATATTGGCAATGTTTATTATGCTCGATGCTTATTATTTTTGAGAGAGGTATGATTTATCTCAACTTAGCGAGAGCACGTTGTTCCTACCAAAGCTCATATAGGTAGGATAAACTGTGGACGATTTTAGCAGAATCATGCAAATATCTCAAAGTTCTACACTGTCTCTTCCGTTCCTACAATCTTTTCCCAAAGTCTGCCTCTCTGACTATATCACAGTTTCCGATGTAGGGTGTTTCACATCCTTAGGTACGGCCCCACAACCCATTTTTATATTCTTACCCTTATCCATCGAGTGCACCACCCCAAAATCAACACCTAACAAAAGATTCTAACTGTAATCCTACTTTCTGACCAAGAGCAAACAGGATTGAACACCCTGGCTGATGGACTATTTCTATCTCCTACAAATCTCCTAACCAAGATTCTATTACCTGCACTTCAATATCTTCTTCCACAGACATGAAAGGGACAATGGGATGGAAGAGGTCCTCCGAAAAAAATTGATGATACACCAAGCTCCTCCAAAGGACTGCACTTTCTCCTTCTAACCAACCACAAGAGATCTTCGATCCATCAGCAAGGATGGTGAAGTATCTCATGGCTGTGGTCTAGGGTGCCTTTGCCCTTATAAACAGGGGCACAGGAAAAGCCCTGCGCCATGGCACTTCTGAGAATGAACTGGTAAAATATCATTATATTTGTGCCTTTTATATTTTATATCTTATCTTCTAAATCCATACCATATGTCAGAAACGTATTTATATTGCATGTAGATATTCAAGTAACGCTCTTCTTATATGGGAATTTGTAAATCTGTGTGGCAGATTTACACTGTGCCATATCACAAAGGACATGTGGATGATTCAATTTTGTGGTCTATAAGTGATGATTTGGGGCATGGATTTACAACTATTCGGATGTATAATAATATAGACTTGAACATGGATGTTGATCATGGTGATAAAAAGCATGGTGGCATGAAAGAAGGAATTAAGCTTATCCTTTACCACTGGTTGAAGAAACATGACAATCAGCGCTGGAAGATGGTTCAAGTCTGATTTCCGTATGTAAAGAGTGCTACAAATAAGCTTATAAGCTTACAGTTTGCTTAATGAAAATGTAGCTTTATATAAGCTTAACACTACTTGATGAGAATATGTTTTGAATCTTTGCTGAAAAATGTGCCTATGTATATTTTCTTTAATGGAATTTCTTTGTGTATGCAAACATGACATAATCGTCTCAGTTATTTTACCAAACTTTAAGCTCTATTACTAAATCCTAATGTTATCTTCAACACTATTACCAAGCCTTAAGTTCTAGTACTATTTAGTGCTTGCTTTTAACAATGTTCCCAAGGTGCTTTTGCTTTCATCATGATCCCTTGGCATTGAAGTTTTGATTACATGAACGAATATAATATATCATTGTTGTGGGTATGCATCGAAAAAAGTAAAAGATAAACTTTTGGATTTGCAAATCCAACCCATTTGCACAATATAGCATTTTAGATGATAGAAATGTGTGACGACCACTTAGGGTGCTTTCCCATGGGCTGAAATTCAATTACTACATTTAAAATACCAACACAAATCCATCTGCCTAGCCTTCTTCCCAACCCTGCATAGTTTTTTTTTTTTTACAATGTCGACCTGTTCAGTGACCCGGCCCTAAATTAGGTTTCGGTTTGACCCGGCCCTAAATTAGGTTTCGGTTTAGGGTTAGGGTTAAAGGTTCAGCTTCTTCGATGCTTGAAGAGGCACTGCATTGTCGAGTTCCATCCAAGCTTGGCCGCCATGCAGGTAAGATGGGCGCTTTTGGGTTGAATCTTAGTCATTTGGCATGAGTTCTAAAGTGCTTACTGTTGTTGCCTGTATCTCGTTTGTTAAAAGTGGCATACGATGAGACTAGAAATTGGGTAATTTGCGGCTGACACAATATGTGATGCCTCATTATAAAACTGATGCCTTTAGGTTCCACAATGGTTTCATTCCTTGTTTACATTCGATGACAAATAAGCCAGTCACATTTAAAGCTCAATGTAGATTTCTTCTGCAAGAAAGCTGTTTTCTACAATGTGAATGGTGAGTCAAGTCATCTAAAGCAAAAGAAATCCAGACACAGTTAACAAGCCTTTTTGCTTGTTGATTTTTTGGGTTCCTAACAGTGTTTGTTCTGTATAGATGACAAATTAGCCAGTCACATTTGGAGGCCATTCCTTAAATGTTTTATAGTCTGGCTCTCCCTGTTATGTGAATGGTCAGTCACGTCATCTAAAACAATATAGCTTTCCCAGCATGACTGAGCACTAATTTTTGCTGCGCAGCTTTGGGATATCTTTAACATATTGGATCTTACCATAAAAAAGTTGGACGTCATGTAAGAAATCATAAGACTTAAGCTCAAGAATTGAGGAAAACCCCTAAAGCTTAAATGCTATGAATGACTAGATATATTGAGATAATTATTTTACAGATTTTTCCTACTTATAGAAAGGAAATACTGGAATCAACTGCTGCATAACTGGATTAGAATGATAGACTGAAACAAGAATCTACGTTTTTGCATGGCCTCAAGTCCCGATGCAACTTAAGCCCCAGCTATAAAGATGGAGGAGTCCTAACACTTTCACTTTGCAAATTGAGTTTTTTAACTGCTTGAGTGCTCCAATTCTTAAAATTGTTGCGGTTACTATGCCATTAAAATGCTCCTTGATTTGATATAGTGCACCATGTGAAGGCTTCCTTGCTGTGGACAAATGTTTTAATCCATGGCTCTTAATTGGCTTTTGAATTACCTTCAAATCTGCGGCCTCTGCAAATGCTTCATTTTTTCCCTTGTTTTCAGAAGAATAAATCATTTAAAATGTTTATCCGATTGTCTCGTTGTATAGGGGTAAGCCATCTGGGACAGCAAAATTCCTGCCGTATGGTCTTGGGTAGATGTTATTTAGATGAATTATCTTGGGTACAATAAATTGAAGGACGAAAATTTCAAACTCTCAAGCTAAACTCACCTATGTTCAATTTCAAAAGCTGCAAGATATAAACCTCAATTCCCCAGCGCCAAAAGGTTAAATTTCCTTAATTTTCAACAAACTAATGGCATTGCCCAATTGTGAAACTAATGGCATTGCCCAATTGTGAATTTGCAGATTGGTTCGCGTACAAGGCCAATCCCATACTTAAAATAACCCATAAACTTTGCCTTTTTTTTATATTATGATATCTATATATTAAATCATTAATAGTCAAACAAAAATAAATTCTTAATAAATATTTCTACATATGCCCACTTGTTATCATCAGTGATAGTAGTTTTTTAAACTATGAATTTCTATTACATATACCACATATGCATCTTCAAAGAGGAATTGTAAGAGATGGCCAATATCCATCTAGATGCCGAGTTGGTTGTATAACATCTTTCTTCAAGCAATTTGATCACTATATCTAGAAGGGTGTGGTTGCATTGAATCTAGTTTAAACTATGGATGTTATAAGCTATGTTGTGAGATTTTATTATAAGTTTTTTAATATTATCATATGTTCTCTTGATTATTATTCGTTATTGTAGTACAATCTATCTAAAATTACATAATTTACATTTCTTGCCTTTTCTAGCTAGAAAAATTAGTTAAGTGAAAGCTTAAAAAAATACTTAATTCAAAAGTTTCGCCAAGTCCAAATACATATAAATCTAATGATAATAATAAATTTAGTCAAACATATATCATAAAATACTGCAAGATTTTAAAAAATAGCCAAACCATTTTTTATGGAAAAACATATAGTGTGCTTAAATTTTTCCCTGAATAAACTAATAAAAGAGACTGCCACAGAACTTGATGGTGAATCTGCTCAGCCAGTAAATTCTGAGCAATATGCTTGGATAGGGTTCAGTCGTGTCATAATGAATCATCTTTATATATAGTGGAACATATGTCTTATGATCTATTGCTTCCTACAACGATGATATTCTCCATGATTCAGTACAAGTTTTTCAGCAGATGTTGGCAATATCTCTGCATAGCACAAAGGAGGTTGCCTTTAATGAGAAAATGAAGTTCCAATCACATCTCTGTTTTTGGTTGCCTTTAATGAGAAAATGAAGTTCCAATCACATCTCTGTTTTTTATTCTGGTGATAAGCACAATTTTAGTGAATGAAGTACAAGCCAAATGATGTTCTGTTGAGCATGCATAAAAACAGCTACTGATAGGCAATAGGCCTTCAAGGATAAGACATGACTTATGTTACTATACAGCTAGAAAAATTATGGGCATTGGCTATTGGAAGATTTCACAAAACACTGCAAAGAGCAATCACTGCCTAACATAGGCTTATCTCTTGATATGTATGAGGATGATCTAATTGATGAATGATATGCTTGCGCATATGCGAAAAGAAAATAAAAAAAGCCAAATAACAAAAAAAGAAAAAAAATGACATGAT
This sequence comes from Isoetes taiwanensis, assembly GCA_021234155.1. Lineage (NCBI taxonomy): Eukaryota > Viridiplantae > Streptophyta > Lycopodiopsida > Isoetales > Isoetaceae > Isoetes > Isoetes taiwanensis. Next base: position 2,323,497 of record JAJEKV010000087.1, read on the forward strand.
CATGTACTCCAAAAGAGAAGAATACCTCAAAATCTTCTCAAAGTGATTGCACATTCCTCAAAATCTCCTCAAAGTGATTGCACATTCCTTTCGTGCATAAAGGCTGGATATGGTTGCCATCTGAAAGAACAAGATCCTCTCTAAATAAGTGCACCACAGATATTGACCGCTTAAAGTAAGAAGGAAACAAAGCTTACAAGTTCTTTTGCATCATGTTGTAGTTGCTTCGTGGCTTTATTTGGAAACTGGAGAGACATCAGACGAAAAGAAAAATAAATAAATATTGAGCCTACCCCATAAAAATGAGAAGTGTGTGTTGGTCACAATCCTGTGCAGCAATGTTGTGAAGGAAAATCCTTGTTGCATGTCTTCGATACATGATTTTTTTATTTCTCCGAACATAAATATTTATGATGATATTATTCTTCATGTGTTGTATAAGTGCACAAAACCTACACAACTTAGAAAATATAAAACCTGTTAAACTTCATTCTGCTCTTCTAATACAGCAGACTATGGCAGCTCATAATGCTCCTTGGACTGCCCTGTGCATATACCTCTGTCCAATTGGGCATTTGCCAATGCCTTAGAATCCAATTAAGTATTCTCTAGTGCCTTGAAATTATCAACTCCAATGTCCTAAGAGATCTTTTGTTTGATCAAGGTTTTCTAGCATAGAGTCTAGGCTGCATTATGGCACAGGAATGCAAGAGGAAGTGAAGAAAGCATGGGAAAACGAAGTCCAATTCTGGCCTAACTTGAGGCGCATTTGAGAAGATGAAACACTTTTTACGTAGACATGATAAATTACTCCGAGCTTCATAGTAAACAAAAGTAAAAATGACTGGGCATGACAGCAACAGGAATGCTATTAACATTTATTATAATAACTCCATTGTTATCGAAGAACACCCACCTTATTTCCATAGTTGCACATGGATATAGAGCAATCCTTTACGTCACTATAGAGAAAATCTTTGGCTCAGAGGAGAAAGCAAACAGTCCCAGAATGAAACCAAAAGACGTGCAAAGATCCCCAAGGATCGAAGTTTTTCGATTTGAGGATATCGCACTACCAGGTCCATATGAAGATCAACTTCAGGGTAGAAGCATAAAAGGGTGATTGAATTTTTTTGTATATTAATGTAGAAAATTGAACTGGGTTAAAGTATTTATAATGTACATTTTGAATTTTACATGGAGTTGCCTATCATAAATAAAGGTGGTTGACGTCCAATATTCTCCATAATTATACCAAATTCTCCCGAAATCTTGCCGCACATTTTGAACTTTCCTCAATCGATCAAACATGGCTCCGGATTCTACCTCAAGGAAAACTTGCCCCAAATCGATTATAGCTGCTCCTAAATCGAATGCATGTCAAGAAGCAAATGTATCTTGAAGAAATTGAAATCCCTTTTCTTCAAGCAGTAATACAAATCTGGTTAATAATCTGATTTTTTGTGCAGGATGTTGTATCCCCTTTCTGCAGAATGGATCGATGTCTTAAAGCACCAGTTGAAGAAGAAACTATGGAAGAAGGATTGGACTCTCATGCAAGCACTTCGAAGTTCAAAGAAAGGGTTGATTTCAATCCTCCTGTTGATGAAGTTTCGGAAAGCACTGTTACAACCAGACAAAGAAAATTAAAACAGAGGGTTTGTAGGGGTGGATACGTGACAAAGCCAATTAGAAGAAAGGTGAATGCTGCTGTAAATCTCATAATGAATGAGGTATCTAATACTCCAAAACAGCAAAGTATATTTGCAAGAAGATTATTGCAGAACAAAAGATTGCAATTCCTATTTGAGCCAGTCATTGGAAGGCCTCAAGAGGCTATCATGAAAACAGATCTGGTAAAGAATTTAAAGGATGGCCTCCAAGATGTCAAACATGCAAATAGCAATGACAAACTTGCTGCAAAGCATTACGTACTATCTATATGGTGGTTGGAGAGGAAGGAGAATTACGTAAGACTTCACTAGCAAAACCTAAGTTGCTGAAAATACATCCTAGAAATATGAAACTAGCAGTGGAGAGAAGGAAAAGAATGTCACTATGTGGAACAAATCTGTGGGCATTAGCAGGTCAAAATCCAAGAACAAATACTATAGATCAGGCTATGAAGGATATGGTTGCTCAGTTTTGGTTAGATAACTCAAAGGTTTCACCAAAAATTAGAGATGTCATGAAGAAGAGGACACAACCAATTCAATATATTGACATTACACAGGTACGACTGTAATTTAGCTGTAATTGCATCTTTTTTTGCAGAATAAAGATGTTTTTTATTTTGTAACACTGATGTAAAGTTTGTAACAGATTTCTTTACTTTTTGAATGTAATGTAGATGCAGTCTGCACTAGTTTGCTCTACATGGAAATGTCAAATTATTTCATGGCAACACGTACATGTATATTTGTTTACATGTATATTCTGGATGTATTGTAGATGTAGGCAGTAACTAAGAAGAAATTAGTGTGGAGATGTATTAATTGTCAAGAAATTATGTGACTTCATAGTAAATGAAATAAAATTCATGTCAGAATATACATGTATGTGTGGGAGTTTAGGGTCTTGAATATGTAAAAGATTTGTATGTAATGTAATGTAATGAGGTGACTAATTTTATTTAACTGTAATTTTACAGGCTGAATTATTCCAGAATTTTGTGGATCAGTATCCAGAGGTTCGGATTGGGCTTAGGCAATTTGAATACTTAAAATCTTCTTGCACTAGAAAGCTAAAGGAAAGAAACACATGTTTTTATGTGAAACATGAGCAATCGATCCTGTACAAAGCGGTGCATTTAATTTGATGAGGTCAAGACTCCATGAAAATTGTTGGCAATTGTGGTGTAAAAGATCCGAAGCTCATCTTTGGGATATGTCAAGCCAAGAACAAGACATTTGATAATGTTAGCACATTTTGGAGGGCTATGGTATGTGATAAGCTACAATGTATCAAATCAGATTGTGGAAATTGTGGGAAACAATTAATTGAGTTGTGTCCAAGAGAGTACAATGAGCAGATTGATCAAACGCATGATTGGCAAGTCTATGGTTACGTTAATGAGCCCTCGAAGAAAGGAACTTCACGAAGACTAAAGCTAATTGACAAGAAAGGCAGCTCCAGTAATATGTTGGATAACATGTTTGATCATATGTCGAAGTTTGTATATCATAACTTTGTGGCACATTGGCAGAGCAAACAATTCAAGGAATCCATGAAGAGTCTTCGTGATAATACCGTATTATCAGTTGTTGATTTATCGGAGAATTATACTTTGAAGCCATTCAACGAGATTCAAGCACAACATTGGTATAATGAACAAATCAGCATATTGGTCCACATCACGATGTTCAAGGTAAAGGGTAAAATAAGGAAATGTGTGCACTTCTTTATTTCAGATGACAAAATACATGATACTCACTTTGTACAAAAAGAATTCAAGATGCATCTCAATTGGCTGAAAGAAAATGGTACTGGCCATATGAAATACCACTTAGTTTGGTCTGACGGATGTGCAACCCAATTCAAGTCGAGAAGAGCTTTCTATCATGTAACTAGGTATCATCAACAGCATAAGATCAGAATGCATTGAAATTTCTTTGGCTCAGGACATGGGAAGGGCACACATGACGGAGAAGGAGCCATAGCCAAACTATGGCTTGAGGCAGAACAAAGAAAAAAGGATGGGAAAGTGATAAAAAATGCAGAAACTGCATGTGAGGTTCTTGAAGAGAAAATTTCTGATGTGGAAAGGATATTTTGGAAGGTATCTAACATTGACCGTTCCCAAAGATTTGATGTGCTCCCAGTGAAAGGGGTGCAATCTCTTCATTGCGTTTCATCCATAGATCCAAATGATCCAACAAAGTTAATATGTAGATCTCTTTCATGTTTTTGTAAGGCATGCATCAATTTTGATTGGTCTGCTTGTGAGAATGCTGATCATTGTGGCAGGTGGGAGTTGAGAAAACTAGAGCCTACAAACAGGGACAATGTTGAAGAAGATGGGTATGAGGCAGAGGACTTCTGGACAAATGTGTAGAACATCATCAGCAATTGTTAGATTAGATAGAAAGAAATCATGTAAACCACAGAATCTTCCAAAGCTATTCCATGCTGGATCATATTTTTTTCCTTTCAGCTGAGTTGTTTAAGCCTATCTGGAACAAAAGCATGTTTAAGAATAGGAGTACCTCTGAACTCGTGACTGCCTCTCCGTTTGATTTTGTTCAATTGGTTTACCTGTTCGGCATTGATCTCCTCAAGAATCGGTTGCGCCAGGTGAGTTTGCATTTGAATTGGGGATATGGATTGTGATCTAGTCGTTCGATCTCCTCCTGCCATCGGAATCAACCAGTCACCATAGGTAAAAAAGGAATTTTTATCCATGTCTATTCCCTTCTCCCCTGTTTCTGATATGGCTCGTACCATGCCAATGATTTGTTCCTTAACATGATTGAACATTCTGCCAAAATACATCAACGTCCTTTTCTCAAAATCTTTCCCGCTGTCCTCTTTTTCTGACCCAATTGGCCTGCTGCTGGCCCCACCCTGGTGTTGAACATCTCCCCTGTTTGTCAAGGTTTAGGGCAGATCCGGAAGGAAGTGAACGATGAACCCTAAAACAAAAGCCAATAGTTGTTGCTGGCATATATCCCACAAGCCTAGCTCAAATGAAAGGGCTTCACAATAAGCAATTAAAACATGTAAGGCAAAACCCCCTATGGACCTTAAACAAATTTTGGGTTGGCGGGATCATCTCCTGAATATGGTCTACATAAGTTTCATATGGTCACATTGTTCTACATCACATAAGTTTGTCTTGGACCTATGCACAAATTTAGATTGGATTGGGTGTTCACGGACACCAGGCACCTAGGCTCCAACATGCCACTTAGGCTCATACATGCCAAGGTGGCTCAAGCATGCCATGCGAGCTCCTACATGCCACCAAGGCTCAAACATGCCAAGGTGGCTCAAACATGCTACGGGCTCCAACATGCCACCTAGGCTCCAACATGTCAAGGTAGCTCAAACATGCCAAGGTGGCTCAAAACATGCCACGTTGGCTCCCAACATGCCACCTAGGCTCCAACATGCCAACATGGCTTAAACATGCCACCTAGGCTCCAACATGTCAAGGTGGCTCAAATATGTCGTGGCTCCAACATGCCACCTAGGCTCAAATATGCCAAGGTGGCTCAAATATGCCATGTGGGCTCCAACATGCCACCTAGGCTCCAACATGCCAAGGTGGCTCAAACATGCCACCTAGGCTCCGAAATGTCATGCAAGCTCCAACGTGCCACCTAGGGTCCAACATGCCAAGGTGGTTCAAACATGCCATCTAGGCTCCAAAATGCCACCAGGCTCCCACACGCTCCAAAATGCCACCCGAGGGCTAACACACGCCACCAAGCTCCAACAAAGAGACACTAACACGCCGACATGGCATTATTCTGCAACCATCTCCTAGGCCAATTGATTACGAACGTGTTAGACATGAGCTACTTTGGCGCTTCTTGGAGAAGGGGTGGTCTTCTGTCCACGAAACTTGGTCCCAAGGGTAACGCTGATGTTCTGAGTCCATTGGCAGAGCCAATTCACGATTCAAGTGGGACGGTTTGTTCTTGGCTGGGGCCTTGGGGAGAGGATCATTGGGGTGAACGCCCAGAAGGTTTTAAGGGTCCATCTTCTCAAGGCCAACACCCTCCCTCTACGCTTTGACTCTACATTGTGCAAGATTATAGTCAAATCTGACTAGGATATGGCCTCCGAAACGTAAACCCTGTATGTTACTAGGTTATTGAAGGGTTTACGTTATGGAGGTAGAGTTTTGGTTGGTTGCACTTGGGACATGGTCGAGAAGCTGCAATTGAAAATGCAAAGCAATAGAAACTGACAGAATGGGGTTTGGATTTATCCTCCTCCCAAAGATATAGTAATTAGAAGTCAAGAGCTTTTGCAAAGAGTAAGATTGTTTGGGATCGTTCGGGATGGCCGCAAGATCCAAACTCTATTATTTTAGTTGTCATGGCTCTGCATGCATGTTCAGAAATGATGCACCTAGTTATCTATAAAAAAAACAACCACGCTTCGACCTCCAAAACGTGAACCCTATGTGTTGCTAGGTTATTGTAGGGTTTACGTTATGGAGGTTGAGTTTTGGTCTTTTGCACTTGGGACATGGTCCAGAAGTTGCGGTTGAAGACACGAAGCAATAGGAACTGACTGAATGGGATTTGGATTTATCCTCCTCCCAGTGTGGCAATTAGAAGTCAAGAGTGCCTTTTGCAGTAGCAAGATTGTTTGGGATCGTTTGGGATGGCCGATAGATCCAAACTTTGTTATTTCAGTTGCCATAGCTCTGCATGCCCGTTTAGAAAGGGTGCACCTAGTTATCTATAAAAACAACCACACGAAGGTTCACGAAGGCTGAACGGAGCTAGAAGAGCAGCTAAAATAGTTGTTGCAGTGTCGATTCATGCTATGGATATGGCAGAAAGACATCTCTGCCCTATTACTTCCGGATCTTCTTGTAGAAGGGGATGATTCGTGGGGATATGGCCGCCATCCCTTGCATCTTGCCCTCTTGTAGCAGATCATGACATGGTAGGGTATGCTTCTTTTGGTGTTTGACATATTGCTTGAAGGATGCTGCTCAAACTAGCATTTAGCCATGGTTTCTAGTCCATTTGTGTCCTTGAATCCTTTGTGCTATTGCTAGGGATTTGTGGTCTTTATCCTGGCAAGGTTTTCAGTTCTGAATAGTCTTACCCTCTTCTAGTTTCTTGGTTGCACTCACTGCACTTGGAGGCTACACTCACTGCAGGTGTATTCAGATTGAGCTGGTGGTGTATATCAGGGCTTTTGTGTTGTTTGTAGGGGTTTTGGTCACAAGCCATATGCACAACCGGGTGTTTGGGCTCTTGTGATTTGAGTGGATGTGGTGGATAGTGGCTTCACTATCTGCCCTTGCGCTTTAAATGCACATGGGCTTTAGAATTTTCCAGCTGTCAAACCATTCCCCTTCCTAGCTAGCTAGGGGAAGATTAAGTTCTATAAGCCAACATTGAATCAGTCGGATTGGTTAAGGAAAGGAATCAAACAAGGTATCCAGGACGGGAGGCCATGGTTCTTTACTGTTGTATGGAGCATCAGGGTGCTATGCTGGAGACTGAGCAAGGGGAGCGACTAGACCACCCCTTTGGGGCAGGCCTGTGTGAAATCTAGAGGGAAGACGGAGCATACTCTTATAGTACTGATGAAGGATGTGTGCCAAGTCAAGTTAACGCGCGGGGCTTATTGCTCTTCTCTGTTTCTCTGTGGTTATAGCTCCCGATCTTAATGTGGATTCCCTCTTTGATTGACTTGAGAGAGACTAGTCTGGATTGAGCTCCTGATCTTGGTCTTTGGACACCTAAACTGAAGGGAGAAGTGAGGTGCAGCTGATGCATGGAAAGAATGAAGAGCTGCTCCTGTAGTACACCTGTTGGGAAGAAGCTCGGATGTGAGTCCGCTATAGTATCAGAGGTGGCAAAGAAGATGCAGAGCTGCTCTAGTTTTAGTACTAAGTTAGCTAGTGCCTCACTCTCACTCGTCTTTTTGGGTGTGGTGCAAATTTTTCCAATCTAGCCTGTTAAGAGGCTTATAAATAAGGTTGTATACCATATTTATTATAATATATAAAATATCTTGCCTTAAAAAAAAAAAAAAGAAAAAACTATATTAGATTTCAACAAGAAACCCTATAAGGTTTCCAGCAAAGTCCCACCCAAATCGGGAGTAGATAAAACCATCGTGATATTCCTCGTTGTACAAGCCCAAACACAATTAGTACGAACGTGATATTTTCTATGTTGATATGGTTCTTTTGACATGTAGTATTTAAGGAGGCATGCATATACTTCTATGGCAATTGTACATCAACTTATATTTTCTGTCCTCAGTTTGAACATATGTCAATGATTTATGGTTGCTTGTTTCCTATTTCATCAGCATGATTTCTTACTTGCCATTTCATTATATCATTACCTAATAAATTGGAAATGATTGCAATGGTTATGCTTATCAGTGGACTAAAGAATCTTTAGAATGGACATGTCATGATTTTAAGCCAGAAGAAAAACATTTTAAGTTGAAGACTTCAAATTTAAGGTTCTATTACGTCGATGTAATGGTAGATCTAAAATTTTATTAGTTAGTGAAGCGTTAGATGAAAGTTCATTTCGCATGTCAAAGTAGGCGTGATAAAGTAAACTGCTTTGTTTCTTCATTATCATACATTCACTTTCATCTGATAGGATGTCATACTTAAGAACAATTCCACCATGTTAATCTGCCTAGGGAAGCTTTTAAAGCGAGGCAAAGCCATTTCAAACATGGGCGGGAATGAGAATTCTTGTATGGAGTGGGTAACTTTACTTGGGAGGGAGGGAATCAAAACATGCGAGGACAAGATAAACACTGGCAAGTGGTTGTTTCACACTAGGATGGCTCATTAGAAAAATTAAAGTACAGAAGAATGTGTATAAAAGGGAACAAATAATGCGTAAGGGGTTCCTCTACAATTAAACATTTAACATGATCCTAAGCTTTAAAGTTTAAAATTACGAACGGTACCGAGATGAATTTCGATTAACGGTCAAGATCGTGATCCGCCTCCTAACATTCTATTGGCTAGAATTGAACTCTACGTTAATATATGTTTCGAAGGAAGTCCGCGCCGTTCCTCCCCTTGCCGGAATTCTTTAGAGGATTTGATCTTTGTTTGTAGATCGAGACATGTAGACATGAGTTTTTTCCTTCTCGCAAGCATTGGACCTTGTTTCATTAACTGGAAGTGAAGCTAAGTCTGCAGACTATGGTGGACCCCGAGTGCTTGCGTGACTAATGGCGAATCGCCTCAAGAGAGCTCAAGATCCGGCTTTGATCCCGGTGCATAGATTGCATAGATTTGGTACTGCAAAATCCCGGTCGCGGCCTGCATCTCCATTGCGGCCAGATCCTTTTGAACTGCGCCCAGATCTACGCTCACCTTGCTTTCTGTTTGCCACGGTTGCCTTGCTTGCCGCGACCTCTTCTTACAGGCCTGATCAAGTTTTGTAGCTACTCAATTTCATCTGCTGGCCCCGGATTCATTACCATAAGCTGCGCTTTGCCACAGTTCTTCTGCCAAAATGCCTGCATTCAAATCTGTTTTTCAGGGCACAAGGGCCAGGTTACCCCAGCGCAAAGGGATTCTTTGGATTCTTATAGGCTTTGATAGTTCTGGTGGAGGAAATGGCCCAGAGATTTGAATTTATCTGCTTCATCTTGTCTCCAAAATACAAAAATGGTACAAGAATGGTATTGTTTTCCATGAACCATGTTACTCTGGAACAAAACAGGGATAGTCTATATTTTTTTCTCAACACTATAGCCAGCTTAATTTTTCTCTTTCTTATCAGCCTGAAAAACCAGATTATTAACAGGCATTACATCCTTCAATGCTGCCATGGTCGGAAGTATTTGTCCAAAGCCCATTGAGAGCAGAGATCAAGAAGCTGCAAATTGGTCCGACCATTTTTTGTTTCTTGCTTGCTCCTGTCATTTGATTTGATGAATGTGTCCATTTAAGCTCCCTATGGAGTATCTTCCCTCTTATTGGAGTGCTTAATAACTAAGATTTGGCAACGATGATAGGGATGCTAGCTTTGACATATTCTTTATTCTTTGATGTGGTTGTGCTTCTGTTTAACATATTCTTTGATGTGTTGTGATAAATTTAAACATCAATTTGGTTTTCTCCATTGAAATTTTCAATTTAAAATAGCTCTCGATCAAAGACTATAAAACAAGAGCTTTATCCTAAACTTTGTGGAGTATTCTATCTCGATCTTGGTTGTGGAGTATTTTATCTCGATCTTGGTTGTGATAGAAAAATTCAGAAAGAATGGTAAACAAAACACCACTGGCCTGAAAACAACAATTATATCAGAGCTAAAAAAAACAATCGTGAAAGTAATAAAACAATGCTTAAAGACCATAGTTAATTTTAGATATTATGGTAAAAAATAATACAATTTTCAAATTTTCAACATATTGTTTTTTTTAATGCCATGTGTTAGCCTAAAACCTGGAATTTTAGTCTAACCTCAAAGGGAGCTCAAACAAAGTGGTTAGAACCTCCAGATCACTTAGGGTGATCAATCCTTATCATGTGAAACAAGAAAATTGTTTTTGAAGTGCTAGTTGTCTCAAAATCACTGAAGTCCCTGAAACTGAAAAAACTGTCAGAGCAAAATTTGACCTTGCAGACAAACCCTGTGAGATTTTTGAGATCTGGTTGTTGGTATAGATGATCAACAAACAGAGAAAACTTTTGGTGAAAATTTGGCTTGATTTGAATAAGGGAAGGTCAAGAAAATCGAGGTCAAAGTCAGGTCAAAAAGTTGGCCAGTGCCAAAACAGAGAGCCAAAATTTGCAGATGGAGTTTGATAAGGAATTTTGGGTTGGGATCTGTTGCAGGCAACTTCAAAATAGCCTCTAGATCACGTGCATAGGGTTTAAATAGTAAAAGGATGCTTTAATTTTTCTGTAAGTAGCCAAAACTATATAAAAAAAGCTAACTCTGTAACAGTTATGAGAAAAAATCTTTTTATAGGTTTTCTCAGAATATATAGACTTTTAAGATCTTTACAAAGATGAAATGCAACTGCCTGAAGGGGACATAACTTGGAATAAATGTTTTTGGTTTTGTATTTAGCTTTAAGCTTTTAAAAAGACAATGCAAAGTTACAAAAGATGAATGATCAATGATGACAATAGTTTTCCAGGCAAAGAATATGCATTATAGCAATGTGATACAGAAAATGTGATAATGTCAACAGGGTATTACCAAAATTGAAAAATAATAGTGCTTTGGGAGCAATTTCAAGGTCATTCGAACATCTCGAGAGCTTCAAAACTTCCAATGAAGCAACATGGAATGATTATTTGAGTTGCAATTGAAGTGCCTCAATGTGGAACGGGTCACACCGAGCCGGATCTTCAACTTCAAGCAATGTTGAGCAAAAATCGAAAGCAGAGTAGAGGCGAGATAATATCAAGAAATATTCAAGTCGTCAAAATCACGAGAGGTATATCTCTGAGGGACGTGTTGATTTGATCTGTATTGCTGGCTTAAGAACCGTTCTTTTCACAAACTAGCTCGGTAAAGTGATTTAAGGCCAAATTTGAGCAATTTCTCTCGGATCAAGTGCCACGAGAGGATCCCCAAGGTCTCGGAAAAGGTTCGGGGAGATAATTTTGGTGAAAATTGGCGGGCTTCAATCAAATTTAGGCACGCTAATTGGCGATTTAGCAGATCTCCCTATTTTTTAGGGTTCATCGAAAAATTCTAAAGGGTTATATATCCCACAGGCGAAAAGGTTTTGGCGACTCACGTATATAAGGAATAACGTTGACCCGGTCTAATAATATTGCGTGCCACGCAGAGGGGACAACCGGCCGGGTAACCGCCCCCCCCCTGGCACGCCACGTGGAAATGGGAATGAAAAGGGGGTTGGGGGGTGGCGTGGGTAGAAATAGATAGGGTAGATAGGCTAGAATAGGTTTTTATTTTTATGGCACGCATCCCAAGAATCCAAATTTGAAGGCCCCCAAGGGTTTTTCTCAAAATTTAAAAGGCCAAATTAGCTCTTTTTTGCCAAGCTTTCCATCTAGAGAGATTTTAGGTTGAACTGAAACATTTGAATTTTTGCCCCTTTTGACCCATGATCAATGAATACTGCAACTTGGGGATGGTGAAAAAATCATGGAAAAAGAGGGGGAAAAGGTGCAAATAGACTATAATAGGGTTTAGGAAGATGAAATGAGGGTGAGAATAGAGTTTTCTTGCCTTTTCCAGTTTTCAAGATCATTAGGGGGCAATTCTCAAATGAAGGAAGGACCAATAAAAAATGGGTAGTGGAATGATGAGAAAGGAACTCAAAGGTGGAAAAAAGGTGAGAGAAAGGTTTTATGAAGGCTCTTGGGATATAAAAAAGGTGGATATAAGATGAATGGAATGGGGAACAAAATGGGTACCTCTCAGAGCACTGATTCCATCACACATTATTTCTAAAGCTCAAATCATACCTCATAGTGAAAATAAGTTTGCTCAAAAGCCTAAGGGTCTTCCAAACTTTTATAAGGGTCTTCCCAAACTTCAAGGCTAGAATAAGAGCAAATTTCACCTCCAAGATGGCCTTCTCATGTGTGTGACCTCAAAATTACTAATGCAACTCAAGTAAGCTTCATAAGGTTGAACTTTGATGAAATGCCTTGTGGCTCCTTGATAAATAGTCTTTGCCTGGTCTTCAAATCAAAGGAAAAATGTTAAACAAATGGGAATGTGTCCAGAAAGGTGCTTTACCTCAAGGAAAAGACTAGGCTATAAAAGGAGATCCCCAATGCCTTCCAATCTTGGTCAAATGTCTTCCAAACTCTAATGGGATCACAATAGCCTGGAACTTTTCCTTAGAGGAAATATAGATGAAACAAAAGTTTTGATACATAGATGCTGGTTCATGTTGCCAAAAATGGGCAACACCATGTCATTTAACCATGTTGTTTATTGAAGAAAACAACACTTAAAAATATTTATTTGACATGTTGTTTATTGAAAATTCTATAAAACCACATGTGCATTTTATGTAAAATAATACCAAAAGATAACACCTATTTTTGAAAAAATATATTGCTTCTCAAAACCACATATCATTTTTTGAAGGACCAACACTTGAAAACAACATAATTAAAAGAAAAATCAGAAAACTACGCATAGTTTTTAGCAAAGTCGGACAAAATCCTATACATGGTTTTTTAGTGTTGCTTTTTGGCAAAACAACAGTTAAAAACAACATGTGGACCTTTTAAGTTTTATTACGAACCACATGTCTAATTTTGAAGAAAGCAACGCTTGAAAACTACAGCTACTTTTAAAACAACCTGTAGAAATATACGTTAATTCCTACGTGTAGATAATTTTGACAAAACTCTATGCGTAGACTTTTGGCAACAAAAACTACATGTATAAAAATTTTGCTACAGTCACTAATGCAACATTTTGCTACATGCGTAGTCTTTTTTGCTAATGTATTAAATACAAGCATTAACACTGTCACAATTTTCATCATCAATTTGAAAAAGATTGCCAATTCTTCTTGCATAAAACTTTAATTTATTGCCAAGAAAGATAGTACAAGCTCTTGAGTCAAAATTAACTCTATATCCAAGATCCACAAGTTGGCTGACCGAGATCAAATTTTTAACTATAGTGGGTACACAAAAAACATCTTCTACATTGACTATATTCCCTTCAAGATCTATTAGCTACAACAGTCCTCTGGCTTCTATTCTTTGAATGTCTCCATTTCCTACTTGTATGCTCCTTGAATTTGTTGCCACCAGATCCTTTAGAAGATCAGTAGTTTGAACTACTGATCTTTCAGCTCCACTATCAACTACAAGACCACCACATTTTTTATTAGATCCCTTTTCCTTTTGAATAATTGACAAAGCATATTTTACCTCATCCTCATCCTCATCATTGCTCCTCTTATCTTCCTCTGTTTCCTTTGTAACATATGCACCTGCTGCCCGTCTGCCTCCTCTGCCTCTGTTTGTTGCAGACCTTCCTCCTCTGCTTGAACTTCCCTTTCCTTTATTCTTAGCATAATCCTTTGGTGTGGGACATTTTGAAGCTAAATGTCCCCTTCCCCCACATGTGTAGCAATGTATTTTTGAGTTAAGCTTTGGGCAGTTATTTTTAAAATGTCCTACCTCATGGCAATGATAGCAAGTTTTCTTATCTCCATCATTTCTGAATTTCTTTCCAGCATACAGAATTTCAGTGGACTCCCCTTCATGTTTTATGATTTTCTTTTGTTCAAACTCAGTCCTAATGATAGTTTCAGCTTGTACATTTCTGATAAAGAGAGAGAGGTTTTCATTTTCTACTACAGATCTAGCTATGGCTAGAATCTGATATCTATCACTCAAGTTTACTCCTGCTCCTCCCAAATCAGCAATTATGTTATCAAACTTGTTGAAGTATTCTTCTACATCATCATCATCATACAATTTGAGTTTTCTCAGTTCCTTTTCAAGCAAGTCAATCTGTGAGGATGTCTTTTCCTCATAATGTTTTAACATAAATATCCACATCTCTCTAGCTGACATATTTCTTAATTTGAGTCTAATGCTGGGACTAACCTTAGAAGTGATAATCCCTTGAGCTTCTTTCTCCTTAGCATACACTGATTTTGCTGTCATACTGCTTGAACCTCCACCTCCTACCGCATCTGAGCCTCCTCCAGAGCTAGCATCACTGGTACTAATGGCAGCAATGTTAGTTTGAGTGTTAAAAGAGCCCCCAGCAACTGACCTCAGTGTTGAGCTTGTGTCTGCAACTGTTTGAGTTGCAACTTCAGAAGGATCAACTAATTCCCATAAATCTTCAACTTCAAGAATGTGTTTGATGGCATCCTTCCATACTTGAAAACCAGGTCCTTTGTTGTAGACATCTACACTGTTGAGTAAACCAGCACCAAATCTACTGGACATGATGTCAAAAGCCTGCTCTGATACCAATATTTGTGAGAATTAACAAGGACGTTTTCACTTATATCAATGTGTTCAACTTAATTATCTAGATGTAATCACAAAACACAACTAGACAATGTTAATTGAATAACATTGAAACCATTCATGAATTATTCAACTATTCCCTGAGCGCCTCACCGGGCGCCTGCCTGAGCACCTGGGCGCCTGTTTGGTCGTCTGGGTGCCGTGAAGGGTGGCGCCTGGGAGGTGCAGTGATGGGTGGCGCCTGGGAAGGAGCGCTTCAGCTTAGTGAGGATGCACCTCCTCTAAGCGACTTCCCTGGGCGTTTTCCTGAACGCCGCCTTCCCTGCGCGCCTGGGTGATTGGCGTTCGGGCCTATTGGATGCGCCTGTTTCCGACTTCAGCGGTGCCCTCGGGGCCACCGCCTTTTTGCTGGTAGCTGCTACGTGGGTTTAGGGACTTGACACATTTCACGGTGGCGGCTCTTATGGTCTAGTGGTTTGATCGAGCTCCTTGATTGGGTCAGACACGGGATCTTTGCACCAGCGAGAAAATGGAGATTTAGCGTCGCGTAAGCTTGCACCGATCCTCGGCACCAAATTGGTGAAGAGGTTCTGATTGAGGCGTTTGGTGAAGTTCTTACGTTTTGTTGGAGGTATGCTTGTTGCTTCTTGCAATAGCATGGGTTTTGGATATGTAGTCATCCCGGCAAATTTTTTTCCCATGTGGTTTTAATCGGGCCATGGTGATTATACTTTATTTTGTTTGTAAGGGCTTCGGTCCATGTTCTGGTTAGGGACTTCGGTCCCGCTTTGTACTTGGGTCCCATAACCCGATTGGGTTCCGCGGACGTTAAAAATTTCTTCCTTCCTTCCTTCCTTCCTTCCTTCCTTATAGACCATTGAATTATTAAACCACATAACACTGTAGCAATGAGATCGAAATAATCACTGTAGCAGTTAAAGCTTTCAAACAAATGCACTTAGGGTTCACGATTAGGCCAGAAATGATCTGCCAATCACTGTATATTCAACTATTAGGTTCTGTACAATTTAAGGTTTCAGGAATCGGTGCCGAACGACGGTTTAGGCAATGGATTTGGTCGGTCTTGGTTGCCGACATTTTCATACTGCTATTCCCACCAAGTTTTCGTATTTCGAACCTTTACAAATATAAATAATGTAATGTATATACAAGTTCCATGGTCTCACAATTAACCCATACAATTAATCCTTTCCAACCATTGAACTATGCACTTTTGACTTCTCCCTTTTGATTTATATGAATGTCCTGAAGAGTTGAGCACCACTGTCAGTGCCTGAGCACCTGTTAGGACTTAGCACAAATGCTATCATTTGCAACTATCAACACTTGATCCACTGTTAGGACTTAGCAGCATAAATGCTATCATTTGATGACACCTTGATTTATCAACATAGTGCATGGTCTGGACGAAAAAAGGCTCCACCTCGTCCCTAGCCAAAATGTCATCCTGATCTGCAATGCCAAGAATACGCAAGTTCAGCTCCGGTTTGTGCCACTCGTCCCCTCAGGAACTTCCAGGCTCAGAGGATTGGGTATGCAATGCTCGCTGGTCCGTGTACTGCAATTCCTCCGTCTGGGTAGACATGTCCACTCTGTCCGCATGAGCATGTGTTGTGGCGGCAGCTGATGCCTCTGGGGGGTAAGACTCTAATGTATGCATTGAAGCATCACTGGTCTGTATAGGCTCCAGGAGGGAAACCTGTAGCATCTAGATCAGCTGTGTCAAAATGAGTAAGATTCCTGGACATCCCCCGAGACTCTTCCAGATTCTCGTAAGGCACTCTAATGTTGCATGAGATTTTATTAAGAATCTTAAAGGTGATAGAAGGAAGGAAGGAAGGAAGGAAGTATATTTTAACGTCCACGGAGGCCAACTGGCCTATGAGACAGTGATACAATATAGTGGAAAGTTTCCAAACATAAAAGAAAACAACAGAAACCCTATACAATGTGTCTCTACCACTGGGATGAAAAAACCCCCCATGTGGGAGGAAAAACCCTTGTAGTAGGCGTTGAGAGGCCCTATCTGGGCGCTCAAATTCCCTGTGCTGTGAGGGACTCCCTGACGGTGGAGACTTGCAGAATGTAGGACGCGAGATGTGCCACCATTGGCGAAGCCAGCAGTTGATGAATTGCTATCTCAGAGCATCTGAGATGGGCATGAGCTGCTCGGATGTGTGCATATGCTGGGCATTCCTGTAGAGCATAGTGTTCATCTTCTACTATCATGTGTGACAAAGACGGCATAACCTCTCATGCGGGGATTCCACGCCCTCCATCCGTACCCTCAAATTGTCTCAATCTCGAGATGGTGGGACCCCTGTCCTTATTGCAGCTATAGCTCTCCGTTTCTTGGTAGAGATGTGTGCCTTCGGATATCTTGGTGGGGGCGTGTTCAAGTTTACGGATTGACTGGCGTGGTAGTGCTCGTTTTTGGGCTTTGCAAGAGTGGGCATCCCATAGAGAGGCAAAGACAAAGCGCTCATTCAAATGCGACTCTGCTCCGCGATATCCGACATATCCATAATGTGTTGATAGTCTATGGACCATCTTGCAAACCATCCCTACAATGCTCTGCCGCCACTCTCTTAGGGCGTTGTGGCCCTTGTGCCAATAATGAAAGCCCCGGGAGACGTTGTGCATCCATTCGTCAACCTTATGGAAATACGCCAAAGGTGCTGCGCATAGCGTGAATCTTTGCTGGGGCCAAAAAGCCGATCTCATACGACAAAATCGGATAAGGCACCGTGTCCTTGACGCCTAAGCTGTATGTCAGGAAAGCCTTCTGTACCCTCTCTAGCTTATCCCAAGTACCCTTGCTAACCGCTGGCCCCCAGACCTCTACCCCATAGAGCAATACTGGTTCCACGAGTGCTCGGAACAGGTGTGCTTTTGCGTGCCCAATCGTGAGAGATATATTACGTAACGGCTATTTCGCATTGCATCTGGGGCTTTCCATCCCGCTACCGACCCTTCTTTTCTACTACGGTCATCCCATAGCATGTTAGCAGAGAAATCGATTCCCAGATACTTAAAGATCCTTACAACTTCCATCCTTCGTCCTTTGTAATAGAAGTCTGGGATATCATGCTGCGCAGACAGGATTGGCAACAGCTTGGTTTTCTGCTGGTTGACTGTCATTCCTGCTATGTCACAGAATTGACTGAGAGCATCCAAATGTTCCTGCATACTCCTAGCTGTATGGGATAATAAGCCCAGATCATCTGCATAGAATATTTCCTAAAGATTCTCCAAGATTTTGTAACATTTTATGAGATTTCACAAAAATTCCATGGTTCTCAATATCTTGATTTTGCTTTTGGAAGTAAGAACAACATGATGGTAAAATTGAATATGGCTAAAAGCATTGAATTGAACTGACTTGAATTGATCAAAAATTATGTTACATTTTGCAATCATACAAAGACACCTCAGGAGATTGGTAATCATGAAAATGGTGGCAAGTCTATATTAAGAATAGAACATGTTGAGAGGCAATGCAATGCTATGGTCATTTGGCCTACCTCATTCTTCCTATCTGCTAGATTATAAACTTGAACATTATATATTGTTTTATGGCCCACTAAATTACACATTAAAGGATTGATTGTAATTACGTTTCTTTCTTTCTTTAATGTCATTACATAATTGTGAATTGAATGCAATTTCTTGGCATAAACAATATCACCATCACACAATTCTCAGTGTAGCATGTCTCTAAATTGGCAAACGATGATAAAGAAGTAACAATACAATGGCAAGCCATCATATTATAGTTCAACCAATTATCATGTACATAAAACAGCTTGGCTGGAATCTTAGTAAATCCAAAATAACTATAAATGCAAGGAAGTTGCTAAACTTTAAGAACTAGTAATAAATCTTTGTATGAATTATTCAACTTTTGGTTGTTTTTATTAATAAATAATTGCTAGTGGAATTCAAAAAGTCGAGGTCCGAAATCCTAAATTTGCATTGCAAGTCAACGCCACCTCAAGAGGGCTTAGATCAAAGTAAAACTTCGGTTAGTGAATTCGATGAATTCTCAAATTCTCTTAAAATCTAAGAGATTCCATGTTGAGAGCTTATAGGAAAGCTTCACATCAAAGGGTATGTGAAGGACGACACACAATGTTCATTGGCACTCCATGTAAAATCTTCTGAAACTTCATTTAGATTCCCTTAACTAATCTCCTATGGAGATTCTACTAGATTATGCAATATTCCTTTGAGATTGTCGTAGTTCCTAATGTTTTATGCATATTCTGCTAGATAATCCAAGGTTCATTAACATTCGCTAAGATTCTTTAATGATTTCCATAAATTCACTAAGTTTCCCTAAAGCTTTCTCTAGATTCCATAAGGTCCATTAAGATTCCCCAAGTTTAAGGTGAAAGTTGATTGATTTTGTTATTAGATTGCTGCTTGCTGGAGAGTTCAAAAAGACAAAATTTTCATGCAAGTCAAAATCATCCTTATGGCCAAGGTCAGCACAAAAAGTGAAAGGAAACTTGAAGAGTGAAGCTGAAGCTAGTCAAAAAGAAGTAAAGTCAATGAACCTGCAAAAGACACCCAGTGTGAAACAATCCCTATAGACTCTCTCGCATTTTATTTTATGTCAAATTGGCATGTCAAATTTTCACTTATTCATACTTTATAGCAACATAGTCACATATTCAAAAGTAAATCTCACAACATGGTTTCAAGAAACGCTACTCATTTGATTGGAAATAAATCACACATTTAAGTTACAAAAAAATGCCATCGATCCAAGCCCCCGGATCGACATTCTAGAAGGAGCGAGCATGCATGTCTTGCATGCATGCATGCCTTCTTTGGGTGATCGCTATATTAGGCGGCGTTCTTCATCGACGTCTCATCGGCGCTTCCTCTTCTCTCTCAGCAATACCCTATTCTCTTTTCTTTGAAACCATGCAAGGGAGGGGCTTCTCCATGCTTGGATTGACCAGTTTGGCGTTTCTTTCATGCTGTGGCATGTCCTTTCTCAGCCTTGCCTCTTCTTTAGCCATAATCTTTTGACCTTCTTCCTCGATCCCGTTTTGATATGGAAGTTCTCTTCTATTCGGGAGGTTTTTGTCGTTTTCATGCGAGCTCCTTCTAGAATGCCATCGATCCGAGCCCTCGGATCGACATTCTAGAAGGAGCGAGCATGCATGTCGAGCATGCATGCATGCCTTCTCCGGGTGATTGCTATATTAGGCGGCGTTCTTCATCGACGTCACATCGGCGCTTCCTCTTCTCTCTCAGCAGTACCCACTCTCTTTTCTTTGTCGCCTGGCACGCGTGACCAGCCCCTCTATTTGAAGAGGTTTTTATTTTGTTGTTGCGTGGCACGCGTGATCAGCCCCTCCACTTTGGGAGGTTTGTTTTGTCACATTTGTTCTCGTGTTGGTGTTGTGCAGGTACAAGTTGGCAAGTGGCAGCGGCTTCGACTTCTCAATTCGTGGGTTTTTTGGGAGCGAATTCTCAGCCTTACGTTTGCCGAAGGCTTATCACTAGGGTTTTTCCTCGAAAACCCCAAAGGGCGGGGTTTTTTAATCCCGGTGATAAGCTTTCGGCAGGTACACAAACGAACCTCTATTAGCATTGTATTTCATGGGGTCCAAGTTGTATAATTGGACATTCCCTTTATTTTTCTTCGTGGGTAGTTCGCATGTGCGCGGCTACCCACTATCCACCATTGTAGAAAATCTGCTAAGATGAATGAGAAGCGAGGTTTTTGTCGTTTTCATGCGAGCTCCTTCTAGAATTAACAATTTTATAGTAACTTTGTTCAAAGGTTCCACTCTCAAAAAATGCTATGTTATCTTGTTCTGAACATCTTGCAAGCAAATCACACATCTAATTTACAAAAAGCAATTATATAGTAACTTCTAGGTGGAAACAAAGGCTCATATTAAAATTTCCAATCTGTGACATGAGAACTGATAAATACCTTAGATAGGCCACTAAAGTTCTTCATACGAGAAGATTCTGTATTCATTGGCAATATGCCTTACCATAATCGAATAAACCATTGACTAGCAGAACAAACTTGACCATTCATGGCCCTGGTTTCAAAAGCGCGGCTGTGCCAAGCAAACCTTCATGTATACTAAAGACCAACTTTCAAAGGGCATGAATTACTAGTAAGAACCTGCAATATCCTTCATTTGGCAGCCTCATAATCTTGAGAAACAGAGCTATTAATTGGGCTACAATTGTGAATAACTCCCTTCCAGCTTAGATGTTACAAATTGATTATCCACACCAAAAAGTTTGTCAATCCTCCTTATGTCAGACAGCACACATTCTCCAAGTAGAAAATCTTCGGGCAGTGCTGGATAGCATCTAGGCATTATTGATACTTAGTGCGATGCAACTCATTAAGCCTATGATACCCATCGCAGAAAATGAACATGGCAACATGGACATTTCAAAGCATGTGTTACCTTGATGATTTTAAGACATTAACTTTAGTTATGGCAATATACCTCAGCAAGAATCTACGTAAAGATGGGTTAGCCAGACGGGGAACCCAAGTAATATTCATAGAAAGATGATGGGGACGCTCATTTCAATGAATACAGATGCCTGATAGAACCTTCTCAGCCCCTGCGAAAATGACACCATTGCTTGTTTATGAGGAACTATTAATATACATGCCTATTGCCAACTTAAATCTAGCCTCAAGGCCTCAAAATTATCATCAAAATGCGGTCGAGTGCTAGCTGGACGTTTTTGTGGTCCCAGAATTGGCCACCACATCATCACCCTTATAATGCAACCAAGCCAAAGCTAGCTGTCGAGTGCTACATTTGGCATCTCTTGAGATTCCACTTACATGTTTATACAATATCTTATTCGATAAAATCTGGGTATTACAACCCGTAATGAGAAATGCCAAGAGGGCCATATGGAACAACCCCAATTCTAAGCTCCCTGCAGTATTCATGCATTAAAAGTATTAAGTTTATTGTTCATTGAGGTAATGGGAAAAAAAAATAGATTCAATTCATATTTTGCCTGCATGTGGGAACAACCTGATCCTCTACATCCCTCACCCATAATGACCATTCAAAAGAAAATTTGGTGCACCATGTGCAATATGCAAATCACCTAGAGACAAAACCAACTGTGTTATGTGAAAGAAGAGCGACACGCTTAATGACCTATTTTTCCTGCATAAAGATCCATCATTTGCGAAACAAAGATGCTGATTTTACAAACATCTTCGTAAATGTACCACTATTCATGACAGGCATTTGCTGGTTGCTTGCACTACAGATCAGGTTAGAGCAGAATTTGCTAGACTTCAGTCACAACTAATTATACAACCTTTCATATAAACAAAGCTACAGGGCTATTGGGCATGTTAGTTCTTGTAAAGTTGAAGGAAAGTGTCAAAATGAATATCAGTATTGCTGACTTTGACTGTAAGTCTCCTGGGGTCTCCTGACAGTCCACACCATAAACATAATCAACGAATTCCATTCTGCGGAAAATTTTCTTTCCCGGAAATAAGGAAAGAGACAATTCAATGTGCAAATTAATGCCATGTAGGACCTTTGTCACATTCTAAATAGAAAGAAAGATTTACCAGAAACAAAGGTTTACCACAGGAAAGGTTTACAGGTAGTAGACCTCACTAGACTATGTGTCGTAAACAGATTTAGCAAAAAATCAATCAAGCAATAGCATCATACCGCCTCTGAGTAAAGTTGCATGCTTTATAAAGAGCATGTTACAGAAATTCAAAGCACAACTCAGAATCAATCCATGCTCGCTCTTCATTCCACCAGCTCCTGCGCCAACCGTTTTAAAGGGAAATAGACGAATGTCCCATAACCAGCAATGAGATAATAAGAGAAACATTACATAAATCTTTCCATGTTACGCATATCCATTCTTATTTGGAGTAAAGTCTTATACCGGCACATGTCTACTTTGCAAGTTTTGGATCAACTTCCAACTCTGATAATACTGCAAATTGTTATGAAACAGACAATATTAACATACAGTACAACTTGAGCGTTTCTAATAGACATCTTGAACATAATACATCACTTCATTCACCCAACCGTAAGCCTAACATGCCTGAAGATGAAATGCAATGCAAGACGATGATGCAAGCCAACCTTCAATTTTGAAGGGCTCTAGTCGATTCTGCATCTGTGGCAAATCCCATAATATTTCCCAGCAAGATCCTGCTGCCATATCCTGGCACACATCTCTAAGAAATTATTCTTCCACTAGAAGGAAGAAGGTGGACTCCACGGCCAAAATGCTTGCTCCAACCTGCCCAAGCACAACAGAAATAAAAAGAAAATATCAAAGAACAATACGAACCAAATGAAGTCATGGCTTTGACACAAGAGAGCATTTATAAATGGAGCATAGAAACCTTTCAACATTAGAATACAACGACTGGAAATTCAGTCTCCAAGTATGATGGTAGATGTCACACAACCTACAAAAGAGGCGGATTTTGCAAATTTGCAGCTCACCCAGCATCTCATGCATATAGATAATTTAGTGGGTTCTATGCACATTGGATGTGTATAGATAGCAGAAAGGCATTGAACAACTATAAATTTAGACCATAATAGCAAACATCAAGCAAAATCTAAGCAAACAATAGAGTTTTTTAAATTTACCAGATAGCTCTACAAACTGCATGATCCGGCGAAGGTAATAGGACCCTTCTCCAATAAATCCCAAATTGCATACCTAAAAATGAGCACAAGAGAAATTAGAATCACACTCAAATGTTTGCATGTTGTTCCAAAAAATCAGCAAGATCGTCCAGGGCCATGGCTGTTCAAAATCCAGACATCCGGCATCTATATTGTTCTACCCCACAAAAAATAGACCAAGCAAACAAAGTTAGAGCTAAAAATAGAGTTTGTTGCAAGAAAGATTGTCACAAAAATCTATGAATCGAAGAAAGTTGAAATAATGTCAAAAGGGCTCCAATAGAGCTCTAGCTGCAAAGAAGACGGCAGAGCGGATATAGAGACCCTAGATGTCCCATTTGTTGCCATGTGCACATGCTCCATATATCAACCATCTAATGCATAATATCAAATGCATCTTGTGAATCGTAGAAACCTGTTGGTGCATTTGTAAGCACCTCTTCCATGTACTCTGTTACACTTATGGGACGATCGCCACCTCTCTGAAAGAACACAGGAATTCCTAACTGTACATGAAGGTGGACTATTGCTACACTGCATAATTGATCACGTAACTCCCATATCAGCTCTTTATTTAGCCGAGGGAATATCAATATACACACGCGATAGTTTAATCTCATTTTATACTATGTAAAAGAAGAGAAGCCAATATTCGATTCTGTCAATCATTAACTAGTCTACTGCAAATAAGAATTGCCAACATCTTACCAGCAACATCTCAATTGCCTTCTCAAGACCCACGTGTCGTGGAAGACGTGAATGCCTATTTCATTTAAACCCCACATTGCATACCTCAAAATGAACATAAGAGAAATTACAATCACACTCAAATGTTTGCATGCTGTTCCAAAAAATAGACCAAGCAGACAAAGTTAGAGCACAAGATTAATTCGACGCTATTATAACAAAAGCTGTGTTTTACCTTAAGCAAGGATTCGAATTTTCCAAAAGCAAGCACTCTGGATAGGATGAATAAATTCAGCAAGATTGTCCAGGGCCATGGCTGTTCAAAATCCAGACATTCGACATCTATATTGTTCCACCCTACAAAAAATAGACCAAGCAAACAAAGTTAGAGCTAAAGATAAAGGTTGTTGCAAGAAAGATCTGTAGAATTAAGTATGAATCTAAGAAAGGTTGAAATAATGTCAAAAGGGCTCCGATAGAGCTCTAGCTGCGAAGAAGACGGTAGAGCGGATATAGAGACTCTAGATGTCCCATTTGTTGCCATGTGCACATGCTCCATATATCGCACCTCCTCCATGTACGCTGTTACAGTTATAGGATCACCACCTCTCTGAGAAACATGGAACATAATGCTTCATTGACTTTCTTTATTATGAGTGTCATTGTGCCTGTATATTCTCCATAGAAAAAAAAGCAATATCAATGCAAGCTCCTGCCCACCACCCAATGCGAGCACACATGGAAAAGCAGTAATTAGCTGTTTCCAGCACCTAATACAGATTTGTTGGTAACCCAGGAATGGATGCCTACGAATCATGTATTGATGTTACTCACTTGGCAAGTATCTGGTCGCTGTGGATACTAAAAAATGAATTCAGCAGCAATTCCCTAAATCTCTTTCTTTGCAACTATATAAATATGTGACTGTACCACATCCTCAAAAACCACCATAGACAATTCATATTCGCAGACAATTCAGATGCAATGATATGCTTAATTATGATGTTTGAAATGTTAGTCCTGTACGTCTTGGTACAGGACTATTCATGCACACGACGGACCAGAGGTCAAGGCCAAGGATCCACAGTCAGGTCAGACGTCAAAGGCCCTGCAGAAGCCCAAGCCGCCAGCCAAGCAGCAGACCACGAAGGCCACGGGCATGAAGAGGTCGAGGACAGACAAGTGACGGGCCGTCACCACCACCGTCAGCGTCAGCGTGACTTCAGGCACCTCAAGAGGCATCGCCAGTATTCCTGCAAATCAGGCCTCCTTCTAGGAGTCGGCACCGAGATCTGGCAGAGTATCTATGTTGGGCCAAAGGCCATTGTACTATATATATGAATAGAGCTAGCCTTCACGAGCTAGATGAGTTTTTGGTCTTATCTCACTCAACAAGGTTGCATATTAAACGGGAGCAAATCATTGAAACGGGAGCAAAAGGAATATTCCTCAAAGATTCCCTTTTTTTTTCAAAAAAAGAGCTAAAATGAGGTAAAATTTTTATTTTGATCATAAAATTGCATTTTGACCCCCCCAAAATCACTCAATTTTTTATGCAAAGAGAAAATTGACTATGTCAAAGTGACGCTTTACAGTTAGAATTTACCTGAAATGTGTTTCTAGAGAAAACCACTAATTTAAGTGTACGTCCTACACAATATTTTGTTAGCTTGGATTGTATTCCAGAAAAGGTACATTTAGGTTATAGTGAGCCATTTTTTAATGATATAATATTTCAAAGTACCAAAATTGTATTCCGGAATATATTTTTGCCATTCGAGAATAACAAAAGTGTATTCCGGAATACACTTTTGCTTTTCTTAAAGTCAAAGTGTATTCAGAATACACTTTTGGTTTTCTTTCGAAATCTAAAAGGTATTCAGGAATACATTTTTGCTGTATAAGTTTTTGAGACTCAACAGTGAGCGGAATATATTTCCTATTCTGGATAGCGACAGGGGAAAACCAAGCGACATCAACTAGGTTTTTTAGTATCTTCAATAAATTTCAATGACCTTGCGATTTTATTTTGTTTATTTTATGGGGATACAGGATTATGGTTCTAAATAATAAAAGGGATTGTTTTTGTTTCTTCTTGGAAGGCTAGGGATACTAGATCATGGTAGCAAAGGAAAGTGGAAAAGTTATTCTGGAATACACTTTGTATTCCAGAATACATTTTTAGTTACAACGAGAGGGGGCTTAATTTTTTTTCGCCTCAACCGGGTTTGTCGAGGCGATCTACTACGGTTGTGGTCTACTTCGGCTTTGGCATGGTGAATCCGAAACCCGGCGGCTCTGGCAGCTACGTAAGCTTCGGGTTCTTAGATTTAGGGTTTTTCATGGCCAAAATAAACCCATGACCTTCCGGTGCCGCTCAGAGCACACGATTTCTCTTGTGTTTCAAGAATACTTGTGCTAGAAATAAACCGAATCAAACATGCAAAAACTCGAAACTCCTAAACGTCTTTATATTTGTATTAAAATCACGGTCTCTCGTAATTTTTTCTTGATGATCGGTTTACCGCCTTTGATGATCAATTTACACGGCTTCAATAGCTTCGGGACTTGGGGAGGAGACCCTCTCACGAGCAAAGCTGAAGTGATGATGATTCATCCGTAAAAGTTGAAGTGATGAAGACGATTCATCAGTAAACTCTTGGCGGACCATCCGTATCCTATGAAATTCAAAGGTAAGTTTTTCTTTGTGAAATTCGAGAGATAGTCGTAGCCAAAACCAAGGGCTAAGAATTTTGCTGCCCCGGAATGAATGTACGACTTGTATGTTGGTGCAATTGCAATTGCATTTATTGAAGAGGAGCTTGATCTTGCGAAATAGATGCAAAAATTTGCGTAATTTGCTCTCGGTTTAGGGAGTAGAATCGTCCCCTTGTGTCGAGGAACATAGATTGAGAATCAACGTCATGCCGAGGTGGATAGGGCCGATTTTGATGCCAATAACTCACTTGTCATCTCACTTGTTGAAGATCTATGATAAAGTCCGGCCGAAACCGGCCGCTCGTTGAGTATTTTTTGAGGTAATCCGACTTTGTTGAGGAGGTTGTTTTAGAGGTAATTTAGGCTTTGTTGAGGCCGATAACATGTTTGTCTTAAAACCCTAAACTTGGTTTTATTGCTTGTGTCTTCCACCAAATGGTCTTGACCTCGAAATAGACCAAGAAATTAAATAAATAAAATACACATATTTGTGTACTTGCTACCATGGTTTCTCATTTTGTATGCGCCATCTAAATAGTTAGGCAAATGTTGCACTCTTTGCCCAATCGTAACATGAATACTTTTAAGAAAGAAGACAATGCAAAATATGCATGCAATTTTACACATTGACAGATGGCATCCATGCCAAGCATTAAGAAAGCACAAGCCCAAAAGTAATTTTGTGAATAAGCCACTTTTTAAAAATCTGAGAGACGTAATAATAGTATTAGCTACTTATCGTTTTTCCAAGTGACACAAGTTTTCAACACCAATGTAAAGTTTAAAACCATACCATACCATATTGCACGTTCTCGTGCATTATATACCATACCATACCATGTTGTGCATCCTCATGCATTGTTTGTGTATCCATGTGCATAATTTGATAAAGAAAACTAAATTGAGTCTCCCTCTAATTATAATATAAATCTAAGAAATGGATAGTCAGAAAAGATTATATTTAAATGCATCTCACCACTACGCAAGGGACATGCTATTTATTGAGGACATGCTTGCCTACACACTCACCCCGCGTTTTGGTCCACTGTTGAAAAGTATAGTTTTCGTAGGTCCACATGTCCATTATTCAGAGATTTCTACATGTAGATCTGTGGAGGTGTGGTTTTACTAACTAACGGTGTTGTTTTTTAAGTGGACAAGGAACGTCCACTGTTATTTTTTAAGGAGTTTGTGGTTTTGTTTTTAGGGCGTGTACTTTTTAAGGAGGTATGTTTTTGTTAAAAGAACGTGGTTTTTCTTTTGAGGTAGTGGTGTTTTTAAGGAGGTGTAGTTTTGGAGGTGTGGTTTATAAGTAAGTGTAGTTTTTTTTTAAAATTTTGTGGGTCTTTGTTTTTTAGGACGTGTGGTTTTTTAAGGAGGTATGTTTTTTGTTAAAGGAACTATGGTTTTTTCTTTTGAGGTGGTGATGTTTCTAAGGAGGTGTGGTTTATAAGTAAGTGTGAGGAGGTTTTTTCTCAAGGATGTATGGTTCTCTAAAGGGGTGTGGTATTTTAAGGTTCTTTATAGCCAATTTTGTAAGCATCATTATACAATCATTGCACTGCTTCCATCCATATGACACCCCATAAAGTATTCATATACGTTGTCATTACATGCCATGTGTAAAAATGCAATATCTCCCTCTACCCCTCATGCTTATAGAAAACTAGAATGCAAAGGCATTATGAAGATCCCAAAATTGAATTGAACTGAATTTAACTTTAACATCCATGGGGACCAACAAGTCTATCAGATCCAGTGAGTGAGTGAGTGAATGATTGTGTGTGTGTGTGTGTGTGTGTGTGTGAGAGAGAGAGAGAGAGAGAGAGAGAGAGAGAGAGAGAGAGAGAGAGAGAGAGAGAGAGAGAGAGAGAGAGAGAGAGAGAGAGAGAGAGAGAGAGAGAGAGAGAGAGAGAGAGAGAGAGAGAGAGAGAGAGAGAGAGAGAGAGTTTTGCTTTTTTATGCCTCAAATCCATTTTTTGAGCATATGCACATGATCTCAGGTCCCAATCAGCTCAAACATGCCAAGGTGGCTCAAACATGCCACCAAGGTGGCTCAAACATGCCACAAAGGTGGCTCCAACATGCCAAGATGGCTCCAACATGCCACGCGGGCTCTAGCATGCCATGCAGGCTCCAATATGCCAACGTGGCGCAAACATGCCACGTGGGCTCCACCATGCCACCTAGGCTCCAACATGCCAAGGTGGCTCACAACATGTCACCTAGGCTTAAATATGCCAAGTTGGCTCAAACATGCCACCTAGGCTCCAACATGCCAACGTAGCTCAAACATGCCACCTAGGCTCAAACAAGCCAAAGTGGCTCAAACATGCCACGTGGGCTCCAACATGACACCTAGGCTCCAACATGCCAAGGTGGCTCAAACACGCCACCAAGGCTCCAACATGACAAGGTGGCTCAAACATGCCACATGGGCTTCAACATGCCACCTAGGCTCCAACATGCCAAGGTGGCTCAAACATGCCACGTGGGCTCCAACATGCCAAGGTGGCTCTAACATGCCACCTAGGCTCAAACATGCCAGGGTGGCTCCAACATGCCACCTAGGCTCCAACATGACAAAATGGCTCAAACATGCCACCTAGGCTCCAACGTGCTCAAACATGCCACGCAGGCTCCAACATGCCACCTATGCTCCAACTTTCCAAGGTGGCTACGTGGGCTCCAACATGCCACCTAGGCTCCAACATTCCTAGGTGGCTCAAACATGCCACATAGGCTCAAACATGCCATGCAGGATCACTTAGACTCCAACATGCCAAGGTGGCTCCAACATGCCACCTAGGCTCCAACATGCCATCTAGGCTCCAACATGCCAAGGTGGCTCAGGCATGCCACCTAGGCTCAAGCATGCCACCTAGGCACCCCAAGTGGTGACATGGCATGCCAAGTAAGCAAGGTCAAGTTTTGACTAGGCCAAAAATGAAAAGATGTCCATCTTTAGTCTTTTCATTGGGTAATGTTGGCAAATTTTAGGTGACATGGCTAGATGATGGTGACATGGATATGATGACTGGGACTTTATGCAAGAAATATGATAACCTTTGAAATTTTTGTGGAGGAGTTTGGCAAGGGATAGAATAGAGGGATCTTGGAGAACTTAAAGCGCTGACACCCTTCCCCAAATCAAATCAG
The DNA here is from genome assembly GCA_021234155.1 of Isoetes taiwanensis. NCBI lineage: Eukaryota > Viridiplantae > Streptophyta > Lycopodiopsida > Isoetales > Isoetaceae > Isoetes > Isoetes taiwanensis. The sequence goes on from JAJEKV010000087.1 coordinate 2,353,404, forward strand.
GCCAGAACTTTGCGTAGCTTTCTCACCAGAGGGGAGAGGACAGACCCCAGGAGATGGACCTCAGAAAGGTTGTCGAGGCAGCCTTTCCTATCAGTGCTCCTCTGGGAGGGCAAATGCCAATTCCCCCCCTCCGGGAGCTCAATTTTCCAATCCGTCTGTTGAAGCCATCATTCAAGTAACCTGCTTCGAGCAGGCTCAAAAAAATCCAAGATCCGTCCAGGAGAACTTATCAAACCACGAAGCGTCCTGCGTGTTGACCGCATAGAAAACCAAGTGTTTTGTCGTTCGGGCAGTACAAAGGCTCTGGAATGGAGATTCGACTTTGCCATGTCGTCCGGAATAGCGAAATTACCCCAGGGACCAAGTTACATGGTCATTTTTGGCAACGACCCTCTACATAGCGGTATTCCGCAGCCACCTCCTAGGCCAATTGACTACGGACGTGTTGGACATGAGCTACTTTGGTGCTTCTTGGAGAAGGGGTGGTCTTCTGCCCACGAAACTTGGTCCCCAGGGTAAAGTCGACATTTTGAGTCCATTGGCGGTCGGTTCCACGGTTTTGGAGTGGGAGAGTTGCCCGTCCGGTGGCGGGAGCCGGAGAGCACCTTTGGGCGGCTTAACCTTCGGAAGGTTTTAAGGGTCCATCTTCTGGCATCAACACCCTCCCTCTACGTGATGACATTATGCAAGATCCTGGTCGAATCTGACTAGGATACGACCTCCGAAATGTAAACCCTGTGTGTTGCTAGGTTATTGAAAGGTTTGCATTACGGAGGTCGAGTTTTAGTCGGTTGCACTTGGGACATGGTCGAGAAGCTGCAGTTCAAAATGTGAAGCAATAGGAACTGAGGGAATGGGATTTGGATTTATCTTCCTCCCAGTGTGGCAATTAGAAATCAAGAGCACCTTTTGCAGTAGCAAAATTGTTTGGGATCATTCGGGATGGCCAATAGATCCAAACTCTGATATTTCAGTTGCCATGGCTCCGCATGTGTGTTTAGCAAAGGTGCACCTAGCTATCCAAGAAAACGGCCACGTTTTGGCCTCCGAAACGTAAACCCTACAATAACCTAGCAACACACAGGGTTTACGTTTCGGAGGCCAAAACGTGGTCGTTTTCTTGGATAGCTAGGTACGCCTTTGCTAAACACACATGCGGAGCCATTGCAACTGAAATAACAGAGTTTGGATCAAACTCCAAACCCCATTCCATCAGTTCCTATTGCTTCATGTTTTCAATTGCAGCTTCTCAACCATGTTCCAAGTGCAACCGACTAAAACTCGACCCCCATAACGTAAACCCTTCAATAACCTAGCAACACACAGGGTTTACGTTTCGGAGGCTATATCCTAGTCAGATTCGACCAAAATCTTGCACAATGTCATCACGGAGAGGGAGGATGTTGGCCTTTTAAGATGGACCTTTAAAACCTTTAGGAGGCGGTTTGCCCCAAAGGTCCTCTCCCAAAGAACCCTGGCCACGGACGGGCAATTTTTCCACTCCGGAACTGTGAACTGACTCTGCCAATGGACTCAAAACGTTGACATTACCCTGGAGACCAAGTTTCGTGGGCAGAAGACTACCCCTTTTCCAAGAAGCACCAAAGTAGCTCATGTCCAACATGTTCGTAGTCAATTGGTCTAAGAGGTGGCTGCAGAATACTGCCATGTAGAGGGTTCGTGTTTTTTTCGTTGCAAAAAATGACCGTGTAACTTGGTCTCTAGGGTAATTTCGTCGTTCCGGATGGCATGGCGAAGTCGAATCTCCATTCCGGAGCCTTTGTACTGCCCGAACGACAAAATGGCTCTACCAAAAATTCCAAAGGTTATCATATTTCTTGCATGAAGTCCTATCATCATGCCCACATGGCATGTTTGAGCCACCTTGGCATGTTGGAGCCTAGGTGGCATGTTGGAGCCTCCTTGGCATGTTTGAGCCTAGCTGGCATGTTCGTGCCTAGATGGCATCACCTTGGCATGTTGGAGCCTAGGTGGCATCACATGCCAAGGTGGCTCAAATATGCCACGTGGGCTACAACATGCCACCTAGGCTCCAATAACATGCCAAGGTGGCTCCAACATACCACCTAGGCTCAAACATGCCAAGGTGGCTCAAATATGCCACCTAGGCCCCAACATGCCAAGGTGGCTCAAACATGCCACGTGGGCTCCAACATGCCACTTAGGCTCCAACATGCCACCTAGGCTCAAACATGGCATGGTGACATGGCATGCCAAGTAAACAAGGCTAAGTTTTGACTAGGCTAAAAATGAAAAGATGTCATCTTTGGTCTTTTCATTGGGTGATGTTGGCAAATTTTGGGTGACATGGCTAGATGATGGTGACCTGGACATGATGACTTGGACTTTATGCAAGAAATATGATATCCTTTGGAATTTTTAGTAGAGGAGTTTGGCAAGGGATGGAATGGAGGGATCTTACCGACACCCTTCCCCAAATCGAACTAGGCGGGACTTTGTGCGGCTTCCTCACCGAAGGGAGAGACTAGACCCAAGAGGCTAGACCCATTTGTTGGCGTGGAATATTCGCTCCAATCTGGTGATCTTCACCTATTTTGAAGTAGAATCTTGATGACTTATTCGAAAGGGCAAAACTTTGAGCAGTTTGCAGCAGGCTTAAGGGCAATATTTTGAAGCAGTGCCGACGATTTCTTTCAAACAGGGCTTTTGAACAGTTTTGAAAAGGGCTTTTATTTCTTCCGAACAAGGCTCCAAAATCTGTTTCTTCCAAACAATTGAATCTTAACGGTTGCTGGGCTCCAACATGCCACCTAGGCTCCAACATGCCAGGGTGGCTCAGGCATGCCACCTAAGCTCAAGCATGCCATCTAGGCACTCAAGTGGTGACATGGCATGCCAAGTAAGCCATCATCTCCACTGTTGGTCGATCAGGTTCTCGACCATCCGATCTAGAGCTCCATTGAAGACACATACTATAGTTTTACAATATATATATAAGAGCTATAAATAATATACGATGTTCTTTTGCCCCAAAGTGAGAGATTTTTGGGCTTGAGTTGCCCCCATATTGCATATGGACATGGCATATGTTCAATGGCCTCTGATTTTCCTAGCACAAACTGATAAGCTTGAGTATACCATTACTTGCATTGCACTTTGGGCGGTATGGAAGCACATGTGGCTGTAGCACTAGGGGACCAGGAAATATCAACGGTCAAGATGAAAAACATCTTCAACCATGGTGTTGCCTCATGGCAATCTCACATGGCAGAAAATGGCGAAGAGATTATGATAAGTCCCTTGATAGACTAGGCTCATTTGAGGGTAGGCTCATTTTTTAAGTGTTCCCTCAAGGGTGGTGCAGGAGGATTTGCCCCTCCCCCCAAATGACGAGTAACTCTAAGTTGTGGCTAGTAGGGGGGTTGTGAGCCCTAGACGGGAGCAATAGCTCAAGCCCATTGGGGGCCTTTAAATTCTGTAACTCAATATTTAAATAATATATCTTTCTAGCCTTTAGAAACAAAAAAAGAATGGATTAATCCCATTTTGACACTGTTTTGGCGAATGAATAGCCTAAACTATTGACCATTGAAATATTATCTGCTATGTCTATATTATATTCATTATCTATTGATTGATGTGTCTGCTATTATAGCCGTCGGATAAAAATGAAACCAAGGGCTAAGATCTCGATCTTCGTCTTCCTATCTGATTGGACTGAACTTTTTGGCGGTGGGCGGCGGGCTTCTTTGGGCGGGATTGGAACATTTTTTTGGCGGTTCTGCTCTTCTTGGGCGGGAAAACAGACGAATCGCTCTCTTTCTTTCCTTTCTCTGTCCGGGATTTCTTCTGCTCGAATCCTGATATTTCGCCTTTCTCTGGCTTCTGATCATGGTGGGTCTTCTTCTCTGCTTCTCTTCAAAGATGAAACCTTGATCAAGCTTTGGTGTCTGTGTTTGTCCCAACATACCCCTTTGATCATACTCTGTTGCCCGACTGCTTTTCCGGATCTCCTTTTTTTCGCAGATTCATCCCTGTCCTCTTCTACCACAACTAAATTGTGTATGATGCCCCGTAAAGCTCTACTTTATGCTGTTTTTTATGTGCTCTGCGGTGGAACAGACACTGTGTTTTGCTTAGTATTGGGCTTGTTGGTGACAAGAACATGGCCTGGATCCGTGGAAAAGGAATTGCAGTTGTCTGCGCTTGCCCAATAGAGCCCTGAAACTTGAATTTTTGTGCTTTGTTTGAAACTTGAATTTTTGTGCTTTGTTTGAAGGCCTGGACAGGTTTGAAGGTGTGTTGGTGCTAAGAACATGGTCTGGATCAGTGAAAAATGAGCATGCCCGGGATCATGTCGCACAATAATGCACGTTTCTACTGTTTGATCCAAGAATGCTTGATCTGCTAACAAGCCGAGAAACAGCCGAGAAACAGGTATCATGCATGCTTTTTTGTCTTTTGCATTTGCCCTTTTTTTTAAGTGCAGTTATGTATATAATCGTTGTTCTCTAACAACAGGTATGCAGGTGAAGCTTAACATCAATGTAGATTCTAAAATAGGTAAAAATCATTGAACTCGTTCTTTTTTTGTATGATCTAGGCATTTTTGAACATGATTATTTTTTCCTTATGCAGATCCTGATGTAGTCTTGAAAGTAAGGATCCAATGATGCAGAAGACCCGTTTCTTATCAAAATTAAGCAACAATTGGTTGTGGGAGTATCTTTGCAACTAACAAGGGTTTAAAATTGAAAAAATGGAACACCATTCCATCTAAAAGAGTTTAGAATTGGAAAAGTGGAACATCATTCGAATTGGAAAAGTGGAACATCATTCCATCTAAAGATTGTAATGCATTTTCTGCTTTCAAAATTATGAATTCCATGAATTTCAATGTTTTCAGTGGCATCTAAATTATTTGTATCTAATGGCTGATACCTCCATTACCTTTCCTTCCTTATTAATTAATGTTAGAATCTTAGAATTTGGATTACAATCTAATATTATTATGCCGTGTGGGTTTGTTTGGGTTCGATTCCCAAAAGGCTTCTTTATTTTAAAATAAACAAAATCAATAAAGGATCCATAGATATATTGACTTTTAAATTGTGGTATATACTAATTTTTTTTTTCAATTGTGCACCACGTGTCAATATTTCATTAGTTAAAATATTGCTTTGTCATTTAAAAAAGTATGCCATGTGTTAATATTTCATTGGTTAAAAATCACATTTAAAAAGTAATAATGTGTCGAAAAAATATTTTTATTTTTAATAAATTATGCCACGTGTCAATATTATATTCGTTATATTTTTTTAAAGTATGACACGTGTCGATATTTCATTGGCCTAAAGACACATTGGAAACAACATCTTTCTTTTTCTATGTGTACTATTAGTGCTTTTTTACATGTCTTTATTTTAGAAAAACAATAGTTAGTAGCATTAAAAACAATAGCTAGATTTAAGTAACAGGTGGTACTTGGTTAAATAACATGTAATTTTTTTTAAAAAACCATCTTACTTTGACGTTGTAATTTAAGTTTACACATGTAGTAATATCTAAACCAACGCGTGTTATTTTGATGAACAACAACGTATGGCTCGTGAAAAAAACCACAGTCACGTAAAAACCACACGTTGACAAAATTTTGCGAAAAACAATAGTGAAAAAAGGACACGTTGACAAAAAAAAAGGGTGCCAAAAAAACCACAGTGGAAATTTTCTGCAAAAAACCACTGTCTCTTTGTGCAAATCCGGATAAACGGGCCACGTGGACTTTTGGGGCCATTTTGGTGTTGTTTTTGGCATAAAACAACACTTCCGTACAAGTAAAAAACAACTGTGGACCAAAAATTGGGGTCAGTGTGCTATGCAAGGGACTTGCTGTTTATTGGAGACAGACTTGCCTCCCAAAAATAACAACTGGCTTATGCTATGAGCAGGTCACCGGATTTAGGAAATCTAAACATATGGAGGCATTGCTAATTGTTTGGCTTATAAGGTGCAAGATCCTTCTAGGCATAGACGCCCAAGTGCTAAATCTTGTTTAGGAAATTTTCTTAGAAAACTTTGCCATGTCTGGTTTCTTAGAAAGCAAAGGTGTATTCCAGAATACACATTTGCTTTCTCAGAAAAGCAAAGGTGTATTTTTTTCAAAATCCAAAGTGTATTCTGGAATACACATGTGTATTTTAGAAAAACAAAAGTGTATTCCAGAATACACTTTTGTTTTTGCATTTTTTGTTTTGTGTGTCCTAGTGTGTCAAAACATGTCAAATATGCTTGAGGGAACAACTAAACGTGGAGACTTGGGACATATACCCAGTTGCAATATCTGACAAGCATATTGTTCAATCGCACCAAACTTTGAGGGTGCCAAATTGATGTCTTGAAAAATTTCAAAGAAAGCAGTTATTATTTTTCTTCTCTATTTTGATGTTTTTGATATCTCATTTTCAGAGATTATATATTCACATCTACATTTTTGCCATTTTTAAGAGTGCTTCTTTGCAAAACATAGACTGTGACTTAATGAGGAGCCAAAATGAGGGGAAAAAAAAATTGAACCTTTTGAAATTCTCAAGTTTTTTTAAAAAAGGCCAATTTTAAGAGATTGGTGTTTTTTTAAAGGGAATCTTTGAAACGGGAGTTTTGCAACACTCCCATTTGATTTGCAACCTTGTTACTCCTGCTTTCTCTCGATTGCGAGAGCTCATGTATCATCATTGATATCAAAGAGTTTTGTTCTCATCATTGTGATCTTATTGTTTTCTTTTGTTCTCTCTTTTCTCCTTTCCTTTGTTTCTTTTGCAAATCCCGCGTGACACAGCTACCGGATTCTCCTGTTTGATCCAAGGGTCCTCACAGTAGGGCTGTCTTGCAGGAGTTCCCGAACCCAGACCCCAAACACTGTCGCCGTTGCCGGGTCTGATTTTCTTTTCCTTCCTTCTTTTACCATGTCTGCCCGAGCTTTCACTCCGGAGGAGCTTCTTAGCCGACGGGCAATGCGTCTCGTTTGGGCGCCATCAGCGTCGAAGTTGCTCGAGATATGTATGACCTTGCCGCTTATGATATTGAGGGAGGCCATATTCGCCTCCACGAGCTCAATCGGCGCCACCTACTCCTCGTGTTCACTCTCGCCCACGGCTCTCCTCCTCCGGTGTAAACATTGTTCCCAACCTCGGTCACCTCATCATCCACTGTTCAGCAACCTCCGGCTTCCACACACTCCGAGTGCCTACATTCATATCTCCTCTGGCCATACTCCTCTGCCTTCACAACTATCATCTCCCCCTGGCGGACTGGGTTATCCCCATGTTTCTTTCGGCCCTCCCCAGGTTCAGACATATCCTCAATCCCCTTCTTTTCAACAAACACTTCCAGTTTACACTCTTACTGATCTCAAACCTCATGACCATGGACCCCACGATCCTCCACCACAAGAACCTCCTTTTGCACATCTTCAGGGTCTTTCTGCTCCTTTGCCACCCCATACGGAATCCATGGAAGTTCCACCCCATTATGTTCCTCCTTATACACCGCCTCTCTATGCACAAGGTCCACAATCTTCTTTTTCAGACTCTCAAACCGACCTATCCCACTTTTTGGCAAAAGTACTAAAGGCAAACCATTGGATCAAAGTGCTCAAGCCCACATGGAAGAATTTGAGGCTCTGGCTGTCCTAAATGGTCACGCTCAACCTCAACTGAAGTTCCATATCTTTTCCTGCATGGATCCCCTCATCAATGGCTCATGGCAAACAAAAGCCATTGGAAACAAAACTGGACTGAAATGAAGACTGCTTTCCTTTCTCATTATGGGACCACAGATGATGATCAACTTCTTCTCAAGCAACTCAATGATCTTCAAAGAAGAGCCCACGGAATCGCCTTTGGGATTTTTGGATCGGATCGTCTTCACATCCTCCTCAGCAAACTTCAAGAGTACCCCATAAAGCGGATCCTAAATGCGGTTTCTCCAGGGACTTCCTCCGGCTATTCGTCTCATGACTGAATACCTGCGCCCCAAGACCTTGGAGCAGGCCATCGAACTTGTCAATCATTCAGTTAATGTTTCCTCTCGTGGTGTGGCCCTCCAGGAGCTACCCTTCATTCCTCATGTCATGGTACCTCAGACTGTAGTTCAGCCTCAACACTCAAATCCTCAACGCTTGATCAAATTTGGTGCCACATCTGCAAATATCAAGGCCATTTGGCCAATGAGTGCAACTCCTCCAATGGCCCTCCTCATTGTAAACGCTGCAACATGTGCAATCATGCCACGGAAGAATGCACTCGTACTCATCCTACATCCTTCCGGCAAAAGATGGTCTATCAAGTCCAGACCACGCCAAAGAATGTGGGCGTCATATCAACTCAAGCAATTTCAAGCACAACCTCCTCAACAGTATCAACAATCTCAACAGCCACGGGGACAAAGCAACCGTCCTCCTTTTGATCCTGCTAAAGCTCAGTGCTATCATTATTTGGAATGGGGTCATACCACCACGGCGTGCCCTCAACTTCCTCAAGTTCAAGTCCAACTTCCAGGCACGAATCAAACCCGTCGATGCAAGCCTCCGCGGCCTATCAACTTTGGATTGCTAATGGCAAACAAGGCCCCCGTCCTGTTCTTCGAAAACCACCCCGTGTGCCACAACAATCAAGGTATCAACCAACTCCTTCGTCCACTCCTTCTATGGATCAACAAGCTCAGGAAGAAATTTACCAAGCTCTCAATCCTCCGGTCCAACCGTCAAACTGGGTTGGTTTGGTCTCACGACAGACCAGGGCTTCACGCCCCTTGATCATTATTCCTCATGATACGCGCCCTGCTTTTGCAGTAGACAGGATCCCTCATGACGAGGAAAAAAAGGTTCACTTTGCACCAGATCTGGATAAACTCATGCCTCATGTCATGCCCAAAGTCCGACAAAGTATCCTCAACCTCATGCGTCGCCAAGGCGCTAATTGGCGAATGTACACGCAACCACCAGAGCTCAGCAGCGTCATGACATACCTCCGTCATCTCACCCTCCACGCTCTTAGACATATCCAAACATTGCAGCAGAGGTGGAGCTTCTCAAAGAAGTTGCTGCTTCGTTACCTCAAACTCCTGCTCCCTTGGCTCCTGCTGATCCGTTCTCTCATGTCCCTTTGGAACTCCAAGAAGAGCTCGCCAAGATCAAGATCCCTTTGAGTCTTGCCACAATTTTGAAACTCTGTCCTGCTCTCAAGGACCAGTTACCCCTACCCACTGTTTTGGTAGGTGCAGTGGCTACCTCCACCCCCACGGTCCATGCCACGGTGGACAATCAACAAGTCAATCATGTTCAAATCGATTGAGGTAGTGCTGTCAATCTTATCACAGATAAACTCAGAAAGCAATTGGGCATCAAGCAACTTTACCGTGCCCCTTATGATATCAAGTTGGCCAATGGCCATATCACGCACCCTCAAGGCGTCACGCCACTGCTTCACATCAATATAGGCAAATTGCGATTCCCTCTCGAATTCGATGTTTGGAAAGCCGGTGAAGATCCCGGTGATTATGAAATGTTGGTCGGCAGATTTTTTCTTCGTCAGGCCAAAAGTATTCATTTCTTGGGCCCACGGACCATTCGTCATTCTGGATGGTCATCTCAATGCTACCATGGATTTGGAAACCGGCAAGATCATATTCATTGAACATGCCGAACCTTCTCTCCTCGACCGATTCTCAAGAAGCGAGAATATCTATCGGGGTTCGGGCTCCACCCGAAGTCGCCTCTTTCATCCTACCACGAATATCCGATCCACGGGAGAGATGACTCTGGATCAAGACCACGCTGTGGCTGCTCTGCTCGACCCTTACACAACAAGAAAAGGGTCATTTAGCGACGTCTATAGCGACGTCTGCGGCGTCGGCGACGTCGCCGCGACGTCGCCGCGACGTCGTTAGCATTTCGTCGCATCGCGACGCGGCGTCGCATCGCGGCGTCGGCAGCGTCGCCTTCAGGCGTCGTAGCAGACGCGTGACTTCGGCGTGATTTCGGGACGTGACTCGGGCGTCCGCCGGGCGTCGCATGGGGCGTGACGTCGGCGTGCGGCGCGGCGTGGAAAAAAAAAAAAAAAAAAAAAAAAAAAAAAAGGAAAGAATTTTAATAGTTAGTTACAATATCATATACAAGAGGCAAGAGGCTAGTAGTGGCTATCTTTACGTGTTCCCCGTTAGGGGAAAACCCGTGATAGCCAATTCTATAACAATACGACCAATATTAGACAATGACATTGAAAGTTAACGTGAACTAAGAGTTTATAGCACTTACGAATCTATGTAAAAGCCTTTTCGGCCGCGTAACCCAAGTGAGGCGAATTCATTTGTTTGAAGTTGCCTTGGCGGTCAGGCGGAGGCGATGTTTTTCTTGGAATCCTTTGCACGCTCGAAAGTGATCGATTGCAAGGAATACAACATGACAAGTTAAATGTCTTATTTGAATTGAGCGAATGGCAACAAATAACAAATACCTTGATATCTTCCTTATGGCCAGATTAAGTGGTTTAGGGACCTTTGACCAATCGCCCCCAATTTTTGGCATTCGACTTCAATTTTGCAATCACTCTTTGCCTTTTCTATAAATCGATAGATTAACACAAAACAAAAGAATAAAAATAAGACTATGACTAGGTCATGTACCTTCTTTTTTCAAGCACTCCTTCCATCATCGAAATGAGCCCCTTCCAAACTGGATTAGTCGGATTAAAAGCTAGAGTTGGCTAACATACGCTTTAGGGTTATAAGCTAGATTTGGCCACCTCTACCTAAGAATTACAAGAAAAGTCGACTTGGACCCGAACACCTGGTCGTCTCCACTCGTAGTGGAGCCTACCGTGCCCTTGAACAAGCCACTACAATTTTATTTTAAACCTAAAAAATAACAAGTGGTCGTGGACTTGAACCGGCATGCGTGGCCCTCTCCACTCTAGGTGGAGCCGGTAGCGCCCTTGAACAAGCCACTCCTTAACCTAGGAAAAAATATATGATCGTAGTAAAGTGGACTTGAACCGGTTACATGGTCCTCCCCACTCTAGGTGGAGCCGACCCGTGCCCTTGAACAAGCCACTCCATCAATTTTTTTTAACCGCTTAAAATTATAAAAATAAAATGCAAGCGCCGATCAACTTACCAAAAGAAGGGCGTGTGTAACAAGATCTGACGGGTCCAAATCGAAATAGAAAGCAACAAAGAGTTAGAAGAATAAGAACAACGAAAAAAAAAAGATCTAAGAAGAAGAAAAAAAAAAAAAAAGAAGAAGATGAAGAAATAGTAAAACAAGAAATAAAAAAAATGAATGAATCAAAGAAGAAGAGAAGGGTGGGAGAAAGAAGAGAAGGGGAAAGAGGAGAAAAAAGAAATTAGGGGAAGAAAGAGAAGAATGGAAGAAATAAGAGAATGAAATGGAAGAAGATAAAAGAATGGAAGAATGGAAGAGTGAAATAAGGGAAGAATCGAAGAAAGAAATGAGGAAAGAAGGAAAAAGAAGAAGAATGAAGAAACAAGAAGAAGAAAAAAAAGGAAAGAGATAGAAAAAAAAAATTGAAATCTACACTAAATCATTCAATCCAAAAAACCATTCAATCCAAAAACCATGATCTACTAACCTTAAAAAGAGTGCTTGCAAGTCGTTCAAGGTCGTAGCGCCGAAGATCGCCCAAAATAGTCGATAGAAGGAAGCCTAGGAATGGTCCCGGAAAAGACGGCCCGCGGGACTGTAAAAAACACACGACGTCGCATGCGACGTCGCGACGTCGCATGCGACGTAATTTTGAAATCGTATATACGATTTCGAAATCGTATATATGGTTTAACGTCGCATGCGACGTGCCCGCGACGTATTTTGTTATAGCGACGTCTAACACTTTTTAATTTTTTTGGTGCCTTTTTTTCATCTGATGGTCATGAAAGTTTGTCCTTATGCTAATTTGGACATTCCCGAGCCATATATGCAGTCAAAATCGCATTCCGGATTTAACCAATCTTCTATTGCTACTACTTACTTAATGTTTGAGCCACGGGTGGCATGTTTGAGCCTGGGGTGGCGGTTTGATAAGTTCTCGGGACGGATGTTGGATTTTTTGGCCCTTATCGAGCGAGGGCCCTTGAGCGAAAGGATTCAATGGTGGGATAGGGGAACCGAGATCCGGGAGTGTGGTCTTTAGCGTCACGGCCCCGGGAGCTAGCTAGGAAAGGCTACCTTGGGAAACTTTTTGGGGCTCGCCTCTTGGGGTTCAGACTCTCCCCTCTAATGAGACGGCCTTGCAAGGTCCTGGCCTTGTTTGACTTGGGCAAGTGTGCCAGCTCGGCTGCCCAACAACAGGCTGCCCGGACCGTTCTAATGCAAATACTTTGATCTAAACCTTGTCCAGGAAATTTTGAAAACCGGCTTGTATGTTGGCGATGACTTAAGAAGCCTGCGACAAAAAATCAGAATTTAATTCCGCATACTATGCATTAATTACGAATTTATGAATGTCTTTGCTACCGCAAAAAGCTGCCCTTTACTTCTAAGCGCCACAACGGGAGGAGTACAGATCCAAACTCCATTCCGTCAGTTCCCTTGCTTGGCGTTCTCAAGCTGCATCTTATCGGCCAAGTCCAAGTGCAAAAGACCAAAACTTCGGCACCCAAAACGCAAACCCCGCTAGAACACGGCAACTCATAGGGTTTACATTTGGAGGCTCTATCCTTGTCGATTCGACTAGGACCTTTGCGTCGTGTCTTGGCGTAGGGGAGTGGTGTTGATGCGCAGCACGGACCCTAAAACCATCGAAGCGGCTTGCCCCAAAAAGTCCTCTCCCGAAGGCCCGGGCGACGGACGGGCAATTTCCCTCTCCGAATCGTGATTCGCTACGCCAATGGACTCCGGAATGTCGACATTGTCCCGGTGACCAAGTTTTCGTGGCCAAAAGACCACCCTTCTCGAGGCGTCAAACTATCTCATGTCCAACACACTCGTAGTCAATTGGCCTAGGAGGTGGCTATCGAATACTGCAACGTAGGGCGTAAGTGTTTCTTTCTTTTGCAAAACTGACTGTGAAACTTGGTCTCTAGGGTAATTTTGGCCTCGCGGACGATGTGGCGAAATCAAATCGCCATTCAGAAGCCTCCGCAATGTCTGAACGACAAAACACTTTGGTTTCTACGGTCTACCGCGGGACAGCCAGCGGTTTGATAAGTTCTCCGGACGGATGTTGGATTTTTGGACCTTATCGAGGGCGGGGCCCTTGAACGAAGGATTCAACGTCGGATAGGGGAACCAAGATCCGGAGTGTGGTCTTTAGCGTCGGGCCCGTGGGGCCGGAAAGGTGCCTCTTTGAAAACTTTTTGGGGCTCGTCTCTTGGGGTTCGGACTCTCCCCTCTAATGAGACGGCCTTGCAAGGTCCTGGCCTTGTTTGACTTGGGCAAGTGTGCCACCGACCGCCCAACAACAAAGCTGCCGGACCGTTCTAATGCAAACACTTTGATCTAAACCTTGTCCAGAAATTTTGAAAACTGGCCTGTATGTTGACGATGACTTAGGAAGCCTGCTGACCAAAAATCAGAATTTAATTCCATACTATGCATTAATTACGAATTTATGAATGTCTTGCTACTGCAAAAGCTGCCCTTTACTTCTAACCGCCACAACGGGAGGAGTACAGATCCAAACTCCATTCCGTCGGTTCCCCTTGCGGGGTTCTCAATCGCATCTTATCGCCAAGTCCCAAGTGCAAAGGACCAAAACTTCGGCATCCAAAGCGCAAACCCCGCTAGAACCGGCAACTCATAGGGTTTACGTTTTGGAGGCTCTATCCTTGTCGATTCGGACTAGGACCTTGCGCTGTCTTGGCGAGAGGGGGTGTTGACGCTTGAGCATGGACCCTAAAACCACAGGAAGGCTTGCCCCAAAAGTCCTCTCCGAAGGCCACGCGGCGGACGAAAGCCTTCCCTCTCGGAATCGTGATTCGGCTCGCCAATGGACTCTAATGTCGACATTGCCCTGGGGACCAAGTTTCATGGCCAAAAGACCACCCCTTCTCGAGGTAGCGTCAAACTATCTCATGTCCAACATACTCGTAGTCAATTGGCCTAGGAGGTGGCTGTCGAATACTGCAACGTAGGGCGTAAGTGTTTCTTTCTTTTGCAAAACTGACCATGCAACTTGGTCTCTAGGGTAATTTCAGCCTCCCGGACGATGTGGCGAAGTCGAATCGCCATTCCGGAGCCTCCGCAATGTCCGAACGACAAAACACTTTGGTTTCTACACCTGGCCGACCGGCGGGGCGCAGCGGTTTGATAAGTTCTCACGGACGGATGTTGGATTTTTGGACCTTATCGGAGGCGGGGCCCTTGAACGAAGGATTCAAGCGGTCGGATAGGGGAACCGAGATCGGGAATGTGGTCTTTAGCGTCACGGGAGGGGCCGCCAGAAAGGCTGCCTCGAAACTTTTGGGGCTCGCCTCACGGGGTCGAACTCTCCCCTCTAATGAGGTGGCCTTGCAAGGTCCTGGCCTGTTTGACTTGGGCAAGTGTGCCAGCCTCGGCTGCCCAACAACAAAGCTGCCCGGACCGTTCTAATGCAAACACTTTGATCTAAATCTTGTCCAGAATTTTGAAAACTCGGCTCAGTATGTTGGCGATGACTTAGGAAGCCTGGCCGACAAAAACCAGAATTTAATTCCGTACTATGCATTAATTAGGAATTTATGAATGTCTTGCTACTGCAAAAGGCGCCCTTTACTTCTAAGCGCCACAACGGGAGGAGTACAGATCCAAACTCCATTCCGTCGATTCCCTTGCTTCGCATTCTCAACTGCATCTTATCGCCAAGTCCCAAGTGCAAAAGACCAAACTCTCGGCACCCAAAACGCAAACCCCGCTAGAACACGGCAACTCATAGGGTTTACGTTTGAGGCTCTATCCTTGTCGATTCGACTAGGACCTTGCACCGTGTCTTGACGTGAGGGGTGGTGTTGACGCCTTGAGCACGGACCCTAAAACCACCGGAAGCCGCTTGCCCCAAAAGTCCTCTCCCGGCTGGGTTCAGCGGCGACGGACAGTGCAACTTCCCTCTCCGAATCGTGATTCGCTCGCCAATGGACTCGAATGTCGACATTGTCCCGGGGACCAAGTTTCGTGGCAGAAGACCACCTCTTCTCGAGGAAGGCCAAACTATCTCATGTCCAACACACTCGTAGTCAATTGGCCTAGGAGGTGGTCATCGCCGAATACCGCAACGTAGGGCGTAAGTGTTTCTTTTTTTTGCAAAACTGACCGTGCAACTTGGTCTCTTGGGTAATTTCGGCCTCTAGGACGATGTGGCGAAGTCGAATCACCATTCCGGAGCCTCCGCAATGTCCGAACGACAAAACACTTTGGTTTCTACACGGTCGACCGCAGAACGCTTCGCGGTTTGATAAGTTCTCCCGGACGGATGTTGGATTTTGTTGGACCTTATCGAGCCAGGGCCCTTGAAGGAAGGATTCAACGGTCGGATAGGGGAACCGAGATCCGGGACTGTGGTCTTTAGCGTACGGCCCCCCGGGGGAGCGCTGCCAGGAAAGGCTACCTCGGGAAACTTTTTGGGGCTCGCCTCTTGGGGTTTAGACTCTCCCCTCTAATGAGACGGCCTTGGAAGGTCCTGGCCTTGTTTGACTTGGGCAAGTGTGCGGCTTCGGCTGCCCAACAACGGGCTGCCCGGACCGTTCTAATGCAAACACTTTGATCTAAACCTTGTGGGAAATTTTGAAAACTGGCTCAGTATGTTGGCGATGACTTATGAAGCCTGCCGACAAAAATCAGAATTTAATTCCGCACTATGCATTAATTACGAATTTATGAATGTCTTGCTACCGCAAAAGCCGCCGTCCTTTACTTCTAACCGCCACAACGGAGGAGTACAGATCCAAACTCCATTCCGCCGGTTCCCCTTGCTTTATGTTCTGAGGCGCATCTTATCGGCCAAGTCCCAAGTGCAAAAGACCAAAACTTCGGCACCAAAAACGCAAAACCCCGCTAGAACCCGGCAACTCATAGGGTTTACGTTTGAGGCTCTATCCTTGTCGATTCGACTAGGACCTTTGGCGCTGTGTCTTGACGAGGGGGGGTGTTGACACCGAGCAGGGACCCTAAAACCATCCGGGCGGCTTGCCCCAAAAGTCCTCTCCCAGAAGGCCGGGCGACGGACGGGCAACTTCCCTCTCCGGAATCATGATTCGCTCGCCAATGGACTCGAAACGTCGACATTGCCACGGGGACCAAGTTTCATGGCCGTAAGACCACCCTTCTCGAGGAAGCGTCAAACTATCTCATGTCCAACACACTCGTAGTCAATTGGCCTAGGAGGTGGTCGCCGTAGAATCGCAACGTAGGGCGTAAGTGTTTCTTTCTTTTGCAAAAATGACCCGTGCAACCTGGTCTCTAGGGTAATTTCGCCCTCGGACGATGTGGCTTAAGTCGAATCGCCATTCAGAGCCTTCGCAATGTCCAACGACAAAACACTTTGGTTTCTACACGCGCCGACCGTAGACGGGCCGCGGTTTGATAAGTTCTCGGGACCGGATGTTGGATTTTTTGGACCTTATCGAGCGGGGCCCTTGAACGAAGGATTCAACGGTCGGATAAGGGAACCGAGATCCGGGAGTGTGGTCTTTAGCGTACGGCCCTCCGGTGGAGCGCTGCCAGGAAAGGCTGCCTCGGGAAACTTTTTGGGGCTCGCCTCTTGGGGTTCAGACTCTCCCCTCTAATGAGACGGCCTTGCAAGGTCCTGGCCTTGTTTGACTTGGGCATGAGAAAAACATTTCACTAGGATATGCAGTGTTGGTGCACGATGAAATAGCTCCGAGTCTTCCAGAGCTCACATGCTGCCACAAAAGTTCTCTTACGAAGTCCCTGGCGATGGACGAGCAATTTTCCCTCTCCAAAACCATGATTTGGCTCTTCCAATAGACTCAGAATATCGACATTACCCTGGGGACCAACTTTCGTGGCCAGAAGACCACCCTTGTTCTCCAAAAAGAACAAAGTACACTAGACGTCCAGCAGACGTCCCGCGCGACGTCACGTCGCACGCGACGTCACGTCGCGACAAAAGTGACGACGCGATGCGGCGCGGGTCGACGGCGTGCGACTGGCGTGACAGATCCGCCACATCACGGTGTCGACGTCGACGCAGACCACGCGCCGATGCGGCGTATGTTCCGCGACGCGGACGCCGCGAGATTGACGTCGCATGGTGACATTATTTGCGACGTCACGTCGCACAGACGTCGCAAGCCCACGTCGTTAAATGTCCATTCTCTTGTTGTGTTACCTGGCTCCTTGCAATAGAATTCATCGTCTTGACCATTTTTCAGAAAGTAACTTTCTCCGCAACGATGGACGCTCAGCCGTCATGAAACAACCATCGTTGGATGACGCTTCAAAGAATCTGCTTTTCTTTACAACACAAAATGCACGCTCCTCCGTCATGTTTCAACCTCCCGCTCATATTGTTCATGACACGGAAGTTGTTCCTCACATTCAAACTCCCCGAGGTGGAGATTGTGGACGTTGGCAACAATCAGCCAGTCCGCCTAGCTGCAAATCTTCCGACCACGCTCTTCAAAAAGTTCAAACACATTTTTGCCTGGAGCTATAAAGATCTTCGGGGTATAAAACTTGGGGGAACTCACCATTCCTACCAAATCAGATGCACGTCCTGTGATAGCAACGACATGCACGGGCTCAACCCAAATTACCGCGGACCGAAGTCAAGGCAATAAATTGACAAACTTTAGTTGCAGGTTTGATCTACGAGGTCAAACATTCAATGGGTGAGCCCCATCGTCATTGCTCTCAAACACGGTAAGATCCGCATTTGCGTAGACTATCGCAAACTAAATCAGGCCATAGAGCGTGATCACTTCCCGCTTCCCTTCACAGACCAGGTTCTGGAAGAGGTCGCTGGTCATGAAATGTACTCCTTCATGGAAAGCACAATTTCATTATAATGGGAAAATTTTTAGTAAACTGGAATTTTTTATTATGGGGGTTGTATAGACCTTATGTAGGGGTTGTATACACGTGTACAAAGACTCTATCATAGACCTTATGGGGGTTCTATACACGCGTGCTGTGTATCATACATACATGAATATTTAGAGAACATAATAACACGGTATCATATACCAACTTCCAAACACAATAGAGACCAAAGTATGAACTATGTATGTCCCTAGTAACCTTCCCCTGTGTTCCTAACCCCTTCCCCTTCCCTTTCCCTTCATGAGGTCTAACCCACGATCCGGGTTGGGAGTCAAGAGCTCACGCCATCCCATGCTGATTCTTCCCACCATATGGGGGTACCTAGTCATTAGAAAAAGTAATTCCACAGATAATACTCACGGAAGAAGAGCGGACCCAACTCCACAAAACCGTTGTACTCATTGTAGTACACCCTAATAAGGCCATACATCCGTCCCCTTACAAATTTCATGAATGAACTCGATATGTATGCATCCAGAGTAAAAGCTAAATATCCAAAGACGAAGAAGAGGCCTCAATTGCTGTAGCATCTCGGCCCGTGATAAGGAGGGGTTCAAGCATTCCCCTCATTGCAAGTCTCCTATAACATTCAGATGGATTAATTTCCATCAGTGGCTCATGACCACAATCAAATCGCCCGTAATGAAGTTGATCAACTCCATTGTAAGCTCCTTGGTGGGACTGTGGCAACCTCCACTCCAAGAAATGGTCCCATAGTTCATCCATTCCGTGTCGCATTTAATGCCCGGGCATGCTTTGTGCCTTCCGAGTAGCCCAGGGAGGATTGGGTCCAATCATTTAAAAAGCAAGCAAGGATCACCGACGAGCAAGGAACACGAGGAGAGCAAGTAGCAAGTTCAAGAGCAAGCAACAAGATCAAGTAGCGTGGAGCACGGAATGAAGTAGCAAGGAACAAGGATCAAGATCAAGTAGCAAGATGCAATGAACAAGGAAGATCAAGTAGCAAGAAGATCAAGGAACAAGGAAGATCAAGGAGCAAGAAGCAAGGATCAAGATCAAGTAGCAAGGAACAAGATCAAGTAGCAAGATCAAGAGCAAGGAACAAGATCAAGTAGGAAGGAGCACGGGAATGAAGTAGCAAGGAACAAGGATCAAGATCAAGTAGCAAAAGAGCAAGATCAAGAGCAAGGAACAAGATCAAGTAGGAAGGAGCACGGAATGAAGTAGCAAGGAACAAGGATCAAGATCAAGTAGCCGGAAGCAATGAACAAGGAAGATCAAGTAGCAAGAAGATCAAGGAACAAGGAAGATCAAGTAGCAAGAAGATCAAGGAACAAGGAAGATCAAGGAGCAAGAAGCAAGGATCAAGATCAAGTAGCAAGGAACAAGATCAAGTAGCAAGATCAAGAGCAAGGAACAAGATCAAGTAGGAAGGAGCACGCGGGGAATGAAGTAGCAAGGAACAAGGATCAAGATCAAGTAGCAAAGAGCAAGATCAAGAGCAAGGAACAAGATCAAGTAGGAAGGAGCACGGAATGAAGTAGCAAGGAACAAGGATCAAGATCAAGTAGCGAGTAAGCAATGAACAAGGAAGATCAAGTAGCAAGAAGATCAAGGAACAAGGAAGATCAAGTAGCAAGAAGATCAAGGAACAAGGAAGATGAAGGAGCAAGAAGCAAGGATGAAAAGTGAGAAGTGAAAACAAGGTAAAAGAATTTATAGCTAACGAATCCAATAATGTTGAAGTATAATACCAATAATGTTGAAGTATAATACCAATAATGCCGACGATAATACCAATAATGCTCATGATAATACCAATAATGCTGAAGTATTATACCAATAATTCTATAACGACTATAAAAGCAGCTCCATTCGGTAAGTCATTCATCTCCCATCATGGCTTATAATATTTATGATGATCGGGGTTTGAGACCATTCTTTGCTCCATGAGCTACAATGATATTAATCGCTGATACATAAAGGTGTTAAGTCGATCCTTACTTACAATCCAAAGCGTAGGTCGTGGAGTGTGATTGCCCCGCCTTACTCGTGTTGTGATCCATCTTCTTTGGGTTCCCGAGCCATGCCTACGAAATGAATGCGATCACAATAGCAGGATTGATGATGAGTGAATCATCGACTCTATAATGCCATCAATAATATGTGCATCTAAATTATATGTATGCCATCAATAATGTGTGCATCAGATGTAATGATGTGTATTAAACACCTATTATAATAGATGTAAGGATGTTAGTATAAGCATAAATTAGGATGTATCGACAACGTATTAATTGTCCAAAATGCTTAAGTATTATAGCAAAAGAAATTACATACATGATTATCGAGAACATGACTGAGATTGAGAGCTTTTAGCTAATGCTATGTCCCCCCACATGTCAACAATGTATTTTGGAATCAACAGCCTTCTGGTCTTTTGCCATTTGCATCCCATGCATAATGTATGGCATCTAACTTCTCATACCTTGATGGATCCGATGGATTGGGTCGCCAACGTTTAGTTAAGCAACCCGTATAGTCACGCACCAACAGGCATCCACCATGATACATAAATGTGACCATAATTGGTAGACTCTGGATCTAGGATGGCATCTTCTTCTGTAAAGCCCAACCACGTTGGAGTTTCATCGTCTCCAGGTCGGACTAAAACAAACATACCTTTCGTAACATGTGCATGAGGATCGAACTCATCCATAGGCAACACTGGACGCCCATCATCCTGGCTGGCCCACAATATGTAGGCAAAGGTCTTACAAGCACAAATGCTTCATCGACCTCGGAGTAAATGCAGCTTGTGTAGAGGTTCTTGCCTTGTACGCAACCAAAAGTTATCATTTTGAGGTCGCCCCGAGATACATCTTCCAAACACAAAAGAATCTCGCTCCAAGAATCCATAGTTGCTTTGTAATCGTCGTGCAAACACACTATCTTCTTGATTTTTGCAGAAGGAATTCCATAATGCTATGTAATTTGCCGATGTCGTCGCAAAGCCGTGGAGATCTTTCAATGTCTTCCTTGAGGGATATTTTTAGGCACCCCCCTTGGTAACGTTGGCTCACCATTTTCATCCTCCTTCCACATTCTTATTCCATTTTCTCGAATCCACTCTTTATGGGTTGGCCGTGATCTTATATTGCATAATGGGCCATTTCCCATCCATTTTAAATCGGAATAGCAATGGCTCGGTGATGGCCTGTTAGACGTTGGCCCTTATCGTGATATATCCCTTGACAAAGCCTTTCCAACTGGAACTTCATCCACAAAATATGGAACAGAGACTTTGCATTGCACTTGCTAAACAAGTAAAGCAACTCGTGCAAAGTTAGAGCATCCGATGAACTCATTAACGCTTAAAAGTTCCCAAACAATGCATCAATATCGCCATGAGTGTGCCCAACCATCATGAAGCCAACCTGAATCTCATCGAATACCTTAAGCCATGTCAAATAAGAGAGGTAGGAGAACACATATCTATTTTTATTTTGACCCGATGCATTATCCAACCGTAAGTAGAGATTTCGAGGAAGAGGATTGAAGCCTTCTGTTGGCACTAGAAGATGAAGGCATCTTCTTGTGTCTCCGCACTAGCTTATGTTGTGTTGGTCGAGTATCTTTTAGGGCTTGCATCAATTTGTAATCTGAAGTCTCGCTTCCACACAAATCACCACACTTGTCTTCTTCCCAAGAACTCAAGATAGTGTAGGATCCTAGAAAGTGATCCAACATGAAAGTTTGAGTCATCCTTCCAAAGATCAAGAGAGAAATGGCCATAAGCCCGCCCACCATGACCATGTGTCAATGCTCTCGCAAGTCAGCTTCTTCAAGCGATCTCCTCTCCAAACAGACTTTTATGTAGATGGTGACTTCTTGGTGTGAGTGTTTTGACCTGATCCATCTTATCATGTATTATGCAGAGGTGACTTTTCGGGCTTAACGATGTGATAATGCACGCCAATGCCAATATTGACTCCCTACAGAACGTTGTTCCAACATATGTGCCCGCCGTTGAATTGAAAGGTTGCGCTCTCCCTTATATCTTTTGTTCTTTCCAATTTCGCTTGATGACTACACATATGTTACACTTGAGAATGTCTGTATTTTTTGCTATGTCGACGCCCTGAAACTCTTTCTTCCAAATATTGTAAAAAAGAGGGCAAGGTTACACTCTTTCCCGGCCAATTCTTCCACCACGGTGCCCACCTCCTTATGTATGCTCTTTCTTATTAAGGATGGAAGGAAGTTTGCTAACATTCTCCCTTATATCATCCTTTCCTTTTTTTTCTATGTGGAATGCTCTCCTCGATTCTCACTAATGAAGGTATCAAGCACACTTTCTCAGAAGCTAGTGTCACAGATCTAGGCTTTTAGAGCTCAGATACCATGTTCACCCGCTTTTCCACCTAACTCGAACCTCTTCCTCCAACTATAAAACGTAGACCGAAAGCAACTCCTAAAGCCACGCCAGCCATGCGAATTGACAAAGACTCCACCACTGCACCACTACTTTCGGCCCCGACCGCCTCAGATAAGTTACACTCAACACATCAAAAACAAGCTTTAATCCTCGCATCGCTTTGATTGAGAATAAAATTTTTTCTTAAGGCACATACTTGTCGGCTCGCTTTTTTGACACATTCGCCCTTGCAAAGATGTTGATTTTAGATCACTCTTAATTGCCTTGAAGCGCCACATCCTCTCCTCCTTGCCATCCCCTTTGGTTCCCTCCCCGACCCTCTTCACATATGTATATTTCCTTTTCCTCTTGAATTGCTTCTCAACATCGCCTTCCAAGCACTCAACTTCTAAATCATCATGTTCGAGAGCAAAGCAAGAGCTTGTAAATGTTGTGAAACCGTCTCTACCATCATGAAGCAAAACAAAGATGGGTCTCCTGTGTTACTAGATCGTTAGCTATAGGCCTCTCAAAGACAAGCATGACATGACCTGATATTTTGGTTCCCCGTGGATCTATTATGTTACCCATCAAAAGCCCGACCTTTGATACACCCAAGAACTCATCGCCTATAGCATCCCGAGGATCACTAAAGACTATATTCGCCCCAATATTTAGATCCTGCAGTGAGTGAAGAATGTAGCATGGCAAACCTAGTAGATCTGCTCGAGTAGTAGATCGCCTCATCTTCGTGCTTAAACAACCCGAGACCAAGACGGGCAGCTAGATTCTCATGACCTCCAATCTCCTCTACTATCTCCTTCTTCTTCATTTGTTGTCAGGTTGCTTGGTTCACCACAAAGTGAGCAAGTTGAAACCGATGTCCTGGGCCACGATGATGGACTACTAGATGAATCCTCTTGTGAAGAGGGCAAATTGAGGGATCTCAAGACGATCTTCACTTGAGGGCCACTCATTTGGTTTTACATCCCTCTTAGGCCATCGAATGAATGTGCCTACCGCTTCACCAATGTTATCCGCCCCTCGCAGGGGACCGGAAGCTCGCCGATGGGATCACTGACTGCGGACCTCAATTGCTACATTTGAAGGATCTATTTCCTTCCCATGAAGAGTGGTTCTATTCAAAATATGTCCCCGGGCAACAATTGTCCCTCCGACGAATAGGTTGTACAGGGGAAAATTAAACCCGCTTCAATCAAGCAAGGCGATACTTTTTTTTAACATATGAAATAGAGGAAAATAAGCAAAAAAATAAGTTTAAAAATGGCTTATTTAGTACAAAAGTATAAATTTTGGTCCAAATTTGAGCTAATGAGCCATGGATGGCCATTTGGTGTAACGGTGAACACTTGATCAATCGCCATGGCGCCATTTGAGTCGAATGTTTGATCAAATGATGCCATGGCGCCATTTGATCCAAATTCACACCTATGGCACATTCATAGGTGTGAATTTGGATCAAATGGTTTATGGCTTCATTTGATCCAAACACCATTTTCGACTAAATGGCCATGGCGCCATTTGATCCAACACCATTTCCACCAAATGGCTTAACTCCATCACAAAATCTACATCTAGGTGCCTATGTTATGCATTCTTGCTCCCATTGTTGTATATGTGTCAATAAGAGTGTGCATGCATAACATGGGCACCCCATGCCAACTTTGCAATTGAAACCAAGGTTCTGCGGTCCTAGCAAAGATTAATGTCAAGATTTGAACACTCTATACACATGGCAAAGAATAGAACGTAATTTATACCGTAAAAAAAGTGGACTTACTTGATATTAGATAGATCCATAGTGGTATGTCCCGGAGCAAAGAGATAGAACAGGAAAATGAAGCTGATCCCAGCAGATATATTGGCAGAAGAATGCGCCAAGAAGAGCGCCAAGAAGAAAGCGCCAAGAAAGATTCGAGAAGAAGAAGGAGGATTCGCCAAGAAGAAAGCGCCAAGAATCACCTGGGATTTCTGTGAGCGCGAAGAAGAAAGCGCCGACAAAGACGCGACGCGCCTTTGCAAAGTTTCCGCCAGGGGCCGAGAAAAGAAGCGCCTTTATGCGAAGCGGCAACCGAGACTTAACAAAGCGGATTCGAAAGCGCCCGAACCGCGGCAACTAAAACGCCTCCGGCCGTGGCATGGTCGCATTAAGTGGGAGCACGGCGGCAAAGAGGGAGCTTTAAAGGCAAAGTACAATTTTCAAAACGGACGATTCAAATTTGGACAGGTGGCAGTCAAATTTCAATATACGGGCGGGAATTTTGACTTTTATGTTAATTGCGGGCGGGCGGGAATTTTGAATTTTATGTTCAAATTTGGGCGGGCGGGCGTTTAGGCGGGAAATATTCGAATTTCAAAATTCGAATTGTGGCGTGGCATGGCGCCTCGGCCACCCGCATGGGCGGAGTGGGCGGCCGGGCGGCATGGCGGCTGGGATCAAGGGTACGGGCGTTCGACCGCGACGGGCATGGGCGGGGTGGGCGGGGCATGGGCTTCAGGCCCGCCACGTTTTGGCATGGGCTTTAGCTGGATAGCGATGGGCCCTAGTTGGTCACTGTTTTTCTCAAGTTTTTTCATTCGCTTTATTCGTTGATTCCAGCTCCAAAGCTGACCTTAGCTAGATACACACCGGTTTTCGACCACGAAGTCGCAAATGAAATGGACACCTGAGCTTAAAGCAACCCTTTTTCATCCTTTTTTCAGTGATTTTCGGCGCCATTTTTGCAGCTTCAATGGGCTTTTCAACACATCTAGATACACACCTGTTTTAGGGACCAAATTCAAGGGCCAGCATTTCAAATGGAAATGGACAATTCGAGCTCAACAAAATGTGGAGACGTAAGCTAGCTTACCTCAAGGGACGTGTATGTCGCCTACTTGCATTGTTTGTTTATTAAATGTTTTATTTAGATGCATGGTAACCACTTTAGGGTCTTATAGTTGATAAATGGCCATGGCTTCATTTGGATGATTGAGTGCACTTTAGGAGTCTTAGCTTACTTTAGGATGCCCGTAGCTTACCATAGGGTCTTGTTGTTGGTAAATGGCGCCATGGCGCCATTTGATGTGTATTAGCATACATTTGGGACTTGTTGTTAAAATGGCGCCATGGCGCCATTTGATGTGTATTAGCTTACCATAGGGCCTTTTGTTGTTATAAAATGGCGCCATTGATGCGCCATTTGATGTCTATTAGCATACATTGGGAACTTGTTGTTTGCCTAGTCATCCTGGTTCGAGGGTCGCTTGTTCTCGCCCATTTGTGGTATCTCAAAATGATCATGCCAGGTGCCTTCCACCATCTCCCCGATCCACTCTCCTTCAACCATCTTCCTCAATATTGGGCGGCGGGGAGTGGTTTGACCGGGTGGAGGCCTCTTCGACCAAACGCAGGATAGGCATACGACAGCCTCCGCGGCTTATGCATCGATCGATATTAAAATGGTGTTTACGGGGCCATTTGCCAACCACAACCTATTGTCCGCCGCTTGTTCAAACCATTTACCGATGCCTCTTTGTTGTCGATGCCTCTTTGTTGCAGCCTATCTTTACGCGGCGAAACACAATTTCAATCCCACCGCATTATGATGCCGATAGACGTGCACCGGTGCATGGAAGTACGCGGTGAGCTCCTCTATCGCTACAGCTCTAAAGGAGATCATAGAAGAGAGCTCAGCCTCCTTATAAGGGAGACAGACACGTAAACAAATTCTAAGATTTACCAGCCGTGTATCTTGGTCCAAATGAAGTTGGTTGCCAAGAGCTGGCCGCGAGGATTGATCCGGTGGTCCGTGGAAGATACTTTGAAGCGTAGAATAATTGTGTACTATGTGGACCGGAAGTTTTATGATCCCATCAGAATGTCCGCTAGCATTGCAAATGTAGCCGGTTCGGGCGAAGAAGCAAGGCTCGGCCGCCGCCGCACAACAGCCTTTGAAGAAGCCGACATCAAAGGTCCACAAGAAATCTTGAGGGGCTTTATGATTCTTCGCAATCGGATGAACGAAGTCAAAAAACTCGCCTTCATTCGCTGTCAAGGCAATAGCCCAACATAAACTACCCGCCATTGTGGACACGGCCCGGCTAAAAACAAAGGAGCAAGAAGAAGACAAGACAACCTAGGGATACACCCGCAAATGACAAAGACTCCTCATCTTCTACCGAGGATGTCCAGAACCGGAGGAAGGAAAGGCGGCGGGCAAGAGGAAAGTTAAGAGAAAGGATCACAAAGATCCGTGATATGGAAAAGAAGGAAAAGAAACAATCTAAAGAAAAAGGAAGAGAAGGAAAAGGAAGAGAAGGAAAAGGAAGAGAAGGAAAAGAAAGAGAAGGAAGATAAAGAAAAGAGGGAAAAGAAGGAAAAGAAAAGGGCAAGGAAAGAAAAGGATAGGGAAGGCAAGGGGCGTAAGGGAAGGAAAGGCGACATGTGAAACGGAGGGAAAGGAAGTGGAGACAGAGGAAACGGATGGGAAAAGAAGAAGCACAGGCCGGAGACCCTTGAGAAGGAGAGGACACCAAAAAAAACAAAGGAGAGCGCCGGACTCCAAGTCCCTACGGAAGTCCTAGAAGTGGTGGTGAACCTCCGAGCCCAAGGCATAGCGAGGATCCCATGGACACACCGCCAAAAGGGTCCCCATTAAGAAGCTAGAGCCAAAGAAGCTCACATTAAGAATAGCTCAAAGACTTGCTAGAGGTGCCCGCAAATCTTCGGGTGGAAAGGTCGAAGAGGAAAAGACTCAACAGAGAATACACCGCAAAAATTTACGATCACCCAAGATCCGCTTCCTCCTGTCACATTCATTAAAAAATAGACGGTTCAAATTATATCAAGGACCAGCAAATCTGACATCTAGACCAAGGAATATGGAGCACGCCAAAACTTTGGTGGAGTCCTTTCAGAGAGACCCACATCCGCCTTCACTCCTCACCGATGTGATTCCATTCAATCCCCTCACAAACAAACCGGTCCCTTGGAAAACCGAGGATGACCTCATGGGGATGCACTATTATATAGTGAATGGTAATCATTCGGGCTTATGGCTGCTCAACTTGTATGTAGAAGACTCTAAGACACCAAAGTCCCAAGAGCAAATGTCAAAGATTTATCTTCAACGGAATTGCCGAAAGTGTTGTCCGCGCAAACCAACTTAACAGAATGCCTCGCAGCTCGGGCTTTAGAAGTCAATGATATCACCGCTAAGACTATTTTCAAAGAGCCATTCATTGATAACATAACCCACCAAGCGGCAGCAATATGCTCTGGCGCGGGAAGCCCGATCCATGGGACGCGGGCAATCTCGCCGTAACCATACAAGGTACATGTTTTAATTTTCAGAAGATATGAAATGGCGCCCATTTGGCGCCATTTGTTCACTCAAACGGCGCCACGGGCGCTTATTTTCACTAAATGGCAGCCACGGCGCCATTTGCTCATTAAATGTTCAAGTCTAACTTTGTTGTTTCCGGGCCAAGCTATCCGGCTCTCGGGCCGGTTACCATGCGCGGTAAGCATCCTAAAGATTTCAACCTGGGTCTTCATGCCGAGGATATTTTTCGCTTATTCGCGGTCCCTATGGAACTTGTGGAAATCTTGCAAGCTAAAAAGACAACAAGGGACAAACTATTACCCAGAATCGGCAAAAGAATCTGACTACTTCAAATGTAATTCTACCCGAGGTGCATGAGGGGTATGGACTACTTAAGATCGCCTGCTCCTCGCTCCGTGAAGTGCCGGATGGGAAGACCTTCGCCAAGGTCACTAGTGATTATTGGTAAGCAATTCTTCAAGGCAAGGGCAAAGACACTAAGATCCATATCTTTCTTGAAGAAGGAGATTTTGCATACGCGGAAGGATAATTTTCCGAGGAAGTTCAAGTCCTTCATCGATCTCAAGATCGCAGCAGCGGGCTTCGAGGATACCGACCTGATTTCCATGGCCACCTTGCATAGTAAGTGGGTTGAAACCGAGTGGGCAAGGAAGGCATTTTCGTGAACGTACACCGCCTTGGCAAGATTCATACGCAATGTTGTCTTGAAGAGAGAGGATAATCAAGACTTCCGCTAGGCGGTTGAACTAACGTACAAAGAAGGGACAAGTTGTTTGCACTCCCCGCATCAAAGATCCTTGATTGCCCCCCGACACTAGAGGCATATTTCCAATGTGGGACAAAACCACACTAACAAATTTCTTTTTAATATACCAGAAAGAACACCACAAATGATTCTTTTGATAGTAGTCTTTGCAAGGCCGAGCACAACTTTTTGATTTCATCTCAGATTGGATGATCCGATTCCAGATCCGTGAGTTTATATTGGCATGTATGAGGATCTAATACAAGAATCCGGGCCCCCTGTGAGTTCAGAGGCCCATTCACCAGTGTATGCCACAAAGATTCAAAGCCATCAAGGTCCTCCCCGTCGGGTTATTGACTCCTCAAGTTCCCCTTCAACGATCATCCTCAAGAACCGCCACCGCCTCGTGGCCTAACTAAGAAGACGTAAGACGGGAGACCGAGGCTATGGTCGGAAGCTCAAGAACAGCCAGATTCAGTAATACCGGGCAAGGCTTGCCTGTGGGACATAATTATGAGAAACCACCGGGTCCCCGCTACATGCTCGCACTCGCAAGTAAAATGGTACCGCCAGAAATGTGGGTGTTTGATTACTTCTCTTGTGGTTCTTTTGGCGTGGCTTCATTGTGAATAAGAGATTTTGCATTGTATTCGAAGTGACCCGCTTTTAAGCATGAGTGCCTAAAGGGGATTCTAGATAGGCTTGACCGCCATCCATCCTACCATCATCGCAATGCCTCGCGGATGAGAGACCACCGGCCAGAGTTGAAGAAGCTATAGATCCACCAAATCCAGATGCCCGAAGCTCCACCCGATGTGGACTATGATGTGATCAAGAATACACAATTCAATATGGACATTCTTGATGATCCCACTTCACCGCCAATTGCCGCTCGAGAGCTTTCTCGGGAGATCCTATGGTTGCTTCTTCTAGCCATGGCCCCGCCATACCGGGAACCCCGATCCTATTAGGAGCCTCGCTCCTCGATGAGGAACCCCGAATTTTGTATGAAAATAATGTAAATTGTACACTAATACTTTTGTATACGTCATTTCTTCCGAAGTCCTTGCCTGCTTTTGGCAAATTTTTTAATATGCAAATCTATGAATTCGAATTTTAACTATTTTTGTGATGTTATGTTTCTCCAAACTTCATTTTATGCAATGCTAGAATTTTTAATGGCCAATAAATGGCACTTTAGATGCATATTTTTTTTAAATGGCTTCATAATTGCTCAAAAATTGGCATAAATTTGACTAAAAAGGATTTTCGCTCCTAATTGGAATCATTAAATTTTCATTTTAATGAAATTGTGCTTTGGATGGTTTTTCGTGCTACAATCAAATTTCAATCAAAGAAGTGGATCAACTTAAGACTACCTTCACCACCCCGCGGGACACTTTTTGCCTACAAGGTGGTTCCTTTGGGTTATCAAACTCTCCATCAACGTTTCAACGATCATGCTCTCGGTTTTTCAGATTATATGAAGGAGAAACCCTTCCTCCGTGATATTTCAAGACGACTTTTCCACCTACAGGCCCATGGATGACCACCGGATAAATTAGAACTTGTTTTTCGTGAAATGTGATGAATCCGTATTAGTCTAAATCCCCGAAGTGCACCTTCGCCACCTCGGGTGTTCTCAGAGGGCATGTGGTCAAAGAAAGGTGTATCACCACGGATCCCGCTAAAATCGGGCTATGTTTAAAGCTCAAGCACCATCTAATATCAAAGAGACACGATCTTTCCTGGGCAAGGTAAATTACTATTCCACCTTCATTCCTGGACTTGCAGCCATTGCTGATCCCATTCATAAACTCACGAGTGACGAATCCACTTGGGCTTGGAATTCCCGTGGATGCCGCTTCCATGATTGAAGATCTTGCTTACTCGTGCCCCCGTGGTTGTTCCTCCTCAATGGGACAAGCCTTTTCACGTTCATGTTGATGTCTCCGCATTTGCTATTGGAGCTGTTCTTTCTCAAGCCTATGATGCGCACACAGGCAAACCAAACCGTTATGCTAGCAGAAAACTCAACCCTGCTGAGCGCGAACTATTCTCGCCATCGAGAGGGAGGCCTTGGGCTTAATTTTTTGTGTCCAACGCTTCGGGCCATTATCTTTGGGGCCAAATTAAGTTCTTCGCTGACCATCGACACTTCTATATTTGATCAATAAGTCCACGCCCACCGCGTAACTGCTCATTGGGTCCTTCTTCTACAAGAATTCGCCCTTTGAAATTGTTCATAAGGTCGGCAAATCTCATGTTGTACCGTGACATCTCTCACGATCCACACGTGATGATCCCTCCACGCGTTTCAGATGCTTTCCCCGACGCCACCGCTTTTGGTCACGCCATGCCCCATTGGTTTCATAACTTCCGCCAGTAGCTTCACCACAACAAGAGAATGGACATTTAGCGACGCGGCTTTGCGACGCTCAGGCGACGCGGACGCCGCGAAATAACGCGGACCATGCGACGCCATCGCGACACACGCCGCGATGCGACGTGGTGGTGCGACGTCGACACCGCGGACGGCGATCCGCCACGCCAGTGCACCACGCCGCATCGCTGGGCGCCACTTTTTGTGCGACGCGGACGCCGCTACGGACGGACGCCGCTACGGACGCCTCGCTGGACGCCTAGTGTACTTTGTTCTTTTGGAGAACAAGGGTGGTCTTCGCCACGAAAGTTGGTCCCTGTGGTGATGTCGATATTCTCGAGTCCATTGGAAGAGCCAAATCATGGTTTTGGAGAGGGGAAATTGCTCGCCCATCGCTGTGGCCTTCGTGAAGAGAACTTTTGTGGCAACATGTGAGCTCGGAAGACTCGAGATATTTCATCGTGCACCAACACCGCATATCCTAGTGAAATGTTTTTTCATGTCCGCGACCGCACGTTGCACCGCTTGTCAAAATTCCACCTTTTTTTTTCGATGCGTAATTTTTAGTTATGCTGCTTTTTGCATTCATGCTTCATAAATTCGTAATTAATGCATGGTATGGAATTAAATTCTGATTTTTTTTGTCGCTTGGTTTCCTATGTCATCCCCAAAGATACAGGCAAATTTTTAGAATTTCCTGATAAAGTTTCGGATCAAATAGGTAGCATTGGAACCATTCTAGGCGTACCGTTGTTGTGGCAAGAGGCAAGACATTCATAAATTGTAATTAATGCATAGTAAGGAATTAAATTTGATTTTTTGTCAGCAGGCTTTTAAGTCATCGCCAACGCCGCTTATAACAAAATATCGTTACGGGACATCGCCGTGATGCGACGAATCAGATATACGATTTTTGAAATCGATATACGATTTCAAAATCAGATATACGATTTCAAAATTACGCCGCGACGTCGACGCACAGATGCGATGTCAGGTGTTTTTACAAACCTCCGGACCGCCTTTTCCCGACCATTCCTAGGCTTCCTTCTATCGACTATTTTGGGCGATCTTCTACGGCCACGCACCTTGAACGACTTGCAAGCACTCTTTTTAAGGTTAGTAGATCATGCTTTTGGATTGAATGGTTTTGATTGAATGATTTAGTGTAGATTTCAAATTTTTTTTTTTCTATCTCTTTCCTTCTTTTTGTTCTTCTTGTTTCTCGTGATTCTTCTTCTTTTCCTTCTTTTCCTCATTTCTTTCTTCGATTCTTCCCTTTATTTCACTCTTCCATTCTTCCATTCTTCCATTCTTCTATCTTCTTCCATTTCATTCTCTTATTTCTTCCATTCTTCTCTTTCTTCCCCTAATTTCTTTTTTCTCCTTTTTTCTCTTCTTTCTCCCACCTTCTCTTCTTCTTTGATTCATTCATTTTTTCTTCTTTGTTTTACTATTTCTTCATCTTTTTTTTTTTTTTTTTTTTGTTTCTTCTTCGATCTTTTTTTTTTTTGTTTTGTTCTTATTCTTCTAACTCTTTTGTTGCTTTCTATTTCGATTTGGACCCTCGTGATCTTGTTACACACGCCCTTCTTTTTGGTAAGTTGATCGCTTTTGCATTTTATTTTTATAATTTTAAGGTGTTAAAAAAAAAAATTGATGGAGGGCTTGTTCATGGGGGCACGGGCCTGGCTCCACCTAGAGTGGGGAGGACCATGTACCCGGGTTCAAGTCCACTTCACCACGATCATATATTTTTCCTAGGTTAAGGAGTGGCTTGTTCAAAGGGCACCACCGGGCCCACCTAGAGTGGAGAGGGCCACGCATGTTCAAGTCCAAGTCCACCACTTGTTATTTTTAGGTTTAAAATAAAATTGTAGTGGCTTGTTCAAGGGCACTGTGAGGCTCCACTCACGAAAGTGGAGACGCACTGTGTGTTCGGGTCCAAGTCCACTTTTCTTGTAATTTTAGGTAGAGGTGGCCAAATCTAGCTTATAACCCTAAAGCTTATGTTAGCCAACTCTAGCTTTTAATCCCCACTAATCCGCATTTGGAAGGGGCTCATTTCGATGATGGGGAAGTCGCTCGAAAAGAAGGTACATGACCTAGTCATAGTCTTATTTTTATTCTTTTGTTTTGTGTTAATCTATCGATTTATAGAAAAGGCAAAGAGTGATTGCAAAATTGAAGTCTAATGCCAAAAAAATTGGGAGGCGATTGGTCAAAGGTCCCTAAACCACTTAACTGGCCCATAAGGAAGATATCAAGGTATTTGTTATTTGTTGCCATTCGCTCAATTCAAATAAGACATTTAACTTGTCATGTTGTATTCTCTTTGCAATCGATCACTTTCGAACGCAAAGGATTCCAAGAAAAAACATTCGCCTCACCTGACCGCTAAGGCAACTTCAAGCAAACGAATTCCGGCCTCACTTGGTTCCGGTACCAAATAGATTCGTAAGTGCTATAAACTCTTAGTTCACGTTAACTTTCAATGTCATTGTCTAATATTGGTCGATTGTTATAGAATTGGCTATACGGGTTTTCCTAACGTGGAACACGTAAAGATAGCCACTACTCGCCTCTTTGTATATGATATTGTAACTAACTATTAAAATTCTTTTCCTTTTTTTTATTTTTTTAAATTTTTTTAAATTTTTTTTTTTTTTTTTCACCACGCCGCAAGACGCGACGCACGCCAAGACGCGACGCCACGCCGCGACGCCGACGCCCGAAGTCACGCCTCGAAGTCACGCCTCGCTGACGCCCGAAGCGACGCCGCCGACGCCAAGATATGCGACGACGCCAGATGCGACGCGGTTCCGCAACGACGCCTCGGAGACGCTCGGCGGCGACGCCGACGCCGCGATAGACGCTGCTCGTGACGCCGCTATAGACGCCGCTTAAATGACCCTTTTTTGTTGTGATCGGTGTTTTTCCTCCAAGATCCCACGCCTTCCGTAAAAGCTTCAATCACGACGCCGGGCTTCCTCCGCGGAGGTTCGTGGACTATACCATGGTTGCGGGCCATCCGCATAAACGCTGTAAGGATATGGTCCTTCGACGCTGTGGTTCTTCCTCATGAAGTGCCCGATATTGTTCCACAAGCTCATGAAGGGCTTGGTGGTGGTCATTTTCACGGTGACACCACGGCATCTAAAAATCATTCTCGCAGCTATTTCTCGCCCACGCTCTTCAAGGATGCCCACGCCACGCCCAAGACGCGGTGATGTTCCGCTGGCCGCAGGGTAGGCACACGCCCGTGACGCCTCCCCGCTGACGCCGGCTGTTACACCACTTCCCTTCAAAGAAATGGAGAATGGACTTTGTGGGGCCCATCGACTTCCCCCGCTACGACACACGCGTTCGCTTACATTCGGGTCATCACCGACACGCTTACCAAATGGGCCGAGGCTTGTGCCCTTCCGCATAACATGTACAAGCAGCGGTACCAAGTCCTCTATAGCACATCATCACGCTGCTTTGGTTGTCCCACGGAATTGTGATTGACAAAATGAACGCCTCGACACCGACCACCATCAAAGAGTCGACGGATTATCTCACGATGGGTAAAAGAAAGTTAGGTGTCTTACATTTGGCCAAATGTAGAGTAAGAGATGTATCACATTTCAAATACATAACCGCTTTTTTTCAAGATGTACATAATAGCTATATTATGGAATCTTTTTTTTGGAACTACTTGCCACGCCAATTAAAACGCAATCATGAAGTAGATTTCAATTCCCCACCGCAGAACCACTCCAAGAAACGCTTTGAACGTTAGGAGAATTTCCCACTTTCTCGCTAAAACTTTGCCACCCCAGATTTCCTCCTTCTTGCCGTAATTCCTCCAAATTTAACCCTAAACCACGCAAGAACCATGATGAACAACGGAAGGAATGTAAATGGCGCAAGAAGATTGCAATATCGGGAATGTGACAAAGAAAATGAAGCGTTAAGATTGATGAAATTTGTAAATTTATATATGATCGTTCAAGATTTACGCCCCCGGTAAAGGAGAGCTTTAGCAAAGGAAAAAACCGCTCGATGAAAGGCTGCACTTCTTTTTTTTGAACCCGCCATTGGAAATCCAAAAATAAGCAATTCTCAAGGATACTATGCTAAAAAAATATCCGCGGAAGGTCCGCAGAAGTGAAACAAGCAAATAGCAATGATAAATTAGCAGCCAAGCATTCCCTCGCTATCAATGATTGTTGGTGAGAATGGAAAACTCGTGCAAAAAGGAGTAGCCTCCGAATTCTTCAAGTGCAAGCAAGAAACCTCACAAAAGCCGCAATTAGAAGAAAGCGGATGTCATTATCAAAGCTAATATGTGGGCACCGGGCAGAAGGCAACCCAGCATGCATATGCTTCCGGAATCAACCAAACAGCTTGGTAAATGAGTTTTGGTTAACCCACACAAAAACTTCTCCAAAGTACGTGGATGTCGTGAAGAAAAGGACACTTCCAATCCAGCTTTTGGACATGCCCCTGTGTCAGTTTTAAGTCTTTTAATCTCGCTTTTTTGTAAGCTTGATAGAAGCTAGCTTCGCGGCATCCCGGATAAGTTTAGTAATCCTATTTGCATTCCATGTAAGGGATGTATCTGATATACATTGAAGTACATCCAAC
This sequence comes from Isoetes taiwanensis, assembly GCA_021234155.1. Lineage (NCBI taxonomy): Eukaryota > Viridiplantae > Streptophyta > Lycopodiopsida > Isoetales > Isoetaceae > Isoetes > Isoetes taiwanensis. The sequence goes on from JAJEKV010000087.1 coordinate 2,388,918, forward strand.
TACAATAATTATATTTTTACACTTGAGGTACCGAATGAGCTATGTTTAACAGAAAAGTACTTGGATGTACTTCCACCTTACATCCAATGTGGCATAAGGCGTAAAATGTGTTGAAAGTCGTCGTGGTTATTATAGTCTTGCTTTTTGTAGTTCCCAAGTACATTATAGTACATTTTAAGCTTTCCGATCTCAAGATAGTTTTTTTAAAGATAGGGTGATACATAAAAGTATTTAAATGTACTTCCTTCCATAAGAAAAGTATGAAATACATACATCCGTAATACGTTGATACCGCCTCGCGGACCTGGTTACATATTGAGTTTTTTATGTACATCCGAACTCTTTGGAGTACATTATTTATACATTTATACATATCATGTATGTGGTATGTATGATGTTGTGGTATAGTAGTTGAATGTATATCAAATCATGATCCGAAAGTGCCATAGAACTAATGCAATGTCCGCAACATCTTTGAATTCGTAAGTAGTTCTAATTTATATCTTACTTATACATGCCGCTTTTTTTCCTTGCAGAGTGAATTGTATGAGATGTTCAAAGATGAACATCCCGAAGTGAAGATTAGCATCGAAAAGTTCGAAAGCTGCTTAAGCTTCACGTGTGAGAAGGTTGAAAGAGAGGAACACATGTCGCCGCGTGAAGCATGAACAAACCGATCTATACAGAAAGCTTTTAGCCCCGAGGAGCAAATTTCATGCCAACCGTACATGTTCTTGTGGTGTTTGTGCAAAGCAGATGAGAACAATGGCGCCCCGCTAAGCTCCTTCTAAAACATTTCAAAATGTTGGTGCTATGTGGAGAGCTACTTGGCCGCGGACAAGGAAGGCTAAGAGTGGCATAGTTTGATCAGTGGTCAAGGGAGAGTGCCGTAACCGGTGGTAATCGAAAAATATTCAAATCTGTCCTAAGGAGAAAGAGTCGCAGAATGAGAACATTGAATGGCAAGTTTACAAGCACGCGGAACTAACCTTCCAAAGCGGGCACTTCAAGGAGGTTGAAGCTTGTTACCGAAAGCGGGACTCCGTGTACATTGCTTGACAAGATGTTTCAAAGACCTTACAAAGTTCACTATTCACAACTTTTCAAAGAAGTTGGCAGAGCAAACAATTCAGAAATCGCAAAAATTTGAGGGATGATTCTGCTTTTGTCAAGAATGGACTTTGCAGAGAACTACACTTTGCAGCCATTCAGTGGAGGTTCAAACCGAAGAGCATTGGAACAATGACCGATAACTATTCTCGTGCATATAACCATGATGAAAGTCAATGGCGAAAGCTGAAAAAACTGCTCATTTGTATGTTTCCGATGTTATGAAGCATGATGCTTTCTTTGTTCAGCCGCACTGACTCAAGAAGCACCATATTTGATGATGCAAAAGGTTTTGGCCACATCAAATACCATGTCATGTGGTCCGATGGGTGTGCCGCTTTAAGTGTTCTCGAGCCTTTTATTTGAATGTGGCCCAATATTATAACATGTATAAAATTAGGATGCAAGTGGAATTATTTTGGCTCGTGCCATGGAAAAGGAGAACATGATGGGCAGGTCGCTTTGGAGAAAAGGTTCCCAGCAGACGAAAGCAAAGGAAAGAGAATGGTGTTCCGATTTTGGTGCTAACTCGCTTGCACTTTGTCGAGACAAAAGAAGTGCAAAATGGACAGAGTCATATGGGAGGTGATGGCGTAAAGACATTAACAGGACCCTCGCTCAGATTGTGAGACATTGCCCGGTACTCTAGCTATACATTGTGTGTCCGCTATTAATCCAATTTGACCCAACACTTGTCATGTATAGATCCCCCGCCATGTTTTTGCAATGGTTGCTTGAATTTCAGATGGGGAGAATGTGAGAATCTCGAGCATTGTGGTGCATGGAAGTCGCACAACCGGAGCCTAGTTCGCCCAGTCGATTTAACAAGAAGAGCTAGTTGGTTTTTATGCACCGATGAGCAAGAACTATCCGATGTACTCCAAATTGGAGACATATTTGCATCTTTTGCTGCCCTGTGGAATCATGAAAATGTTCCATACTTCGGCCCCTCCTATGCGTGAAGGAGATGCATATTCTTCGTGAAGATGTGATTGACGACTATGGAAATAGAATGCTTGCGGGTGATGTGGTTATAGCTGGTCATTACTATCAACCGCTACAAGGCACAAAGCACAAGTACAAGTTGTCGGATGACAAAATAGTATTGGTACCAATTTGAATCAGAATTGGAGCAAAGTTCACGATGCGCAGGTCAAGCATAAGTTGAGGGGGGGCACGCAAAAGATATATGATCACACGAGAGGTGCATGACATGCTTATATCAAGCTTACCGAGATTGTTGAGTGCACATGACTAAGTTTCGCAGTTTTTTTGTTATTTACAAAGGAACTTTCATATTTGCCATCATCTTCGTAAAGTACAAAATGTTTTATGTTGAGAAAACTAGTCGATTGTCGTAAGTTTTTTTTGTTATTTACTTATTTTTACTGAAGTGCATTTTGATACTTCATTTCAAGATCACGTAATATCTTCTCGTGACCAAGCAAAATGTATATCGAAAAGTACAAAATGTTTATCAATTGTTGCATGAAGAAGTTAAACTAGTCTGTCAGGTTATGTTGAGAAAACTAGTCGATTGTCGCAAGTTTTTTCTTATTTACTTATTTTTAATCAAGTGCATTTTGATACTTAAATTTCAAGATCACACAATATCTTTCGCTTCCAAGCACAATGTATATCAAAATCGAAAGTACAAAATGTTCATCAATTGTTGCATGAAGAAGTTAAACTAGTCTCAGGAACTTGTTCTGTTATAATGGATATCAATAGCTTTTCTTTTGATTCATGAAACAAAGCGTAAAGTGGAACATGTATGGAGACAAAAACTCTTGTATTACATATCACAAGATATACAACCCGGTCATATCGATATGATGCCAATATATACAAGTCTGTTGTTCATGTTTTATATTAACATTAATTTACATTCAAAATCTGGTCACAAACCGATGTGAAGCCAAGACATACTATTCTCATTGTTTCAATATGTTACTTTCTTTTGCAGCTTTGTCCATAGCCCCGACATGCCATCTCTCGCCCCTGTAGCCCCCTCCGAAAAGCATTTGCCTCCAAACAAACAAGTTGTTAGTACATCGGATGGATTGCGTGAAAGGATTCTCGCTTCACATACCGCTGCAGTGTCCGGTGCTATCAACAAACCCTCTAGCCATGGTTTCGTATGTCAAGAGACCCGTGGTCTTCAACATCACTTTCCCGCCATGAAGGTGGGCATATGCAATTTTCGTTGGGATTGAAGAGCATCTTGTACTCTGAGTCGCCTACTATTAGTGTGTTGTCATTATTCCCTGCCCCGATACTTCTCGTGATATAAACTCAATTGGCTTCAGATACAAAGGTTTGTCTTCACTTGTCGCAATCCGGAAAGGCAGCTCCAAACAAGTGGTTTCCATCAAAGGTGAACCTTAAGTCCCTTATCTCAAGGCCATTGTGAAGATTTTATCCACTACTCTTGATAGGTTCCATGGAGCTATTGATGACCATATTCCTACTTCAAAGTGTTCAAATACAAATTCCGTGAATTGCCTAGGTGGGGCCTTAAAACAACACTTTCTTGCCTATTATGTCATAATTTCCAACTAGTCGATCATCCGATACCAAAGTCCTATGTATTTGTTTTGCCAAAACATTATTGATATCAAACACTATCAACTTTTCGCAAGACATAACCGATATGAAAGAACATGCAATTTATCAATAAAGTATGGTGGAGTTGAATAAAAAGAGATTTTATTCAAATTCAATGAAAAAATGTGTATTTTATAATCAAATAGTGTTTAGCATTGACAATAGGGAGAGGCTGTTTCTCAGCCACATTTATTAGTACCAGGTGGTCTAATAGTTTCGGGTGCGATGTGAATGTGGTCTAACTCCTGAAGTAGTGCTCGGGTGAGAACATCACGACGATCAGATGCATACTTTGGCAAGAACCAGCCGGTAATCCAGAAATGTGACAACAATACTTACATAATAAGTATTAAAACCATTTGTTTGCAAGACAAAAGAAGTGAGACACTCACATTGGTAGTTTTACCACACACATTGTGTCTACAAACCGTGATATAAGCCGCAACATAGAGGCCACATGAATCCCCATCTTTTCGGCTGTGGACACTTATGAATCTTCACAACCGGTGAAGGATTTTGTCCATGCTTCAAAAAAGTGGGACACTCGACACAAACCAAGGCTATAGTGAGGATATGGAGCCCAAGAAAAGACCAGATCTATTTTGTAGCAAATGAATGAAAGAAGCCGCTAACATGGTATCCAATCTACTCAATATTAATAAAAGGAGATGTGAAATACAAAATACCTCTTAAGTGCAAGCATGTCAACGCCAATGTCCCTCGCAGAATTGAAGATCCAATGTTGATGGTGTTCTTACTCTTAGTAAGTGCCATGTTGAAGATGGCCAAAGTGTGATGTTCAAGAAACCCTACATAGCATTGGAATCATGATCCATCTCAAGACTTCAGCCAATTTATCCCCAGAAGAGCTACCTTTACAATATCTCTTCCACGCCGGAGGTCGCCATAGATTTATCTTTTTTCGCTTGCCTTGGCCCATGCCGCAAATTCCATGAAGTCGTCCTGGGAAGAACCAGACGCCGGCCTTCTTATCATCCCGAACACAGAGAGCCGCAGTACCTATAACAAGTTGAAAAGGATAAAATTACTAACTTGACTTACACATACAAATGAACAAGTTCAAAGTCCAAGACTGCATACATATCCACATGCCGGTTTGAAAAATTTTCCCACATCCATGTCCAAAGACATCTTGTTCAAATAAATAACACTCCATTTCGTGCAAAGATCCCGGGAAAATCCTTTTTTGCCTTCTTGAGCTTCATCATTCGTTCAAGAAGGCATCAGATGGCCTCGTATTCGAATCGCAGCCCGGGTTCAATGACCAAGACATTTACACAAATCATCTACATTCGCCTACTACTATCCATATTATTTTAAAGTTTTTAACTTGGATACTAGATGTAAAAAAAAATGTAAGAAATGTAGATCAAGTTACCTCAGAGATCATCTTCCGCTTCCTCACTGACATCGCTTTCTGAGTCAAGATCCATTTCCTTCCCTACTTTTTGGTTTCCTCACCGATTCTTATTAGGTCCGTAATCCTCGCCTTCAACCTCTCCCCGATTTCATTGTCATTGTCGAAATTCAGCTGGCCCTTTGCTATGTCAGAAGCAATATTTGACACAAACTTAAAAGTATCCCGCTTTTACATCTTGATGCTCGGAAGATTCCTCTTCATTAGGACCTCAGTAAACATAGGATGTCATGGATTTTCTGCTGTATTAATCTGAAATAAAATGCTTTCTTACCCGCTTTCTACCGCTTCAATTGTCTTCTTTCGTGGCTTTTAGGCGTGGAGTTCTTCTTTGAGTCACATTTTCTGCCGCCGCCTTTACTTTTGAAGATGTGGCCTTAGCTCGCCCTCAATCTCGAGTTCCTCGCCATAACTGAATGTCACCATGCACTGGTGCCGCCTCCTCAACCTCAGACACCGCAGAATAGTGATTTTGCTTTTTCCTTCAATCACCGCTTTCCCTGGCTACATCTTGCACCTCAATTTTCTTTTGGAACCTCCAAAACTGCGGAAAACCGAACCAAGAATAAGAAATTGCTTCCTCCTCGACACAATGCAAATTGAATTTGAAAACAAGCCACTGACCAGTGGTGTAATTTCTCGCCAAGAGTTTTTTTGGCACTTTGAAGCTCAAAATAAATCACATAACAAATGATATCGGGCCTCAAACTAATCGGGCCTCTAATCGTTCTCATACATATCAATAGTCAGACATATTACTATAACTGATCTACATTGAAGTACTTTGAGTACATACACATGTAAACAGCTATTTATCTAGATGGAATGTACATGTAATGTACATCAATGTGCTCCAATGTATGCACATGTACACATCATACATTACATAAAATACCTCTAAATGTTCTGCCACAAAACTCAGTACACAACTCCTAATTTTATGTATTTAAGTTCTACATTTAGGACCCTACACTGTGAATGTACAACATGTATGTAAGAAACACATATATGTATGACATGCAAGCCAAGGAACTATAAGTATAAAATAACCAGTACACTCCTACATGTCAGTAGCAAAACCTTAAGTGCAAAGAATCTACATGTAAATGGATTCTACATGTAAATGGATTCTACATTGCAAGAATCCTAGGTGCAGCAAATTGAACATAAATCATGAAATATCGCTTACCTCCAAAGGTACACACCCAAGGTCTTTGAAATGTTATCGCCCCATTTGCATGCTCTTAAGGTGATAGTCCAGCCAGAAATAGAATATGAGAAACAAAAGATATGAAATGAATGCTCGCGATGGAGCAACTAGGATAGGTTCATTATTAGCAAAGCCATTATCGCAAAACACACATCCATGCACGATATGAATTTTTCTTCACCGAGAGATCACTAAGCTTGTTTTGGGCTGAAGGAGAATCGCCGCACGAATGCATCATGTACTTATGCATATCATCAAGCCGTCGCAAAGACTCAAACTAAACTTTGTGAGCCTCCTCAAGTTCTCGCAATCCTCTTTTCACATAACTCCTTCTCTCGAATGGCTTTCTCCAATGGCTCCCCGAATTTCTTCAAGATTTCTTCCTTCCCCGGTTCTATCCTCATCAAAAGGTCAACCTCCCGCAGACAGCCTTTGATGTCTCTCTTATTCTCGCTTAGGCCGCCGAGAACACTATTGATGTCTTCTTGTATCCGGTATAGGTCCTCTTCATGTGCATCCTTTCTTCCCCGAAATCTTATTTATATTGTCACGCACTCGCCTCGCTGGATTTTCGCTTCTTCAACCTTGATGTGCTGCTAATTAACTCTCCATGACACCGCCGCAACAGAAGTTTCAGAAATTCAAGCTCTTCCTTAGGGTAAAATCCTTGCTGAAATTTAGGAACCTTGGATGTGGATTTAGAGGTCCCAATTTCTTCCTCAGAATAGCAGATTCTTTTGCCCCTCCCTTTGCCAAATCTTTGGCCAAAACTTTAAAAGTATCCCAATCTACTTTTTTTACCCCGCCAATTGAAGGGCAAATGCACGAGCAAAGTACTCGTGTACATGGCGATTTGTGACCTCCCGCTACCAAAAACAATTTCATAATGTTTGTAGAAGTTCTCGCCCACTGGGCTTCACGCTTAGATTCTTTTGAACCCCTCAGATGTCTTTGGGCCCCCACCGTTGGCCCATTATCTGTTGTAACTGAAAAATCTCATCCGCATTGACACATCTTACATGCTTTGCTTCCACAACAGCTGGTTCTTCACAAATAAGTCTTTTTTGGCCCCGGGTTCCTCTAAGTTTGAACCTTCCTCTTGTTTTTTTCGCTTTTTGCTAGAATCGGCTATTTTCAAATTTTTGTTTAACTGGTGACTTCCGGAGGCAAAGGCGCCCATTGCTTGGATTTGGGCAAGGATTTCGAGGAAGAAGAATAGTTACAAATAATTACTTCGCTGATCACTCACAAACACAAAAAAATTGAACGGCGGCAAATTTTTTTCCTAAACAGAAACACTTCGCAACTCCCTCCTAAAAATTGCAATGAAGGTCCGCTCGTTGCCACCGCCACTCATAATTTTGAATTGCCGACGTGGCTACTCCTAATCATTACATATCCCAACTAACTAAAATTCAAAAAAATAACTAAAACGGTGTTTACATGCCCTACATTATACATAATGTAAGGGCATTTTTTTTTAGACACCCTAGCTTTTTTTTACCCCCGATACATCACCGCAAAAGCACACCTTTACTATCCTCAAGGGAATGGTTTGGCTGAAAGCACAAACAAGACTCTCATCACTATTCTCAAGAAAATCTGTGGATGCCTCTCGCATTGACCGCAAGAGAAGTTACCCACCGCTCTTTGGGCTTATAACCGTTGTTTCAAGATTGCTACGGGTCATACCCTTTCAAGTTGGTTTTATGGACATGAAGCCTTGATGCCCTTTGAATATGTTCTTCCGACACTTCGTTTTAACTTGCTACCACTCATAACCCACCCGCAGCCTCTTCAAGAACGAAGTTTACCAACTAGAACAGCTTGGATCTAACTTAGGCGTAGATGCATATATTCGGTTCTTCATGGTCACCGCTAGGAAATCTTTGCATGACAAACATCTCGTGAGCCAAAACTTTTCAAGAAGGTGATTTGGTTTTGCTTTATGGTTCTCGCATAAAAAAATTTTCCAGAAAGTTAAAGTTCGGGATGGCTTGGTCCTTATCAAATCGCTCAAGTAGTACAACCCAGCGTTTTCAAGCCGGGCAGAATTAGATGGCACTCCATTACCTACATGGTTAATGGCTTTCGCCAAAAAAACAATTTCATACGTAAGATACGCATATCATATACATGATGCACAACATATTTCGACCCACGATAGTGACTAAAGCGCATATTTATATTTATAGGAGAGGCTTAAAACAAAAGTGGGTATTGCCCATATACATCCGCTATGAGCAGAGCCCTATTTACAAAATGGGCAGAGCCCTATTTACACAATCCTAAGTTAAACCACCCCTACTCCGGTTTGGAGCAGAGGTTATGGAGGATGTGGTAGAGGTTTTGCTCAGATTCCAAATAAGCAGATGCAAAGACTACCTCCATGGCTCACCCATCCCATCGCGACCACCTGGTCCATAGGAATGCCGCTGGTTACGGCATTTTTAGAGGTCCGTGATCATTCATCTTACGGTGTAATCCACTCCTCGGCAGCTTCGGCTTTCCAAGATAGTGCGCTGCTCACGCCATGCTCCCCGATCGCGAATCGATGTCTCAGCCTTCACCACTTCTCGCCTTATATAGCCAAACCGACCGACACTGGCCGACGCGGACTAATCAGCCAATCGCCAACGTGGTTGCAATGCAAGGCTCTTTCTAAATCCAGAATCTTTTCTCCCCGCCGCATATCTAGCCATGGTACCTTTTCTCGACACTTCCTTTTTATGATATCCCACTTCAAGTTGCCAAAGATTAAATGACCTTCCTTCCTTTCATGCCCGCTTGACATTAATGTTTGTACCTTCACTAGCTATCACCTCCCATTGTTCATTCACGCCTCATCTCCACCGCTCATTGCTTCTCCCTTTAACCGCTTGGGGACTTAGCCAAATTTTTGCCTCTCTCAATTGACTCTTCGTGATCTATCGCCACTGCACCATCAACGGTTGCTACGCTCACTTCGCAAAACACTTGTGCGCCCTAAAACTTTTCGCCGTTTATCTTCGCTTTTTTTTCGCTCTCCGGCTTTCAACACGCCTTTCGACGCCTTCGACATGGTCGCTCCACCCAAATTTCAACTTCAAGCTTTCGCCTGTGGATCCGCTCTTTTTGAGTCGGTGACTTTCAACACCAACTTTTCGAGATGCCCTAGCAGGTCCAAGTCGCTTATGGCGTAATGCCATGGGCTTTATGCATTCTCCACATTGTGAACTCCCCGCACCAAATCTGAGCAATCAAGCAGCTTTGTCGCCATATGATCAATGTTCTAAGGATACGCCACCACCTGGGCCGATGGAACCACCATTTTGCTTATCTCCCCTCGCTTCCGAGGTATTCCAAATTCCTCTTATCCGACCTTTCTTTATCTTGGGCTGCCTTTACGTGACCGGATGTCACTTTAGTATGGCGCAGCCCTTATCAAGCCAACATGCATCGACTCACCAACATTGCAAAGACCCACGATACTTTTGTAAAGTTTTTGTATTAAAATTCTATGGGTACTCCATCAAGAATACCCATATCAATAAACAGCTTTTTATAACATTGTCATTATGGCCGCCTCATTCCACTCATCCTATTGATTGGCCACAAATTTTGTTCCTCGACTTCTCCATGAAATTGATCGCTTTGTGAAAAGACCTTCTTCCCCGCTTTGACACTTCGTGGGTGCTCACCTCCAGGCCATCATCCGGTCATTATATACTGCCACCCGCCTGTGGTCCCCTTCTACTTCTCGTGCATCCACTCACCATACCTTCCATTCCCTTCCCCAAAACCAACATGCCGAGACTTCACGCCTCCTCTTTTCTCCCCGGTCATGCTCAAAATCAAGACAAACCTATTCCTCGCTTTCCTCTTCATCCACGGAAACCACGCCTCCACTTCTCCTCATGTTTCTCGTGACGCCTCGCATCCATCACCACCAGGCCTCAAGACCTCCACCTTCTCGCCAAGCCCCTCAGATCAATACCAACAAGATGTCCAAGCCGTTGTTCTCTAAGCCTACGTGGACTCACAAGAAGTCTTCATGAATGGTGTTCAAGCCTCACATGGAGGCCAATGGTAGCTCTCACAAGGGATCTCCCAAGATGCCACCACGCAGTTCAATCCTCGGAAGAAAACTTCAATAGAAGCACGAGGCCCTCTTACATGTGCCCTTGAAGTTCTCAAGATCAAGCAAGAAGAAGACCAGACCACCCCGCCATTGATCAACAGCTCAGCCATAATCCACAATTCAAGAATTGCTCGAAAGGTGTCAAAGACAAGGATAAACTCCTTGACGACAAGGATATCGCCCTTTGCGTATCTTCAAACTCATACACCGAAGCTCTCAAAATTACAATACTCAACTTCAAGAGCTCAAGGAGCTAAACGAGCAACTCCTCTCTCCAAGGCCAACCGGACCACGCCGCAAAATCAGGTCACATCTCTTCGTGACTCGCCAAATTTTACGTAAGCATAGAAACAAAAATTAATTGATGACACGTAGATTGCCACGCCGCGAATCGCGATACCCCCGGCAATCCTCTTCACATGGCACGCTTCTCACAAACGGTTCCGCGGATCAATCACGCCTCCCCGCCGAAAAGGCTAATCGATCCGCCACCTAGAACATCAACTCCAAAGAAGTCGCTCAATCGTAAGAAGCCCAAAATAAACAAGAGGGCTATATTGATATTAAGCCGTGATTCCCCGCGGATTTCTACTCCTTCCGCTTATCCGGATTATGTGGTTGCCCGACACCACCTTTTTTCTTTTCGAAGTGGTATGCGCGGCAGATGGCCGTGTTAATGCAATAACCCACTAAGGGCTGGATTTCTAAGGATCCGCCGACCTTCGGCTTTAAGACAAAGGTTTACTCAGGTTTCTTAGTATTTGATCAAATCAACCGCGGAGGATCCTGATTTGGTCATCTTCCCGAAGTTGTTCAAATTTATGGTTTACATTTTCATGATTTCTACCTAGCCGATACACAAGACAAATTCAGAGATGAGGCACATCGAAGTTTTTCAAGGCAACCATCATGCCCATTGGTCGTTGTTAGAAACCAATCCATATTTACAGGATCCCGCCGACCAACACTCTCTCAGACCGAGTACATGCCCGAAGCTTGCCGAGCATTTACCTCTATGGCAAGCCGAGACGCTCAATAGGTAAAGAAGAATTTAGCTCATCCCGGTGGATCTTCCCTTTGCACAAATTTATATGCAAGACTTAGGAGGTTACAATCAATCAAGGCTCTTCGACAAGAAGACCATACCCACGGGTTGGGTGAATCCTCCCGGCCTATACTCGCCGCTTCAGATTGGGACCGGGTGCCGTGCCTTGATCCGCCCTTGTTCGTGAATTCGTGGAGCAAGCTCGGGAGCCCACGCCCACGGCCCCGCTCACTTCCATATGCTTCATTTAAGGTGTACCTCCATGCCTGTTTTCACCTCCGGACCGGGCTTTTCCCTTTGGACCAAGGTCCCGGACGGCCACGCTGGGTGGATCCTCCTCAGATTTCCACGGACCTCCACTGGGATCCGCTTTGTTCGACGCCCACTGGGGAGAATGGTGCCACCTTGACCATACGTAAAATTGATCTACATCCCCAATGAGCGTGGTTGGCGACGCCCACTCATGCCGCCCACGGTCTTGATACCTTTTTTGGCAAATGCCGCCACCTCACCGGATCCCTCGCTTCATCGCTGCTGTGTTTTGTGCCGACCGCCTTTCTCATGGAATGCCGCTTGTACTCGGGCCGACGACACGCTTTTTGAAGACATGGTACGCCAGGCTTTCTCCTTGACGCCATCCCGCCATCGGTCTCAACACTCCCGAGCTCTTCGTGCACGCCAAGATCTCATTGGCAACTATCATAATGGCCCCCGCCCTCATACTTGTGAGGATGAATTTCGTGATGTTGTTTCGCCATCCCAAACACTTCCCCCTTCGCTTGGTGGGGAGTGTTAGTCCCTGTGACGCCCGGGTACAGACTATTCATGCACACGACGGATTGTGTCAAGGCCAAGGATCCATGGGGCCAGTCGACGCCAAAGGCCCCGAGGCCAAGCCGCCACCAAGCAAAGCACTACCACGAAGGCCACGGGCACGAAGAGGTCGAGGACGATAAGTGACGGGTCAGCCACCGCCACCGGGCCAGTGTCGGGCGTGACTTCAGGCACCTCAAGAGGCACCGCCAGATTCCTCAGAATCGTGCCTCCTTCTAGGAGTCGGCACCGAGATCTGGCAGAGTATCTATGTTGGGCCAAAGGCCATTGTACTATATATATGAGTAGAGCTAGCATTCACCTGCTAGATGAGTTTTGGTCTTATCTCACTCCCTTTCTCTCGACATAGAGCTCATGTATCATCATTGATATCAAAAAGTTTTGTTCTCATCATTGTGATCTTATTGTTTTCTTTTGTTCTCTCTTTTCTCCTTTCCTTTGTTTCTTTTGCAAATCCCGCGTGACACAGTTACCGGATTCTCCTGTTTGATCCAAGGGTCCTCACAGCAGGGCTGTCTTGCAGGAGTTCCCGAACCCAGACCCCAAACATGAAACACAAAGAGCTAATCAATAAGCCTTACTTCATTCATTAGAGGAAATTTGAGATCTCATTTCATCCCCATAAGAATCCTCCAATGGAATGGCTACCCTCTATTAACTGCAATTAATGCAGCACCAACAACTTCATTGCTGTTGTTTTTCCCCCATAACTTTTGATCCACTTGTCAAAATGTTGCGGCGTTTGTTGCATTAGATGCGGAATGAAAAGATCTTTCCAATGATATATGGTTATGATGTATTTCAATATGGTCATATGCGTTAACCTTAAAAAAATATGATTTTTTGCTTATTTCTTATATATTTATATTGTAAAAGATGTATGAATGGGTTATCACTAGATAGATCTTGTGAAGACGAACCCATTTACAAAAAGTTTTTGAATCGGAGTTCTGGATCAAAAGTTATAATGAAAAAATGATACCACAGAAGTTAGTTGCAGCTGCATTAATTACAGGCTGCCACATAATACTGGAATGAGATATACTGGAGCTCTTCTCTTATTGGACAGTTTAAAAAGCTGACATGGCATTTTAAGCATCCCTTAATGGGACAAAATGCGATCTCATTTTTCCTCTAATGATTGATAAAAGGGGGCGTTCAGATTCAATGACTTCTTCTCGGAGGTAGCAGCAAAATTGACGAATCTTGAGCCCACAAGCCACGAGAAACAGCAATAGCATTGCTCTCTCAGAGATCAAAACGATAATCACGGTCTTATACAAAAAATAGATGGGATCAAAGCTTGCCGATATCCTGTTTCAGAGCATTTATATCATTCCCAGTTGAATCCTCCTCGCCTAAACCAAGAATGGAAAAGATATGCTAGATACCTCCAATACATTGGCCTTGTCAACAGAGCAAAGCTGACCACGCCTTTTCCCCGGCTGTCTCAAAGCCGACTCGAAAGCAATCCTCATTAACTGATGATAACAACTATCTTTCTCGCTATTTCTTTGAAACTACTTTAAAACCCTTTGAAGGACAAAATTACCTCCGGGTACATAATAGATTTCGTGTTGAAGCCAATTCGATCCCCATCTCGCTTGTTCCAAATCCTTTTGATCTGCCCAAAGTAAATCCCCGATGTAGAAAAAAACACCAAGAGGTTTGGACCATTTTGACACCGGACAAATAAAAATGGCCGTAACAATGTTTTAATGTGGAACTATCTACGAGCCGCATCTCCAACCTCGCATAAGAACCAATTGTATATAAGATAGTCCACTAAATTCATACCGAGGCCGGGCCTTAGATTAGTTAAAATGCACGAAGCCCACCAAGTAAGCCCAAGAGCCCACGCCCGTGCCTTAAATGAGAAGGATTTGTGTCCCACTTATATCTACACTAGAACAGTTAGAATAAAGAAAGCCAGTTACATTATAAAAGTAGAAGATTAATGTGCATACCCCTCCCGATAGCCGCAAGAAGAACAGAGTCCGATTCCCGACAAGATTTCAAGATTTCATCAGAAGAGGGTTGCCAATCGCATCGATTGCCGCCCTCCCGGATCTTCATCCCTCCCTCACGCCTACTCTTTGATGCCAAAACGAATGCCCCGCCATGGCTATGGCAGAATGTGGCTTTGCCGGAATTCCTCGCTTATCATTTTAATTTCTTACCCCTTCTAACGAATCCACCAAGGTTAAAGCCCTCTTGTGGCAATGGCTCGCATCTAATGCCCCAAATGTAACACCTTCCTCCCACCTTCCTACTTAAATTGGACGGCCAAGATTCCGCTGCCCCTTCCATCCAATCTGTCCTGAGATGGGCCTCGCATGCCCATGCATGACCATCCCATGACTGTGATATGGCTCCCCATGACCTGGCCAAGATCCAAGCCTTCTTTTTATTGCAAACGATGGGGATTAAGGGGGAACCATGGGCATACATGATGGGGTGTGGATGAGGGGCATGAGAAACCCCTCATCCTTATAACCTTATTAATATTAGATATCATATTATAATATAAATATGTATGGATTTCTTAAGTTGAATTGGTCGCCAAAAACAAGTTCCAGATGTCTCCAAGAAATTTGTTGTTGGGAAACAAATTTTGATCCAGGAATAGTTTAGAGTTGTTGCCCATATATATAGCAGAAAATAAGCTTTTA
This sequence comes from Isoetes taiwanensis, assembly GCA_021234155.1. Classification (NCBI taxonomy): domain Eukaryota; kingdom Viridiplantae; phylum Streptophyta; class Lycopodiopsida; order Isoetales; family Isoetaceae; genus Isoetes; species Isoetes taiwanensis. The sequence continues at coordinate 2,403,954 of JAJEKV010000087.1, forward strand.
TGTCAAATTTTTGAAGCATGGAACTTTTTTCGCCCCTAGTGGTAGATGCCAGCAGATAATAATATATATATTAAGAAATTTAATGCATCCTACTCAAGTGCATGTTCGAAGTTTCGCATGTTCTTACTTTGCAAGTTCTTGTCGTGTTCTACATTCTAAAAGAATCTCTTGAGAATACTCTAAATTCATAGATTCTCTAAGATTCTACCAAGGTTCTCTTCGAGGTTTCGTGGAGATTCCTCTAAATTTTATAAGATTCCCTATAGATTCCATTAGATTTCCCTAGATTCTCCAAGATTCTATGAAGATCCCCTTAGATTCCCTTAGATTCCTTTAAATTTTATGAGATTGCCCTAGGTTCCCTTACATTAAATTAAATTCAAAGAGATTCTATAAAGATTCCCCTAGATGCTCTAAGATTTTGTCAACATTTTCTTAGATTCCGTTAGATTTTATGAAGATTCCCTTAGATCCCCCATATTTTAAGAGATTCCTCTAGGCTTGTAAATATTTTCTTAAATTCTCTTATATTTTATGAGATTTTCTTAGATTCCGTTAGATTCTCCTGGAGTCCTTTACATTCTAGAACTTTTTAGAACATTCTAAGACTTTCTGGAACATTCTGAGACTTTCAATATATCCTAGAATTTTCTGGAACTATTTCCCTAGGTTCCCTTACATTCCCGTAGGTTCCCCTATATTCTAGAACATTCTAGAACTTATTAGAACAATTTGGAACTTTCTGGAAGAATTTTTCTAGATTCCCCCTAGATTCTCTTATGTTCTAGAACTTTCTAGAAGATTCTAGAACTTTCTAGAGCCTTCCAGAACATTCTAGAACCTTTTTGAACTAGCTAGAATGTTATAGTCTATTTTATCTTAATTAGAATATTACCCTTAAGTATATTTGAAATATAATTATTCATGGAATTAATGCTTGTTCTAGTGGTTAGATTGGGGGGCTGGGGGGTCAATGGCCAGGGTTTGAATCCCCCACACAATATAAAAATTTTAAAAGCCTTTTCCTAAAGGATGAGCATTCAACGTGGGCCGTAGGATCTTGGACCCGATCAAGGGTCGAGATCTCACCACGTGACAATAATTAAAGCAACATGAGCCATAGGATCTATTACATATAATTCCCAAAGTCATGTGCACCGTAGGATATGTGTCGAGCCAGTGAGCCGTAAGATCTTGGATCGACGATCAGGATCAAGAACAATCTGGACCGCAGGATCTATTACATATAATCAAGAACAATCTGGACCACAGGATTTATTACATATAATTCCCAAAGCCATGTGCACCGTAGGATGTGTCCCAAAGCAACGTGAGTCGTAGGATCTCGGACCGACGATCAGGATCAGATCAACCTGGACCGTAGGATCGCTTACATATAGTCTACAATTGTTATGCCGACGTGGCACTTTCTTTTAGGTTTCCCACGTCTTCCTCGTTGCCGCCCGAGGTGCCAGTTCTTTTTGCCACCTAAGACGCCATTCTCGTCGTGCATTATTTTTTAGATCGTCTAGGTAATTCCTTCAATTTCTTAAAGATTTTGAGCATTCTACTACATGTGAAATGTTTTTGCGGTGCATGCTCTTGTTCTGACATTTTTTTATTGTTCAGAAGCTATGGTATTTCAGAAGCTTTAGGGTATGCTTTTAATATTCTTGTTTCTCTTATGATTTTCGACTCCTTTCTAGATTTTCTTTTGCAGATGTAGGATTATGCAGATGATAGATTTTATAGATACGATAGATACAATGGCTTTATTTATGAGGCTTAATGATGTTACCGCAGAGATGTTCTATTTCTTGGAATGTTTAACTCTTCATTATTTCTACATGAAAAAGTCTAGGTTCAAGCAAAGAAAAAAGTCTAGGTTCAAGCAAATGCTGGCATTATGCTCTCTTAAGGACTGGTTAATCTTACTATCATGTCTAGTTAGCCCTTGTCTTGTATTCTAAGTGATATTTAACAGCACCCACACAACATTATAAATTCGAGATCAAGGTATTTTTCATGTATTGTGCTTTTTTGCTCCTTTGCTTTCCATAATTGATTCCTGCTCAATTTTCAAATTTTACCAGAAGAATGAGTTAGCAAGTATCATCACATGGATCAGAATTTAAAGACCTGTTACCCAAGCATGAATTATTTTAGGCGAGATAAAGCTTGCTTGTATCTTATTTGAATTTTGCATTGCGAAGTAGTTTAATGTATCATTTTTGCAGTCCCATTTTCATATTGCATGTTCATGATGTTCTTTATATGTTTTTTAATTCAGGTCATCCAATGGTTATGTATATTTATTTCGTTGCTTTTTTCATGACGAGGTAACTTGACTTTCTCTTCTCTCCATATGTGATGTTATGTGTGGTATAAAATCAGTTTACAGACATTTCAATGTTTATAGATGTGATGGTTTTATTCGCATTTTTGCTATGATTTTTGCTGTTGTTATGATTGCAAATGCAGATCTACAAGCAAATTTTCTTTTTTATGCTAGAATGATGTACTGTTAAGATTTTCAATCAATTGTGTTGTTTAATTTGTACACTCTATTAAGTTTAGAGTCTTATTACAAGCTGGAATATCAGGGTTCAAATCCCTGTTTGGTATATAAACATCACCACACGTGTAGACCAGAATATTCTAACTATTGCACTGACTAATAAATGCCAAATTAACTGACTAATTAGATGACGATTTATCTGACTATTAGTCTGACTAAATTATCTGACTAAGAAACTGACTATTTTACGGACTACTTATCTGACTACTTTGTTGACTAATCATCTGACTATGTGTGACTAATTATCTGACGATTAAATCGTCAGATAAAACTCGTCAGTACAATCGTCAGGAATAAGGGCATGGACAGTTGTCTATTTTATAAAAGCTCTCTAACGATTATTCTGACGTTTAGCCATCATTCTCTTGTAGTGTTAGAGCTCTTGAATCTGTCTTGTGTCTCACTCTACCAGTATTTCCCAGCAGAACTGTCTCAACTTTCTCAAGTTCCTTTATCTTAGCCATTTCGAGCTTTACAATACCTTATCAGCAAAAATTGGCAACTTTTCCAAGCTTCAGCACCTGGATTTAAGCTACACCTGGATTTGTTAGGTGCGTTTCCAGAATCCATATGCCATCTTAGAAATGTGAACTACCTTTCCTTGGCATATAATGACATAGCTGGAATTATACCCCCCTTCAGCTCTGCAGTCTGACACAATTGGGGTATCTAAATCTAGGTCAAAACAGTCATTTAACTGGTGTCATTCCAGAGTGTCTAGGGGGGGTCTTTCCAAATCGACAGAGCTTCATCTTGAGAATGAAAAATACCAAGTAGCCTGGGGAAGCTGACTAGTCTACATATCTTACAATTTGAGGGAAACAATTTTGTTGGTGCCATTCCCCGTGCTCTTAGTAATTTAAAATACCTTCAATACCTTGACCTTGGAGGTGCTCTTTCAGGTCCAATTCCACAAACCCTTGGTAACCTTTATAACCTCCGCGGCCTCAGCTTGAGCACTTCAGGATTATCTGGAAAAATCCCAGCAAGCTTCAACAAGCTTCGCAATCTTGAAACTCTTGAGATTATTGGTCGAAATAACCTAACAGGTAGTCTATCTGATCTTAGCAACTTAACAAAGCTGCAAAACCCAAATTGCCGGCAAGCTTCCAGAGTTCATTGGAGTATTGAATCAGTTAACATAATTTGGAAATTGAAGATAACATGTTCACAGTGCAATCCCAAGATCCATTGGCAGTCTTGACAAACTCAATTGGTTCTCTATCTTGGATAACATGTTTAGTGGCAGTATACCTCCAGAATTGGGGAACCTTAGCAATGTCACCTATATGCGCTTCGATGGGAATAAGTTGTCGACAGATACCGCAGAGTCGAGAAACCTTCAAAAGTTGGACACACTTAATCTTCAAGTCCAATAAATTATCCGACACCCTCAATCTTCAGTCCAATAAATTATCCGCACTATTCCAAGCCACCTAGGGTTTATGTCAAATCGCCACTTAGTACTTTCTAACAATTCTTTAGTTGGCGATTCCAAAGATCATTCAAATAATTTGACTGTGCTAGCTAGCTTGTATATATCATCAAACAAGCTTAGCGGCACTATACCAACATTACCTAGCACCTTGGATTATCTAGATCTGTCGCAGAACCAACTCATTGGAAATGTACCTGCATGTGTCTTGAATGACTCGGGGTGCTAGTCTGGTAAATCTTTCACATAATCATTTGACTTCTGAAATTCCCACCATTCCAGCATATAGAAATTTAGATATCCATGATAACAACTTGCAAGGCCCTATCAAATTTAACTTCACGGTGGATGACTCCAAGAATCAAGTTCACACAGATACAAGAAGACACAGGTTTGTAGAATCTCCTGGGAGTGTTAGCAGCAGAGTTGTGCAATCTCAGTTCATGGCACAGCGACTGAATAGATGGACCATAAATGACTTGTCAAAACACTTAAAATCTTCACCATTGCCATTACCATCAGAGGAAAGTATGATGGAAAAAGCAACATATTCAAACAACGGGCTATTATTTCACTGTCATGGGCAAGAGAAGAAAGCAAGCATCCAAATGTGCAACCGGAATAAAAGAAAAGTTAGAAATGGCCAGGTGAAATGGCTTTACAACTGTGCAAAATATGCCTTAGATATCATAGAGATCATTAGCATTCAACTTGAAATAATCACACAAGCACATATATATTGTATTTTAACCATTGAAACTTTATTATTCATATGGTTATGATCGATTCACTGTAGCAGTTGCATTATCTTCTTGAACAACTCAGGCATGATCCAGTTACACTTGAATCATCCACCTCTACAGATATAAGCAATTAACAATTCCCTATATTAACAATTAACAGTCGCGCTCAGCAAGGACTCCCTCTATCTTACCACTGACTCTGTTATGTGGTGCTTAGTCACTCCATAGCCTCTATAGCTTGGTGGGATCTATGCACAGGCCACAAATAATAGGAACTAAAGGGTCTAAATTAGAAGCATCGTCCACACAAGGCTACTAGGTCTCTACCCCCCTTCCCAATACAGGAGGTGTAAACTATGATCAACCAACATTGTATATTCAAATAACATAGTAAATAATAAGAGTAACATCTAATGTTAATCACATGCATCTAACTTACAATTAGGGTTCATTGATTAGGATTCGTGATCCAAACTGAGGGTCCTAAAATGGCTTTACTAGAGTACAAAATGCTAACTCATCTAAAAGCCTAACTTCCAAATGAATTACCAAGAAATCTACTCCAAATACCTTCTTCGGAGGACCTTCACCCTGCTCCTAATTTAGGGTTGTGACATTCCAGCATAATATACGGTATAAATACGTATATTAAACTGCCGTGTCACTAGTACATGTCGACTACGACGACATGTACACGGCGATCGTAAAGGGTTGTACCATGGGGAACAACCAGTAGAACTCATCATATTGCACATGTTATGTAACATGTGAATGTATTCTATATTGCCACATGGCAATACCCCATATGAGCCATATGGCCCATTAGACCCTAACCCTTAAACGTAGGCATAATGAGGCAGGAACCCTAAAAGTGCCTCCTTTTCAGATTCCAGCCTTAGGAGCGTGCATTGCTCAAGTGCCCGATGAAAGAATCTAATAGAGTATTCAAGTTCACAACTAAAACGAAGTTATGCAATCTTAGATATCATAGAGGTCATTAGCATTCAACTTGAAATAATCACACAAACACATATATATTGTATTTTAACCATTGAAACTTTACTATTCATATGGTTATGGTCCATCCATTGTAGCAGTTGCATTATCTTATCTTATCTTATATTATAATGTTTTAGTGCAAGTAATGGACCACGCCCTAAATCTGACGGATTGGATTTGATCAATTGTATGGTGGAGGCCACGTCCTAATAAAAAAAAATTAGCCTGACGCACTAGAGTTAGGGCTAAACGCCAATGCTCCGACTATGACAGACCCACACAACTGGCATGGCTTTTCTGCCCAAACGCCAATCTCCGGCTATGGCAGACCCAAACAACTGGGTTTGTTAAGACGTGATCCAGCTATGGCAGAACAACTGGGCATGGCTATAGATTTTTGTTTTCAATCCTTTGTCTTCATCCAACATTTTGCCGGATCTTTTTGAAGTTATAAACGTAAGCAAACGACCTTTTCAAGCTCTTGAATCTGTCTTACTTTTTCTGGTCTTAGATTTTGAGTTCTTGCATTTCTTTGTCAGGTTTAGTTTAAGCTCGGCATTTAGATTTGCTGGAGATAGTGGCGACATGATTTTGATGCCTGAAGAATCAAGAAGCATTAGAAGAGGCCGAAATAAACAAAGATTAAAGACTAAAACGGGCAGAAGAAAGGCCCGCTTTAGAAAAAAGAAAATCGTATTCTTCCACCATCAGCGTTTGTTCTAGATTTTTTGAAGGCCGTTTAAGGTGTGCCCCGGCGGTGGAGCTCTTAATTATGGTAGTCCGGGTTCTTTGGAGGTTGGTTTTTCATTTGGAGCTCTTGGATATGGATCTTTTTTCACCGCATCGAGCTATGGAAGAAGCTAAAGAGACGAGCATTGAGTTCGGGACAAAGATTGCGGTGTATGCTAATTGCCCTTTAGATGCGGGCTTGATCTAAAAACTATGAGCGTAACATGGTAAATGTAAAGCCACGATAAATGTTCAGATTTGCAATCGGTTGTGCAGCTAACCCAAGACGTAGATCCGAGGCTCCAAGATAAGAATATGGAAGCATTTCGTTTTTATTTGCTTGCTTAACGCATAACTATCAATGCAAGATCTTCTTGATGAGCCATAGAACTCGGTGTTCTTGCTGCAAATGTTACAATAGAGCATTATGTTCTCGAAGAGCTTAAAGGCAAACATGAGGCATTATTATGCTCGCATGTTGAAGACCTTGATGCATTGATATTGGTCTCTACTGATGATGATCTAAAATATTTGAACTAATGCAACTATGATTCTTGGGTGCGCTTTGATTACACGGAGGCGGGTGCCATTGCAGAGACCGGCCTTTGGGTTCATGTTTCTGAGTAGGATGATGATGGCACCATCTTTGATGTGTAACTTATGCGGTGGCATACCAGATGGAGTCAGGTGGTTGATGAACTCAATTGGGAAATCCCTTGTAGCATCTTTCCGCAAATGATGGCATCTATACTGCGGTAATGCATGGAGTTGTCCATTCAACCTTAGAAGGACCTTATTGTTGATTCTCAGCGTGTCTTCATTCTTTGGAGTCAAGATGGCCTTGTCATACAATAGGTGCACATTTGCCTCTGTTATTTCCTTGCCGAAGATGCTGTCAATCAAGTCATCTTCTACCACGCATTCTTCAGGTATCTCAACCAAGTCACGATCGAGTCCTGACTCATTGTTCATCTTGTCCGACTCGCATGTTCTGCTTTAGCTTATAATCTCAACAACCAAGTAATAGTGCCCATGGCCGACATTGCTGGGGATTAGTTGGGAACAAAGATAGTATGGAACATTCTCAACAAAGTCAAAGGATAATACAATAAAGAGGCAACTTATATAATTAGAGATGCATTGTCCTTGTTTAGCTCAACATGACAAACAACAAAGTGTTGTGATCCCCTAGTTAGTTCTTCATTGTTGCTTTGGGTCGTATCACAATGTTGTCTCAGGGACAATTTGTTTTTCATTCACTCGTCTAGATTTGGTATTTAAAGATGCACTTTGATTTGGCATTGAATATGGGTTCTCCCTCAATATTCACTTTTATAGCTCTCATTTTGTCTTCTTCAACACTTAGGCCTTCAATGGATTTTCAGTCTCAATCTCAACTCAACATTTACTCAATGGGTTTTCACTCTAGCATTTACAACGATACAAAATTGAACTCACTTCCACTTTGATGTGACTTGAAGGATGCCCTTCAACATCTTTTTGCAGCATTGTTGCACGAAAAGATGAGCTGTGATGTATCATTGATGAATTGGGCATTTAGTCAACATTTAAAGCTGCTTTTTGCATTATCTAATTTCATGGCAATTGCTTTAGCTTATAATCTCAACAACCAAGTAATAGTGCCCATGGCCGACATTGCTGGGGATTAGTTGGGAACAAAGATAGTATGGAACATTCTCAACAAAGTCAAAGGATAATACAATAAAGAGGCAACTTATATAATTAGAGATGCATTGTCCTTGTTTAGCTCAACATGACAAACAACAAAGTGTTGTGATCCCCTAGTTAGTTCTTCATTGTTGCTTTGGGTCGTATCACAATGTTGTCTCAGGGACAATTTGTTTTTCATTCACTCGTCTAGATTTGGTATTTAAAGATGCACTTTGATTTGGCATTGAATATGGGTTCTCCCTCAATATTCACTTTTATAGCTCTCATTTTGTCTTCTTCAACACTTAGGCCTTCAATGGATTTTCAGTCTCAATCTCAACTCAACATTTACTCAATGGGTTTTCACTCTAGCATTTACAACGATACAAAATTGAACTCACTTCCACTTTGATGTGACTTGAAGGATGCCCTTCAACATCTTTTTGCAGCATTGTTGCACGAAAAGATGAGCTGTGATGTATCATTGATGAATTGGGCATTTAGTCAACATTTAAAGCTGCTTTTTGCATTATCTACTTTCATGGCAATGAAGCAGATAACTGGTTAAACTTTCAAGCTTTCTTCTTTGTTTATTCTGGAAATGTCTATTTTATTGTGCTCATTTTCCTATAACCTAAAGTTTTCTTCTTTGTTTATTCTGAAAATTGTCTATTTTATTGTGCTAATTTTCCTATAACCTGAGATGCAAGGCTCAAATAGTGGTTTGACATGCAAAAGTGTCATATTGATATAGAGGTCACAATGATTGAACACAATGAGCATCATGCACGTTGTATAGGTGGATAATGCTCATTTATGACACAACCCTTGGCAGCTTAAATTTAAATTGCAATGTTGCATCTTGCAATAATGTGTTTGAGGGCCCTCAACAATTGACACAAATCTTAAACAAAAGGATCCCATGCTTATATAACAGAAGAGAAGTACTTTGTTCCAAAGAAATTTGTTTATCTGGTGCATCTGCAAATGATATTATTATGACCAAAGCTTGCTTCCTCAATCATATAGTTGCAAAGGGCATAGTCAAAGTGTCATCCTCCATTATTTTAAACTATGATGACAGATACTCCAACCTCAAGCGAACAATTTCCCATTGACATGACAAAAGTCACTTGACATATAGATGAGCACAAAATAAGGCTCTCACTCAAAAACAAAAGATGTGGGCACAAAATAAGGCTTTCACTCAACAACAAAGGTACCATAGACAATATAAGAAAGATGTACATCTACAATATAAAAAAGATGTACATCGACATTCTACTTCGTCTTAGTTCATGTACAACAAGACAGTCCATGTAAGGTTTTTCCAAGTAGGTTTGATAACTCCAAAAACAATGAACTATAATCTAATATAATGAGTCTAACCTCAACAGCTTAACTGCCATCTTCTCAACCTGCATAACTAAAAAGTTAACTGCTGAACAAAACTAACAAACCTGAAGCTTGATATTAAATAATACAACTGTTTTATCTCATTTCTAGTTTCAAGCAATTATATGGTGCATGGAACGACGTTTCTATAAGGAGTAAATTCTGCGTTTCTATTAATAAGTAGGTTTAAGAAACTAAGGAAATTTGTATTTCAAAACCTTTACATATACAAAAGCCTTGCAAATATCATGGCTAAGATTTTTTCTTTGCCGTGCAGATGCCTGCTTTGTCATCTACTCTTCCTGGCTATAGCAGTTTTTTCCCAAGAAGAAGAATAAACCTGTTACAAATGATGCATATGCAAAAGCTTTGCAAATATCATGGCTAAGATTTTTTCTTTGCCGTGCAGATGCCTGCTTTGTCATCTACTCTTCCTGGCTATAGCAGTTCTTTCCCAAGAAGAAGAATAAACCTGTTACAGATGATGGGATTATGTTGTCCTTCATATATGCGGTACACTTGCGCAGGAAACTGTAGACTGCCCAAATTTCACTCCATTTATATGCATTAGTTCATATTTTTTCCATTAAGCAAAGCGGGTTGCATTAGTTCAAATATTTTAGATCATCATCAGTAGAGACCAATATCAATGCATCAAGGTCTTCAACATGCAGCATAATAATGCCTCATGTTTGCCTTTCGCTCTTCAGAGAACATAATGCTCTATTGTAACATTTGCAGCAAGAACACTAAGTTCTATGGCTCATCAAGAAGATACTGCATTGATAGTTATGCGTTAAGCAAGCAAATAAAAACGAAATGCTTCCATATTCTTATCTTGGAGCCTCAGATCTCTGTCTTGGGTTAGCTGCACAACCGATTGCAAATCTGAACATTTATCGTGGCTTTCTGTTACCATGTCTGCTCATAGTTTTTAGATCAAGCCAGCATCTAAAGGGCAATTAGCATACCTGCAATCTTTGTCTGAACTCAATGCTCGTCTCTTAGCTTCTTCCATAGCTCGATGCAGGTGAAAAAGATCCATATCCAAGAGCTCCAAATGAAAAAACCAACCTCCAAAGAACCCAGACTACCATAATTAAGAGCTCCACTGCCAGGCCTGCTTAAACGGCCTTCAAAAAATCTAGGGCAAACGCTGATGGTCGGAAAGAATACGATTTTCTTTTTCTAAAGCGGGCCTTTCTTCTGCCCGTTTTAGTCTTTAATCTTTGTTTATTTCGGCCTCTTCTAATGCTTCTTGATTCTTCAGGCATCAAAATCATGTCGCCACTATCTCCAGCAAATCTAAATGCCGAGCTTAAACTAAACCTGACAAAGAAATGCAAGAACTCAAAATCTAAGACCAGAAAAAGTAAGACAGATTCAAGAGCTTGAAAAGGTCGTTTGCTTACGTTTATAACTTCAAAAAGATCCGGCAAAATGTTGGATGAAGACAAAGGATTGAAAACAAAAATCTATAGCCATGCCCAGTTGTTCTGCCATAGCTGGATCACGTCTTAACAAACCCAGTTGTTTGGGTCTGCCATAGCCGGAGATTGGCGTTTAGCCCTAACTCTAGTGCGTCAGGCTAATTTTTTTTTATTAGGACGTGGCATCATCTCCACCATACAATTGATCAAATCCAATCCGTCAGATTTAGGGCGTGGTCCATTACTTGCACTAAAACATTATAATATAAGATAAGCAATTAACAATTTCTGTTTTATTTATTTGGGTCGATCCGGACGTTGTGTCGGACCGACTGGTTTGAAGATTGGTTCCCTCCTTTGACACCTTCAATGAACCCTGTGCATGTCAAAAACTTCTAATTTAAATTCAACCTTCTAAAATAGTATCTTGCTGGGTATTCTTTGAACCAACATGCATTGAACCTGAAAAATAATGTCTATGTTCCAAGGTTCGATATCATTTGAAACCAAGTTCCCTTGGGCATGTTTTTCTTCATGTGACATTCGGCAACTATGAATCTCAAGTTATGTGCTAGCAATAGTTATGCAAGATGCTACAAGTTCTGATATACATGATAATATTCATCACCCGACTCATTCTAGCCTCCCAGCAGTAGTGACGCTCGCGTTCTGAAGAGGATCGTCAAGACTCCAGCATCCTAGCCCACTCCAGCAGCATGGACGCATTTTGAGGACTAGGAGTGAACCAATGATTGGGTTAGTGGACTGTCTAATAGGCAATGCATGCTTCTTGATGGGCATTAGGCCGGATTTGCATCTGTTCTTAACTGGAGATGACCTCTAGAGCCTAAGAACCTTAGCCACTAATGAATGAACCTAGCCATGTATGTTTTGAATAGATAGGTTAGATATTTACTCTGACATTTCAGTTCATTGGATGATATTGTATCACTCTATGCACATCTCTTTGGGAAGGGGTTTAGAGACCCAGAGTCTTTTATTGATGATTCTACATTAGCCCATTAATTCCCAATTAACGCGACCTGTGCATAGGAGCCTGCCTGACTATGGGTGGTGGGGTTAGACCGGCTGATAAGGAAGGCTTTTTCAGCTACAGTTGATCCCTCTGGTGCATAATGACGGCCGAGGAGCATTGTAGGCTAGGCTTAATAGCTTGTCAATGAGTGCAGGCAAGGTATGGGCTCGACATCCAGGCGTCGAGATGGCGTTGCATGTCTGTGGGCATATAAGCAAGGAGGTCCACATCATTAGCGTACATCAGCTGCCTGGTAATCTGGTGCAGGAGGTGAGCTCCGTCACGCCCATTTTCAGCAAGCCAGCTCTCCAGCTAATCAATGTACAGTCCAAACAACATAGGAGAGAGAGGGCATCCTTGGCGGACTTATCGAATGGATGGCTTGTGAGATGCAACTAGCTTGAACGTGTCTCCTATAACCTGTATAGTGCATTTTGCAAATCTGCAGGGACCCCCAGGTCTTATAATCTTGCCCACAACTTTTCTCGAGGCACCGTGTCAAACGCCTTGGCGAAGTCCACAAAGCAGCAATACAGGTCTCGCCATCGGTTCCTGCTGTTCTCAGCCAAGGTTCGCAGTGTGAAGATGTGATGAATGGTTGAGTGTAGCTCTCCGAACTCCACATGTATGAGGGCCCACACGTCTGCTGCCTCTGCTCAGGACGTCAACTGTCGCTTTCTAATACCGACAAGTGATTTTGCAAACACCTAGCTGACTATAATTGTCCAGTAATTGGTTGGGCGGTGTGGATCACCTGCCTTGTATATACGAACAACTCGTCTAGCGGTCAACTGTGGGGGGAATCATCCCGTAGTGCCTTGTTGAACATGGCAATCAGTACCAGTACTATGCATACTCCTACCCACTTGAGCAACTCCCCCTGCATACCATCCAGATCTGACGCTTTTCCATTGGCTAGACATTGTAGGCTTTGACCTATGTCTACCTCTATGATTTCCAGCACCAGGCCTTACTGTAAGTACCACTGCTTGTGCTCCCTAAAAGTCATAAAGCTGCTACAAGTATTGTTCCTAATGTTTAAGAGTGATGTTCCTTGTAGGCTGTACAGGCTTTCTGAGCACCCTTTATCAGAAGGTCTGGGGATGACGGTTCAAGAGGAATAACATTTCCTGTTGATGAGCCGCGATGTATCTGGCCTTCTTAGCCTTAAGAAAAAGGCGGTATTGTCTGACAATAAGCAAACGACTTTACAAACTAATAAAAAGGACAAGGTAAAAGGGAAAGGGAGAAAAGGGAAAAAATAAAAAAGGGAAAAAACATAGAAAACGTAAAAAGGATAAAAGCAAAAAGAAACAAAAGGAAAAAATGGACAAAGGATAAAGGGGAAAAGGGGCACGGGACAAGGGGGATGAGAGTAAGGGTCAAGAAAGGGAAAAGGGAAGAAAAAAAGGGGCATGGGATAAATGCCATGGGAAAAGGGGAAAGAGAGAAAGGGTGAGGAAAGGAAAAAGGGAAGGAAAAAATGCATGGAAAGGAAAAAGAGAAAGCAAAAGGGAAAAGCAAATGAGAGGGGAAAAGGAAAGAGAAAAAGGGCATCGGAAAAAAGAGAAGAGGAAAAGGGTGGGGAAAGGAAAAGGGAAAAATGGGTGGAGATAAGGGAAGGGAAAAAATGCATGGGAGAAGGAAAATGGAACAAAAAAGATAAAGGGAGGGAGAAAGGGGAAAATGGAACCTAAAAAAAGGGCACGAGGAAAAGAAGACGAGGGAAACATGAAAATGGAAGGGGGCACGTGCAAAAAAAAAATGGGGAAGAGGGGAAGGGTGAAGAAAGAGAAAAGGGGAAATGAAAAAAGAGCATGGGAAAAAGGAAAGGGGAAAAAAGGACAGGGGGGGGAGATTGAGAGAAAGGGTGGAGAAAAAAGAAAAAAAAAAAAAAAAAAAAAAAAAAAAAAAAAAAAAAAAAAAAAAAGATGTGGAATTGGAAAAGGCAAAGGGAAAGGAAGGGGGAAAGAGGGAAGGAAAGGAAAGGAAAGGAAAAAGGACCGGGGTATAAACAAGGAAGAAAAGGAAAGGGAAAAGAAGGAAACATGTAGAAAAAATTAAGAAACATGCATCGTTTACAAGTTCTAAGCTTATGCCTAGCAACATTGGGCACCATTCCTAGTACCCCTAACCAAAGTGCACAAATCTTAGGCATCACTAGGTCTATACCAACTCGCCACACATCCATTGAGCAAAACTTTTATGGTACATGCACACTTTGTAGGCAGAGATATCTCTCGCCTTAGGAAGTCACGGATGTACTTTTTATTTTATTTTATTTTTTTATTAGCAGGCTTGCCTAACCTCCCATACAACAATTCTTGCAGTTCTAACATGTCCATGTGGCATGTCACATCAGCTAAAATTAATGAGCACCGTTGGATTTTTTAATTTCCTAATCTAAGGAATATGAAAATTAGAAATATCTTGAAAATTATATGCCCGCTATTTCAAAGTCATCGATCGACTCTTTCTTCAGAAGTGAGTGCTCCATAACTTGCTGAAATGTGATTGAGAAAGAGGCCGACCTCCAGTAGTTTCTAGGATGGAGTTGACCTCTTTAAGGCACTCTTTTTGGATGTAATATTGTGGCAACACCCTTTGGACCACTGGCACACCGTGCTCGTTCACCTTCGATTTGTGGGGCATAGATTGAGACATGTATCTCACAAAGCTCTCGAAGACTGCAATGGCCTTCAAAGTGTTTGCTCTAGGTTTCAAAGTCAGTGCATTGCCATGTTGGAACAACCTGTGCCCTTTTCTGACCTGCTCCCAGTATCTGTAAAATGAAGACTTGCTCACGCCAAGAATCCATCTCAATGCTCTCATACATACCTTCAGGCCCCTCAATTGATATAGTAACCTTCCTGTATTTTCATCATAGCTGGAATTTCTACACAAGGAGTAGATGAAATTAATCCTATCTTTCTGAAGCTGTTCTGTGAAGTTATGTGATGATGGGTGATTATGTTTGCTCCTCTTGTATTGGGAAGGGGGGTAGAGACCTAGTAGCCATTACTTAATAATGCTCCTAGTTAGACCCTTTAGTTCCTATTAGTTGTGGCCTGTGCATAGGAACCCACCGGGCTACGGGGGCTATGATGTGACTCAGCACTACATAACGGGGCTAGAGACGAGACGGAGGGAGGGTCTGTTAGTCCTGTGCCTCCTGGTACAGGACTATTTATGTATACGATGGACCAAGTCAAGGCCAAGGATCCACAGTCAGGTGCGGGTCAGTCGTCAAAAGCCCAGCAGAAGACCAAGCAGCAGACCACGCAGTCAAAGCCCGCGTCTGCTACCAAGAGGAGGCGCTCAGACAAGTGACGGCCTGTCACCGCCTGCGTCAGCGTCAGCGTGATCTCAGGCACTTCAAGAGGCACCGCCAGCATTCCTGCAAATCAGGCCTCCTTCCAGGAGTCGGCACCAAGATCAGTCAGAGTGTCTATATTGGGCCAAAGGCCATTGTACTATATATATGAGTAGAGCTAGCACATGAGTTTTTAGATGAGTTTTGAGTCTTGTCTCACATCAGTTTTCTCTCGATTGCGAGAGCTCATGTATCTTCATTGACATCAAGGAAGTTATTCTCATTTTTGTGATCTCATTGTTCTCTTTTTGTTCGGTTCTCTTTTCCTTGTTCTTTTTGCAAATCCCGCGTGACATAGCTCCCGGATTCTCCTGTTAGATCCAAGGGTCCTCACAGAGGGCTGTCTTGCAGGAGTTCCCGACCAGACCCCAAACACTGTCGCCGCTGCCGGGTCTGATCTTTTTTCCATCATGTCGGCTCGAGGTTTCACTCCTGAAGAACTTCTCTGCCAAACGGCGGCTCACCTGGAGCGCCATCAACGACGCGAGGCTGTTCGGGATATGTATGATTCTGCCTATGACATTGAGGGTGGTCGTATCCGCTCCCGAGCTCAGTCGGCCCCTCCTACCCCTCGTGCTCATTCTCGACCAGGATCTCCCCCTGTGTGTCGGCGTTGTTCTCAACCTCAATCTCCACAGCATACCCCCGTTCAGCCCATGCCTCACTATTTCCAGACTCCTGACAGCACCTATATCAATATCCCTTCAGGTCATACCCCCCTTCCATCACAACCTTCTTCACCTCCTAGTGGGATGGGCTACCATCATGTCTCTTTTGGCCCTACCCACGTTCACGACTTTCAGTCTTCTCCATCTTTTCAGCATGCTCTTCCTGTTTACCAAACTACCGATCTCAAGCCTAATGAGGAAGGCTCCCAAGGCCCTTCCCCACCAGATGATGCTTTCGCTGGACCACATGTTTTTTCAGTTCCACCCCCTTGCTCTCAGTCTCAGACTGTTCCACCTCTCTATGCTTCTGCATATCCTCCATCGAATCCACCTATCTATGCGCCCGTTCCGCCTTCATCTCCAACTCATAATTTGAAGCTGACTTATCCTACCTTTGGTTACACTAAAGGCAAACCTCTGGATCAGAGTGCTCAAGCCCACATGGAGGAATTTGAAGCCTTGGCCATTCTGAACGGTCATGCGCAGCCACAACTCAAATTTCATATCTTTTCGACCACGCTACGAGGCGCCCCTCATCAGTGGTTAATGGCTAACAAAAGTCACTGGAAACAGAGTTGGCAAGAAATGAAAACTGCCTTTCTGTCTCATTATGACACCACGGACGATGATCAGTTACTCCTCAAGCAACTCAATGACCTTCAACAAGAGCCCACGGAGTCAGCCAGGGATTTTGCGGACCGTCTTCACATTCTCGTCAGTAAACTCCAGGAGTACCCCACGCAAAGCCAGATCCTCGTCTGGTTTCTGCAGGGCCTTCCTCCTGCCATTCGACTCATGACAGAATACCTGCGTCCCAAGTCTCTGGAGCAGGCCATTGAATTGGTCAATCACTCGGTCAATGTTTCTTCTCGGGGTGTTGCTCTCCAAGAACTCCCTTTCATGCCCCCCGTCATGGTTCCCCAGAACTCTGTTCAACCTCAGCAAGCAAATCCACAACGCGCTCACATCTGGTGTACTATTTGTAAATATCAGAGTCATCTGGCAAATGAATGCAACTCCTCAAATGGACCTCCTCATTGTAAAAGATGCAATATGTGCAATCACGCAACGGAAGAATGCACTCGTTCTCATCCTACCCCTTTTAGAGCAAAAGTATGCTGGTGGGGTACAAAAAAACGCGACCCCAGCACTTAGATCAGCACCCTGCACCTACTATTCTATCATAGTATTCCACTTGTCATTCATTGGAGCTGTTACATATTTCTATTGATTACCTAATTACCATGTGCTAGTACCAGTAACACCCTAAACAAGCTGCCATACGAGGTGCTATATGAGTGTTGTCAGCATGTGTCCGGACGCCTGCTTTTGTACCCCACCAGCATACTTTTGCCCTTTAGGCAAAAAATGGTTTTTCAAGTCCAAACCACGCCTCAACCACAACAGTCATATCCGCCTCAGCAATATCAAACTCAACAACCGCAGCAGTATCAACCAACGCAGCAATCTCAGCAGCCACGGGAACAAGGCAACCGTCCTCCCTTTGATCCTTCTAAAGCTCAATGTTATCATTGTCATGAATGGGGTCACACCACCACGGCGTGTCCTCAACTTCCTCAAGTTCAAGTTCAACTTCTAGGTTCAAATAAGCCCGCTTCAGTGCGTCTCACAGCTTATCAACTGTGGGTGGCCAACGGTAAACAAGGCCCCCGTCCTGTTTTGCGGAAGCCCCCACGGCCGCCTCAACAACAGCACCCTCAGCAAGTTGCATCTACCTCCAATCCTCTGGATCAACTAGCTCAAGAAGAGATTTATCAGGCTCTCAACCCTCCCGTCCAGCAGTCAAATTGGGTTGGTTTAGTCTCACGTCACACACGGGCTTCACGCCCTTTGACCATCATTCCTCATGACACGCAACCTGCTTTTGCTGTGGAAACAGTCCCTCATGAAGATGATAAAAAAGTTCACTTCGCCCCTGATCTTGACAAACTCATGCCTCACGTCATGCCTAAAGTGAGACAAAGTATTCTGAAGCTCATGCAGGCTGCGGAAGGTCGCACATTGGCAAATGTTCACGCCACCACTCGCGCTCAGCAGCGTCAGGGCGCGCCGTCATCATCCACTAATGCCCGCTCTCAGACGTATCCAAATATTACTGCTGAGGTAGAGCTTCTCAAAGAAGTCTCAGCTTCTTTACCACAGACTCCCGCTCCACTGGACCCTGCGGACCTCTTTTCTCATGTTCCTTTGGAACTTCAGGAGAACTTGCAAAGATCAAGATTCCTTTGAGCCTGGCCACCATTTTGAAACTCTGTCCGGCTCTCAAAGATCAGTTACCTCTTCCCACGGTTCTGGTTGGAGCTGTTGCAACTTCAACACCCACGGTGCATGCCACGATGGGCAATCAGCACATCAATCATGTCCAAATTGATGGTGGTAGTGCCGTCAATCTCATTACTGATAAACTCAGGAAACAATTGGGCATCAAACAATTATATCGTGCCCCTTATGACATCAAGTTGGCAAATGGCCATATCACGCGTCCTCAAGGTGTCACTCCTCTTCTCCATATCAGCATTGGTGATCTCAAATTCCCCTTGGAATTTGGTGTTTGGAAAGTTAGAGAAGATCCTGGTGACTATGAAATGCTGGTTGGAAGACCTTTTCTCCGACAGGCAAAGAGTATTCATTACTGGACCACGGACCAACTTGTTATCACCGATGGCCATCTCAATGCCACAATGGATCTGGAAACTGGCAAATTGATCTCTGTCGAGAATGCTGAACCTTCCATCTCTGACATTGACTCTGAAGAAGCCCAAAATATTTATCATGTTCAAGCTCCTCCAGTGGGTCTCCCTCTCTCATCTTACCCTGAGTATGCTGATCCTTGGGGTGACATGACGCTCGATCAGGACCAGGCTGTGGCGGCTCTTTTGGACCCTTACCTGGCTTCCTGCAATCGTATTCAACGTCTTGATCATTTTTCTGACCCACTTCCTTCTTCAGAGACAGTCGATGTTCATGCCGTCATGAAGCAACCCTTGCTTGATGACGCTCAGCAGCCTCTTTTCTTCACCACGCAAAATGCTGCTCCTCCCGTCATGCTTCAGCCTCCTGCTCATCAGGTTCAGGACACGGAGGTTGTTCCTCATATTCAAACTCCAGAAGTGGAAATCGTGGACATTGGCAACAATCAACCAGTCCGCTTAGCTGCTAAACTTCCACCAACCTATAAAGCACGCGCTGTGACGCTGTTCAAGAAATTCAAACATATTTTTGCTTGGAGCTACAAAGACCTTCGAGGTATCAAAAAAGAGTTGGGGGAACTCACCATTCCTACCAAATATGATGCACGCCCAATCTAGCAACGACAGTGTAGGCTCAACCCAAATTACCGTGACCGCGTCAAGGCTGAAATTGACAAACTCTTGGCTGCTGGCCTGATTTATGAGGTCAAACATTCTGAATGGGTAAGCCCCATTGTCATTGCTCTCAAACACAATGGTAAGATCCGCGTTTGTGTGGACTACCGAAAACTCAATCAAGCCACGGAGCGTGATCACTTTCCGCTTCCCTTCACTGACCAGGTTCTTGAAGAAGTTGTTGGTCATGAAATGTACTCTTTCATGGATGGTTTTTCGGGGTACAATCAGATTTCTATCAAGCAAGAAGATCAACTCAAAACTACCTTCACCACCCCGTGGGGCACTTTTGCTTACAAGGTGGTCCCTTTTGGTTTGTCAAACTCTCCTTCAACCTTTCAGCGCATCATGCTTTCCGTCTTTCATGACTTTATGAAGGATAAACCTTTTCTTGAGATCTTTCAAGATGATTTTTCAGCCCTCTGACTCCATGGATGATCACTTGGAAAAATTGGAGCTTGTCTTTCAAAATGTGATGAATCGGCATTAGTCTCAATCCGAGAAGTGCACTTTTCTGCGTCACCTCGGTTACGTTCTTTGGGTTATGTGGTTGATAAAGAAGGCATCACCACGGATCGCTTAAAATCGGTTTATTGTCTTGAAAGCTCAAGCACCGTCTAATATCAAAGAGACACGCGTTCTTTCTGGGTAAGGTCAATTACTATTCCACCTTCATTCGGCCTTGCGGCTATAGCTGATCCCATTCATAAACTCACGGGTGATGAATCCACTTGGGCTTGGAATCCCCTGCGGAAAGCTTTTTTTGAAGGCGCCGCTATTACTCGAGCCCCGGTCCTTGTTCCTCCTCAATGGGACAAGCCTTTCCCACGTTCATGTTGGCGTCTACGCTTTTGCCATTGGTGCTATTCTCTCTCAAACTTATGATGAAACCACGGATAAACCCATCCGCTATGCCGGCCCGAAACTCAATCTGGCGGCGCAACTACTACCGCCGCGGAGCGAAGCTTTGGGCTTAGTTTTACGTGTCCAACGTTTCCGCCATTATTTGTTGGGTAGGCAGTTAAGTTCTTTGTTGATCATCAAGCTCTTCTTTATTTGATCAACAAAGCCAGCCCACGGGCGAATTGCTCGTTGGGTCCTTCTTACGCAAGAATTGGCTCCCCGAAATTGTTCATAAAGGCGGGCAAGTCTCATGTGGTGCCTGATTATCTTTCACGCATCCACACGGATGATCCGTCCACGGGTGTTTCTGACGCCTTTCCCGACGCTCAATTATTCCTGGTCACGGCCACGCCCCATTGGTTTCACAACTTTCAGCAATATCTTCTCACTGGTGCTCTTCCTCCCGCCGATCCGACGCTCTCTCCAGACAAGCTTCGCTCCCGCCACCGTCAGTTTCTCAGAGAGGTCCGTGACTATACCATGGTTGCAGGCCACTTGTACAAATGAGGCAAAGACATGGTTCTCCGTCGTTGTGTCCTCCCTCATGAGGTGCCCGATATTGTTCGACAAGCCCACGACGGGCTTGGTGGTGGTCATTTTAGTGGTGACGCCACGGCACGCAAAATTCTTTTGGCGGGATATTTTTGGCCCACGCTCTTCAAAGATGCCCACGCTTATGCTCGCACGTGTGACTTCTGTCAGCGTGTGGGAAAGCCCACGGCCCGTGACACTCTTCCCTTGACGCCGGTCGCCACGCCACATCCCTTCAGCAAATGGGGAATGGATTTTGTGGGGCCCATGGATCCGCCGGCGCGGCACACCCGTGCCCGCTATGTTCTGGTCATCACGGATTATGCTACCAAATGGGCGGAAGCTTGTGCACTTCTAGACAACACCACTGCCAGCACAGCCAAGGTTCTCTACACGCACATCATCATGCGTTTTGGTTGTCCCACGGAACTTGTTAGTGATCGTGGCATGCATTTTGTCAATCATACCATTAAGGAGCTGACGGACTATCTTCACATCCAACACCGGAAGAGTACACCTTATTATCCTCAAGGAAATGGCTTGACTGAAAGTACCAACAAAACTCTCATCACTATTCTCAAAAAAATTTGTGACGCTTCTCGCACAGATTGGCAAGACAAGTTGCCTACTGTTCTTTGGGCTTACAACACTAGTTTCAAAATAGCTACTGTTCACACTCCTTTCAAACTGGTTTATGGTCAAGAAGCTCTTATGCCTTTTGAATATATTCTTCCAACTCTCCGTTTTCAACTTGCTACAGCCCATAATCCACCTGCTGCACTCAAGGAAAGGGTTTATCAATTGGAACAGTTGGATGAACTTAGGCGCGATGCTTACATTCGTGTTCTTCATGGACAACAGTTGCAAAAATCTTTGCATGACAAACGTCTTAAGACAAAAACATTCAAAGAAGGTGATTTGGTTCTTCTTTATGATTCTCGTTACAAAAATTTTCCGGGCAAGTTAAAGTTCAGATGGCTTGGTCCGTATCAAATCATTCAAGTTGTGCAACCCAGTGTTTTCAAGCTGGCCGAACTCGATGACACCCCATTACCTACACTGGTTAATGGCTTTCGCCTCAAACAATTTCATGCAACAAATACACACAGTCATACACCAGATGCAGCACCAGATAGTGACTAAAGACGCATATTTATATTATAGAGGCAAATTTTTACAAAATGAGGGCGGAGCCCATCTATTTCCGCTATGAGCAGAGCTCTATGGGCAGTGCCCTATTTACAAAATCCTAAAGAGAAAAACCCTCTACTCCGGGTTTGGAGCAGAGGTGATGCGCAGGATGTGGTAGTAGTTCTGCTCCGGATCCCAGCGCAGGTGAATCACCACCTCCATCCCGTTGGTGTGGGGATCGGGATGCTCAGCCATCCCTGCACACCACCCATCCATGGGAATGCCACAGTTGTGGCACCTCCACAGGTCCAAGCAGTCCATCTTGCATGTTATCCATTCAAGGCAGTTCGATGGCATGGTGCACTTGTCGTGCAGCAGATATACTGAGCGCCATCGGGTGTCTCAGCTTTACACACTGTTTCTCTTATATAGCCAACCGAGGACCTCTCTGTCGACGTGGACCAATCAGAAAATTCGCCAACGTGTTAGCAATGCAAGGCTCTTTCTAATTCCAGAATCTTTTCTCCCGCCGCATATCTAGCCATGGTACCTTCTGACACCTTCGTTTTAATGATATCCCACTTCGAGTTGCCAGCATTAAATGACCTTCCTTCTTTTCACGCCCGTCGAACATTAATGGGTGTCCTTTCGCCTTGTGGCGTGACGTTAAAATCTCTTCTTCTTCTTCTTTACCGTTTGGGGACTTAGCCAAAATTTTGCCTCTCAATCGCCTCCTTCGCATCTGTCGCCACCTGGCATCATCAACGGTTGCCTGTTCATCCTCATCATGCCCCTTCGCCAACACTTGTGCGCCCTAAAACCTTTTCGCCTCTCTGCGTTTTCGTCTTCCGCTCTCTGCCCTCCGCCTTTGCAACACAGTTCTTCCTGTTCCCTTCCGACGCTCTTCGCCATGGCTGCACCCAAATTTCCTACCCTTCAAGCTTCTACTCCAAGGGATCCGGCTCTTTTCGAGTCTGTGTCTTTCTCGACGCCCACCTTTCGCGAGGCCCTCGTCGGTCCGAGTCGTGAAGTGGCAGAACGCCAGGAGCTTTACGAATTCTCGCAAATGGACCTCCCGGCCCCAAATCCGGAACAATTGAAG
The DNA here is from genome assembly GCA_021234155.1 of Isoetes taiwanensis. Lineage (NCBI taxonomy): Eukaryota > Viridiplantae > Streptophyta > Lycopodiopsida > Isoetales > Isoetaceae > Isoetes > Isoetes taiwanensis. The sequence continues at coordinate 2,427,064 of JAJEKV010000087.1, forward strand.
CAGTTCATCGCTCACATCGTCAACAGCCCGAACGGATATGCTACTGTGGTCGATGGCACCACCATTTTGCTTACTCAGTTACGATTTACGGGGTATTCCGTATTCCTTTGCAAACACCTTCTTTATCTTGGGCTGCCTTACAGGACATAGATGTCACTCAGTTCGGCGCTCCTTCTTATCAAGCAAACATGCATCGCCTCATCAATATTGCAAAGACCCATGACACTTTCGTTAAGTTTCTGTGGCGCAAATTGCTTGGGTATTCTATCAAGAACACCCATATCAATACGTCGTTCTATAATATGGTGATCACAGCCATCCGCTCCAATCATCATATTGATTGGCCACAGATGTTGTTCTACCAACCATCATTCAATTAAATTGGGTTTATGTCTTAATTTTGGGACAAATTTCATATTGCATGTTTTTAGTAGCATATTCAAATTCACACATTTCACCTCAAAATTATGAAAACGTAATATCATGTTATTTACAAAATAGTCAATATTTCACAATATAGCACCATATCATAAAAACGTGATAACAAAAATTTACATAGTTATTCAACTTTCTTCAAGCACCCCCAATGATATCATAGCCTTCTTCCCGACATCTCCCGAGGTATTGTAATTCTCGCATTTCTAGCTGGAATAGTGTTTGGAGTCCATGAGTACAAAACACTTTCATAGTCTAGCCAAAGATCGGGATCACTTTGGATTTCTCCTCCATTTCTTTGTCCAACAACTGAAAGTACCTTTCTTTATCCGATACGTTGGTCAACCGATGTAATGGACACCACCATTCCACCCGCACATGGTTGAAGTTAATATTACCTTCTTCTTTGCAAATATCGAGATAGTGAACCCCAACCACACCGGATATGTATCTAAATCTGATGGCTTTACTACCACAAATTGGTGGCATTCCAAGTCGATTGGAAGGTTCATAAGCATCCATGCCTAGAAACTTTGGCCTATTGTTCTTAGGACCAACATAGTGTTTGTCGGAAGGAGGAGGAGCATATTGCTTCGAATGCTACTTACGGTGTCATCAAAATCCTCAAGACCGCTAAGGTCTTCCACCTAGTTTTAGGCAACCACCCTTCTTTCAATTCATCCGAGGATGTGTCTATCTCCCCCAACAAGGGTTAATCACCTTCTTCCGAAGAAGCCACCAAGGCACGGTTGGTGTCATCTCGATTGGTTTGCCAATGCTTTATATAGTCTTGGATTCCTTCCTTAGTCAATCCCAATTGCTTCACTTCTTCAGTAGGTTTTAAAGCTTTTGGTTGACCTAGAGGTATCATAGGCTTGCCATTCTCATCTCTACGCCATATTTCCTCCCCTCCTCTCCACTCATCCTCTCGGAAGGTCTCATCTTCCATTGGAAGATTGGAATCCCATCTCTCACCCAAAAGTGAACTGCAGAGGCCTGGAATGACCTTCAAGATCCAATGTATAACCATCCACAAAGCTCTTCCAATCTGGCACTTCTTCTATGAGAGAAGCTATAGGGTTTGGAGTAGTGCATTCATGCAAGATTTCCATTAGCCTAGGAAAGTTGGTCTTGTTGCTTGTCGCTTCAAGATACAACTATATTTGCCAAATAATGCATCCACATCCTCATGGGTATGCGGGCATAAGAAACCCTAAATTAACTCTTTCAAATATCCCCACAAATTGTTAAGTAGGATAGGAAAGAAAACATCCACTGTTCTTATTTTGGCCAAAGACAATTATCAAGTTGCAAGAGAAACCTTTTGGGTAGATCTTGAGGTTTAGCACGTGAAGTTGAAGCTCCAACATGTTCATTAGACCCATGCTTCCTAAACCTTGCCTTTGAACTTTTCAATATTGTTAGGGTTTCCATCTAACAATGCTCTATGTAGTGCCCGGCTAGTCAGAAGGTCACGGAGGTGACCATTGTATCCATTTTCATAGTTTCTCAAACACCTCATGATACTCCCAATATGAAAATCTGGACCATCACTCCACAACTCCAAACTAAAATGGCCATAGTAGGTTTGATTCTGCCCATGCAAGATTGCCCCTATCATTGAGATCTCAGAAGGGTATGATCTTCCACATGACTTTGGTATGTACTTGAATTGTGGAAGACAAGTCTTTTGCTGGTCCATCTTGTCATGTATAATACATAAATAGTTATTGGGTTCCAATGCAGATAAAGTCCTCCACATCCAATAACATGATCTACATGATAGTTGGTCAGTCACATGGTCCTTCATATGCTCCCTTATCCTAGGGTGGTTTTTTAATTCACATACTCAAAAAGCATGGTCCCATCGACCGCCCTTCATTGCCCTTCAAAACTGCCCTTCATCCTATAGCCCTTCATTGCCCTTGAGTGTTTTCTATTATATAAAGGATATAATGAGCATATTAGTGATGCAAATGATGATGACATAAATTATTTGGTGAAGGTGCTTCTATGTGTTGTGATGGTCAAAAAACTGGGTAGGTCAAGAGCCCTTTGACTAGGTTCCTTCAGTCTCCTTAGCACATAAATTGCACTTTGCAAAGTTGTTTGAAGTTGCTATGGTGACATGATTGAAATGCTTCTTCCATAACCTACTAAAGCTAGGTTGGGATATTGGAAGAATTCCCAATTCTCAAGTAGGGAATTCACTTCTTCCAAAATACTCTTTTGAGTACAATGTGATGGCAACCTTTTCTCAACAACCGCTCTTCCCTTTTCATCCCTTCTCGCTTTTGTGTGGCATAGACTCGTGATTGAAATCAATATATTTTTCAAATATCTCCCCGGCAGCCGTGGTCCTAGCTGTTGGTCTCAACAAACCATTATTTCCATGTAAAGCAATCCCTGTTCCCCTCACTGTTTGTTTTTTTGCCAATTATGCCATGAAGAAGTTGGAATTGCATGGATACTCGGCCATGCTTTTGCACATATCCATTTGCCTAGCAAAGGGTATCTTTTTCTGCTTGGGTTTCTTTCATCTTGAAGTGCATGCTCAAGATTGTGTACATGTAGGTCCTCCTCTCATCAACGTTGTACTCTTGAAAAGTGGCTCTTGCTTCCACCAATTGTTCTATTGTGAAGAATTGCATACAATCACTCCAACAACAACTGGAGCCCCTAACCTTCACCATTGTCTCACGTTTGGTGTCACTAATCAACTTGGCTCTTTGCTAGGATAATGTCGGCAACCGATACTTCTCCCCTTTTGCCTAGGTTTAGAGTTCCAACCGCCAATGGATCAATATCAAGACAATCATTGTCCCCAACAACCTCGTGCTCGAAAAAATATAATCCTCCACAAATTGAACACTACTTATAGGCCATGCCATGATGCAAGGAACCTCCAATTGCTTGACACAACCAAAACATTCCTTGTCACCCAAACCTTTACCTTTCCAGCTTGTCTTCCAACATCGAAATTGCAATACCAATATTGTCTTCCCCTAGCCTTTCATCATTAAATGACTTGACGGGGATCACGCTAGCACAATGACTCCTTGGCCTACTATTTCCTTGTTGCACTTGTGCATGATTCTCACCTTCTTGTTCCTCCATTGCACCCTACTATAGAGGACTAATTGTTTTTCTTCAACATTCTTGCTAGGAGTTGGTTTTTCATTGATATTGCTCTTTTCACCATCTTGAGTTGAGGGGCACCATTGACCTAGGCAAATTGCACCCTTTTTAGTCAATGAGTAAGAAAAATTATTACACCATAAGATAAAAAAAAACGTACATTTATGGAATATGTAGAGGTAAATCAAATTTTTTTAAAAGCAAGAAATTCCTTGGAAATAGGTTTAATATAATAATAACAATGGGCGTAAACGAAATCATTTAAAACAAGAATTTTCATGGCAACAACAAGGAAATGACATTTATATAAATATATCCAAATTTTAATTATCGAAAAATTTGGATATATGATTACTGAAAAAGACATATAACTAATAGACGGAGAATTTATTATCCATAATAATATACCCTAGACTAGATAATATAGTCAAGGGAATTTCAGACACCGGGCGTGTTATTTGAGGCAATAAATTATTCACGCTTAAGAGCTAATTAACCCTATATAAATCCGGTTCACGCCTCAAGACCTCCATTCTCGTCCCAATTTTTTTTCTCGCCCGCCATGAAGCTGTTCAACCTCGGCCGACCTTCATGAAGAACCCGAGGTCTCCTCAAAGAGACGTCGGGTTGAAGAACCCGCCAATTCCCCCCTCATTGATTTTCTTTTCCGATTCTCCTCTCGATTCCGATTCGAGAGGATGATTCTCGATTCAAGAGGAGGAAGTTATGGAAGAGGAGGAGTTGAGCTCCTCCGATTCCTCCCGACTCAAGAGGAGGAAGAGGAGGAAGAGGAGGAGTTGGAGGAAGAGGAGGAGATGTCCTCCCAAGAGCATGAAGGAGGCCGCCTGCCTCGTGGTTGGCTTGACCTCAAAAAGAGAATGAAATCTCTGAGGAGGAGGAGGAGGAGGAGGAGGAGGAGGAGGAGGAAGAAGGATTCCGACAACCACCGACCAGTTTTGGAGTGGTTAAGAGATGAACCAGGTTTGCATGTGATTTCTTTTTTTTTTTTTGTTTTTGTTTTTGCACCTTTCTTTCTTTTTCTAACACCTTTCTTTCTTCTTTGTTGCAAAGGTGGAAGAAGAGTGATGCGCATCCCGGGGGCCCATTTTTGTTTCCATTCTTACGAAGTTTTGGACACGCCCCGCAATTTTTTTCTCAGAATTGTGTGTGAAAAGCCTTCGGCAATCGCTTCCAAGCCTTCGGGCATCAGACATACAACTGTTTTTTAATGAAATCAAAAGCTTTTCTTCATAAACTTTGTCTTCAAACAGTTTTCTTCAAACAGTTTTTTCAGACATAAATTTTTTGGATAAAATCAAACTCAGATTCTCCAATTATTTTGGCTCCAAGCTGTTTTCTCTAAAATTTTTTCTCTCTAGAATTTTGTATCTGCAAATTTTGTCTCAACAAAGTCTCGAACACTATAAATCAACCACATGAGAAATCTCTCGATTCACACACAAGAACTATAGGAAATTTTCCTATAATGACCTAAAACAATTCCCCAACCTTACAAGTCATTTTTAGCCTTCATAATTTTGCCTTTAAAATCATTTTTAATGTAGCCTATATAAAATTTTTAAATTCTATTTTTTCAATGCAATAAATGGAATAAAATGTCATGGAGAATTTATTGCATGAAATGCAATATTCTCCATATATACCATATACATGTCATGTCCAAGGAAGAAGACGCCAAAGCGCAGTGTTAATTCAAGCAATCAATTATTCACGCTTAACTTTTTTCTAATTGTGCCTATATAAATCCATTTTACGCCTCAAAGTTCCTACATTTTCTTCCTTCCTTCATAATGACGGTTTGCTATGCTTCGGCTGTTTTGATCCGCCGTCCCCAAATCTTGGTGAGCAGATTTATATTCATCAATGTTAGATGTTTGGTTTCGCAATTCCTAACTTACTAAAAGATTCCGCCTTTTGTTCTCAGAGAGCATCCAGAAAGAGAGGAAATCGGAGACTCAGAATTAAAACCAAAAGCAGAGGACTAAGGTCTGCGAATCGAAAAGCCTCGGAATTAAAACCACAAGCATAGTCCTCCGTTCTTCGAATCCTTCCAGCCTCAGAACTCAAGGTTAGTTTTCATTTAGTTTTAAGTTGCATCTCAATGGCAGGTTTAATCCAAGAAGACAAGCTTTTGCATTTGCTCGAGGCAGAGGAAGCAGATGATGTTTATGAAAACCAGAATAGTTTTTATAAACTTCATCTGCTTCTTTTTGTTTCGAGTAAATTCTTGAGTTTCTCTTCCTGAATTAATCATGCTATTGCATGCAAGTTTCTATTATGAATAAGTGTAGTAGAAAGCATTAGAAAAATCTGAAAGATAATATTTGAAACACGCTAAGCGTGTTTTAGGGTAACCTTAGTTTTCAACATGAATACACGCCGGGCGCGGCATTCGCCAGGAGGGAAAAAAAACCCCGCATAGATAGATAAGTAAATAGATAAAGGCCGTGCAATTATTTACACGCCGGTTATCGAATGCACGCCGAAGCGCAGTATAGTTTTTCCTATATAGCTTTTTACACGCCGAGCGGCAAAACAATTGTATCCCTACTTTCAACTTTTACGCTTAAACACGGGCGGCGGTTCTTAGTTTCTAAGTTTATAAATAAAGAAATATAACACGCCAGCGTGGAATACCGATAATTCGCCACTTCCTATTGATAGATGCCAGGTTACATTAATCACCCGGTTGGTGACTAAGATGGATTGGAATTACATTTGGGCCAAGAATCACACGCCCAGCTCCAGCTTCGCCCAATCTCCAACCGGTTGAACCGCAACCGAAAGCACCCGCCTCGGGCCGGAGCACCGCCTTTGCAACCCCCGGAGTACTTGGATCAAGTAATGATGATGGCAGCAGAGCGCAGTGGCAATGATAGATCTGGGCTTGGGGCCCTTGCAACGCGACGGAGGCTCGCCCTCTTATCTAATCACTTCGAGAATGCAAGACATGCATTGATCGAGAGTGAATCTCGCGATCCGTCACCGAGATTCAAAATGAGGAGTCGCGCTTTTAGTGGTTAGCCTCTATGCCCCGGATGCCCCAACATCTAACCACTACCACAGCGGTATAATGATGCAATGGAGATGGCTCAACCAATGGAACCACTACCGCAGCGCTTATAATGATGCATTGGAGGTTCAACCAATGGAGCAGAGGAGGAGGAGGAGGAGGAGGAGAGGAGGTGGAGGTGGAGCAGGGGGGGTGGTGGAGCTAGAGCCCGGTGTTTTTTGCTGGGGTTTTACCGTAAGAATTCACTATGCCCCCGAATGGAAATGGGAGATCGATAGCCCAGCCTACTCAAGAGACCGGGCTTGAAACAAGAGTCCGGGATTTTGTCCGGTTTATCCAGCTTTTATCCAGATTATATACAATTGTAATCTTTTTCCAATGAATACAACAAATTTTGTCTACTTCTATATTTCTACAATGTAATACATGTTACATACCTTTTTAAGCGGTTTCTTGGCTATGCAACAAATGTTCCAACACTTTCTCCAACCAGATCCCCACCGGGTGTTCATGAGGTAAAGCTTCATCCATAGCGCAAAGAGCTTAATCATCAGAACTCTGGACATACTTATCCCCGAAAGGAATTCCATGACAAGCATAAAATGGATCGATGGAGTCGATCTTGCATAATCCTACTTTCCTTTTCTCGATTTGTAGTTAACATGAAACATTCATCTTCGATTAATCGCAGAAAATTGCTATTCGACACCTACTATTGGAAATTAATGTTCAAGCTATTGGAATGAGATGAGTACCAGAATTCTCAGAGCCATTCTTGAGAAGCTGATTTGAGTCTCTGAAGTTGATTTGAGAAGTCAAGGCGCTTATGGAAACTCGGGCGGTCGGGAAAAATTCGAATTAGAAGAAAGATTAGGTTAACTACGCTTAGGCGGGATAAATTTGGCGGGATTTTAAAAACTTAATGAAAGAAGTCATGGACGGGTCTTCGCCATTATTATTTGTATGTGTCAAGAATATTTTTAAACCGCATTTTGTGTTTTCTTGAAATTCAAATTTCTATTTCTCGCATGTAGAAAAAGCTATTTCTTCGAAAGCAGCTCGAAGGCCAGATCCGAAGCGACCTTCCGACTCGTTACTAGGCTTAACTCCGAGATGTCTTCTAAAGCGAATCGAGGTCGAGGCGGACGGGCAGAGGAAGCGGTGGAAGAGGAATTCTAAACCCGGCTCTTCTCAAGTTTCAGAGGACGCTGATCGTAATACACGTATAATACGTAACCCTATTCAAGGTATTTAATTTGCCACGTAATACACACCGTGGAGAGTATTATGCTTGCATGAATTTGAGATATTTCCTTTCACTTAATATGCTTTGCATGAGTTTGAGTTATTATGCTTTGCATGAATTTTAAGTATTAACATCAGTTAATGCTCGATTGTCCGCTCAGAGAACATAATTTTGCTCGCTTTTATATATAGAATATAGCGGTGTTAGACAGTTGGAGATAGCAATGTTCAATGAGGTTAAATAGTGTGAAATATGGATTCATGAAGGGTATGTAGCTTAAAATGTGGATGCAAAATAATTTAGTTTCAAATTAACGATAGCATGGTCAATAATAGGAGATACCAACACGCCAAAGCGTGATTTGTACTAATTTAGGTTTAAATGCACGCCAAGCGTGATCTCTTGTTTCGAAAAAGTACTCTAAAAAGTGCTCATCTTCATTTGCAAGTGCTCAAGAGGAAGAAAACCCCTACTAATTCGGGTTCTAATCCCGCCAAGAAAGCAAGGGGGCGACCTGCATGCGCACCATATGATCTCACCTTAGATGATGAAGGGCCGATTCTTATAGCAACCACCCACCCCTCGCCGCCCGAAGAGGAAATGGACGAGGGTGCCGAAAGTGGTACGCTGACCTTGCCAAGACAAATGGCAAGCTCGACTTAACTCTCTTCTCGAGGAAAAAGGAAAGCACAAGATGGCCAAACAAGGGATCCTAATCTCTTGTGAGGAAGAGGATGACACCAACCGCAAATTGCTCTTGGAGATTACACGTAAGCGGTAAGAAAGATCCGCTTTCGGACTTACTCAATTGTAGAGCTCGTGATACAAGGATACGCTCATGAAGACAGATGTGAACGGTGAGACATGTTTTAAGTATGGTTGGCCAACCAATGTAGCGATTACGCCAATATCTATTTGCCAAGGGGTTACAAATTGTATGCGTAGAGGCATGTTCACTAAACCGACACCAAGTCACTATTTGCAGCAAGCTAGGGAATTAGCTGACTTGAAAGCTTCTAAAAGGGTCCTAGATCTAGGGAAGAATGTTCAACCCGGCAGCTTGTCGAAGGCATGGAGGCTTCGCTTTTTGAGAATGAACAGATGAGTGGCGCAAGCCTAGAGGCCATGAACAAGTCTGAATAAGTCCGACCATTATCCATTGGGTCTTAAGGAAACTTTTTGCGATCCATGTGAAGTCCCTCATCCGTTCACCAAGCTCCATTTATGTTAGCAGGAGATATGATCCAAAGACATGCCATGGAGATTGTTCAGAGCATGATTAGTAATCCAGTCAAATGCCTATGCCGCCGGATGTGCTACCTTGGGATATGATTCGAACAAGCCGCGGTGGATCTAACGCCCGTGAGCTATTATCAAGTGATGATATTAAATATGTCATCATCATCGACGGGCAAGCATTCCGTTGAGGCACAAAAGGCCATCATCAGGCAAAAGGTAACAAAACAGCCAAAAAGTGTTCTACAATCACTATGCGTATAGGAGGTGTCGATCTTGATGCCAATACTTCACCGCAGATTTGGTCGAGATTAGTGCAACTTTGAATGAAATGGGGAAGACATTTCTATACAAAAGGTAATCAACCTGGTTTCATAAATTGTATTCACGCCAGCGTGCTTTCAAATCAAACCAATTCACGCCAGCGTGTTTTGAATCAATCGATTCACGCCAGCGTGTTTTCAAGTCAACCAATTGATTTGAAAAACACCGGGCGGAATTATTGATTTGAAAACACGCCGGGCGCGGAATTGGTTTGATTTGAAAGCACGCATGAATTGAATTGCATTAGTAACTTTATTCATTTCACGCCAGCGTGATTTTTTCTTCATCAATTTATTCAAATCACGCCTCGCGCGAGTTTCTATTCTATGATACTGATTCAATGTCGTACTATTGCAGTCCATACGCTGAACAACCGCGCCACGCTGGGCCAACAAGGTGGAATATGGTTGCCCATTGCCCACCGCATGGGCGGGTCAAAGTCCGAGGCATTCAAGTCTGCTGGAGCGGACTCGTCGCGCACAATTATATTGTGAGAAGAAGAAGACTGCAAGAAAATCAAAGAAAAAGGTGGTGATGACATTGCAGATCCTTCCGAAAAGCTCATCCAAAGAAGTCGTGACCAAATGACATCAGATAAGATTGTGTTTTGTAAGGAGGCAAGATGGCTCAAGTGGAATGAATTCGGGACGCTTTATGCACAAGGGAAGTGCCGTGATACTATGGGTAGGGTGCCCTCGCTGATGTAAGCATCTTTGACTTGAATGTGACAGAGATGAGAAAGACTCGTGGGCTAGACGACACTGGAGACCATTTGGGTTTTAGACCAGTGCTTAAAGAAGGAAGTCTTATACAAGAAGGGTGCTTTCACCAAGGATAGGATGTCCTTCGTTGAGTGCTTTGCAAATCATGTAAAGGATGTATCGATAATGAAGTCAATTTGTAGGAGCCGAAGTTACAAAGGCTATCGGGGATGTGGCATTATCCGAAATTGGATTCTTTGGACAAATACAAGGTCAAGAATGATGACATCAAGAAGTTTGTATTCTGGTCAAAGGACTTCCTAAAGAATTGGAAGGCTAAAAATACAAAACATAAGGAGACTCTACCCCTAAGGTACCGGGCTGAGTTGAGAGAAGAAAAGTGGCCCTTGTGAAGAAGATTATGGAGAAGACGACATTAATCCCAAAAGATTCATCTCCATTGGGTACAAAAGGTCTCTTGCCGATTCAACTGGCCTTAAAAATATATCACTCTTTGTGTTGGACGCCAGGGTGGGAGAGGAGATATGGGCATGAACCGGAAGGACTACAAGTAGCTTCTTTACCAACTGTGTATAGGATTGACAACCGAGAGGTCCTTCACTATTGTCATCGCTTGTCCTTCGTGTGAGTCACATCTCAGATGCACTATCTGCCGCTCATGATCCGAGTGCCTCAAAGTTATTAGGGAGGGATGCCTAATATATGATGTTAAGGATAATGAGTCTGCGAGCGTAACGGAAGATGGCACATGTGATCTTTATTATGATATCCATGTCGCCGACGAGGAATATGATATTGCTAAGGCCAAGGGTGACAATAGCAAGTGCATGGGAATGTTTTCTTCTAGATGATCCGCACTTAAGAACTATATTCTTTCATACTGGATCGGGATCGGTCGTAATGTGATGAGTCAAGAGGATGAGGATCGGGACCCCCTTCTAAGTGGGGAAAACAAGGCACGAAGCTACAAACTAAGGAGAAGGGCCCCTTAAATAAAAATGGATTTCCCCGCCTATGGTGCTTACCTCGCCGAGGCATTTGCTCCAATTGATACAACCCGCTTGGAGCTTCACGTTGGAGGTTATATTGCCCGAGAGGCTCTTATGGGTGCAAGAAGATGTCACCGCTTTGTGAGTGATGAGCAGGTCAAAGACTTTCTTGAACCATTCCTCATGCATGTGCTTGCCAAGTCTCCTAAAGGCCCTTATGGCAACCTGAAATCATCAGCAATCAAAAGTCTCGTGAGACTTGTCCAATTCGAAAAGTGGACGTTGCTCTCGGAGAGGGAACTAGTAATCTGCATTGGATAAGGAAAGCAAAGTAATGAACAAATAGTCGCCAAACCGGTTGCTCAAAGTAATCGTGGATGGCGCGAACTTAGGGGAATATCCTTGCCCACATTGCGGGTGGTGATGCAAGCAACAATAGAGTAGATTCACGGTGTTAACAATGAAATAATTGATGTGGAAGCGAAAAAATGAAGGCAACGAAGGCGGCTCTAGTGATTCACAGGTTTGCCAAATCAATAGTAAAATAATGTCGGTTGTGAAGGACGAAAGGAACTAATAGAAAATAACAATTCTAACAAATGAAGAAGACGAAGATTAAGGGTGGCGGGGGGAGAATGACGCCGATGACTAAAAAATAAACCGAAGATGATAGGTATGGCCTTGCCCACGAAATAAGCGCCACGCGTGATTTAATTTGTATTACCTTTGAATTAAATCGGCCAAGCGTGCTTTGATTATTTTTCGTTGTCAACTAAATCACGGCCTTGCCGATTTGGTTATGACTATTTCAAATCACGCTTGGCGCGTTTGTATTGTTTGTGTTATCGTATCTTGCTCGACCGGATACATGTTTGATGTTTCAGCTTCCATTGCGTTTCTAAGAAGGTTGCGGTGTTCGACCTAAACGGAGTCCTTTGCAAGACTTTTCCTAAAAAATAAAGTGGCTAGAGAACGGTTTCATGAGACACCGGTAGAATCAAACACCAAGTGGATCTATCCCGGTCCGCACTTGAAGGAGATGCTAGACGAGGCATTCAGGTTATTTCGAGTTGGTATTTGGTCATCCATGGAACTAAGGAACATCAAGGATACTTTGGAGGCACCGGGGAAATCGTAGAAATTGGTTGACCCTTTGGGATCAGAACAAATGTGTGAAGTTCACTAATCCCAAGGATCCAACAGTGCAAGCCTATCTTCATCAAACACTTGAGTAACATGATGGAATTTAACTTGGTATCGAGAATAAGGATGATATAATCATAGTGGATGATGATGCTCTCAAATGCTTCTACAATCAAACACAGTGCCCCTGAATCCACCATCTTAATGCATCCAAAAAAACTTTGGGGGAGATGATTTTCCGTGAAGTTTGTGTCTATTATGCATAATTTGGCTATGGGGATGACGGTGGGTGAAGTGTTAGATTCGCACTTAACTGGATAGAACTACCGACATGGAACCACACCTTGTTAAATACGTGGAAAAACATGGATTGATCCCTTAATGTTTTATTGGAATATATGATATTTTTGTATGATATTTGTGCCATGTATCGATAATTTCGAGTCTGGAATTGCCTCGCAAATAATGCAATTTGTTATTATCAAACCTAATATTATCATCTATTGAGCAAGCAATATTTGTCTCATCTATGTTAGCAACTTGCTCTTCATTTCTGCATATTTCAATTCGCATATGAAAAGTCACACGTGAATCGCAACCTTATGTTATTTTTGAAGTCCAAAAAAAAAGATTAAAAAAAACAAAAACCCCCTAGAAGACAATAGCAGGTTGGCGTGATTTTGGAGTTGACATAATCCCAATTTAATTGGATGATGGTTTACCGCCTCCTTAATGAAGTCGACCGCATTAGGGCTGCCCCTTCCTCTGTCTTTGAAGCCTCAGTGGGTGGCCATCTTCAAGCCCTCATCCGTCATTATCTTCCTGTTCCTGAGTCCCCTTCCACTTCTCATGCCTCCACTTAGAAATCTCTGCACCAACAGGCTGCACCTCAAAACCAACAGGCTGCACCTTCCCGCCATACTTCTCCTGGTCATGTTCAACACCAGGCCACACATGTCACTGTCTCCTCTTCATCCACTGAAACTATGCCCTCCACTTCCCGTCATGTCTCTCACACATCACAAACGCGGCCACCACAAGGCCCTGCACCTCCACATCCTCGCCAGCTTCTATATCAGTACCAGCAGGACGTTCAAGTTGCTGCTCTCAAGTTGCATGAATCCCAGGAAATTCTCATGAATGGGGTTCAAGCGTCCCTGGAGACCTCGGACGCGCTTCACAGAGACCTTCAAGCTGCTAACACGCAAGTTCACAATCTGGAGGACAAGCTTCAAGAAAAGCACGAGGCTCTTTTACAGGCCCGTGAGGATCTAAAGACTGCCAACGATCAGAACAGCCTGCTTGCTGATCAACAGGCTCAATTGCAAACTACCATTCAGGAATTGTTGGAGCAGGTCAAGGCAAGGGAGACTCTCTTGGTTGACAAGGATAAAGACATTGCTAAGCTTGACACGCTGTATACAGAACTTTCTCGGAATTATACAACTCAGGCCCAAGCCCTTACAGCGCGTGACACACAAATAGCCTCTTTAGAAGCTCAGCTTTCCACGCTGACCTCTCAGCTCACGCCTCTCCAAGATCAGCTTACGGAGGCTAAGAAACAGAAAATTATTGATGACGCCGAGATTGCCACGCTTCGCCTTAACAATCCTGGGCAATCCTCTTCACATATAAAAGGGTCCGGGATCAGTCACGCCTTCTGTTAGAGAAAGAGAACCGGATCCGTGACCTTGAACATCAGCTACAGCAAGCTGTCCAATCTGCCGAAGAGGCCCAAACTAAACAAGAGGGCTACATTAATATAGCTCTCCACCAATCTGTGGATTTCGCTATTCCTTCAAGTTACCTCGATTATGTGGTTGCACGACGCCATCTCTTTCTTTTCAAGTGGTATGCGTGCCAATGGTCGTTGATGCCCACATGCGTGAGCGAGGATTTTCTCCGGTTGGCGGACCTCTCGAGTTGAAGACAAAGGCTTACTCAGTGCCCCCCTTAGTCTTCGACCTCATTCCACCGGTGGAGGACCCGATTTAATCACCTTTCGGGGATTGTTCCCGATGGCGTGCATCTTTCATGATCGCTATCCGGCTGATACACGGGACAAATTTCGTGATGGGCCACATCGAACTTTCGTAGGCGACTCACGGCTCTCGGGTTGTTATTAGATAATAACCCATATCTTAAAGATCATGATCGGACTCACACTCTTCATCAGGAGTACATGCCTGAGCTTGCTCAGCATTTACCTCTCTGGCAAGTGAAAAATTTGGAACAGTGTGCGAAAAGAATCTTGGGCATCGAGGATCTTCCGTTTGCCCAAGTTTTATATGCGACATTTGGCGGTGCTACAATCAATTCGCGTGCCCTTCGGATAGCAAGACAATACCCGCGGGCTGGGATAGTCCTTCTGTCTATACTCGACTCTCTACTTACGGTGGGATCGGTGGTGCAAAGCTCTTGATCCCTACCTTGTGCGTGAATTCGAGGCAGGCGGGCTGCACGCCCACGGGCATGGCTCCCTCTCCATATGCTTCACTGGGTGTCCCTCCACGTCCCCGGTTTCTCACCTCCGACTGGCGTCTTCCCTTTTGGACGAAGGTCATGGATGGCCACGCTGGGTGGACTCCTCCCCAGATCTCGACGGATCTTCGGTGGGATCCCCGTTTTGTCAGACGCTCTGAGTGGGAAGATGGTGCCACCTTGGATCACACTGCCAATTGGATCTATATTGCTAATGGCGTGGTTGGCAGCGGCCCGATGCTCTTCATGGCCTTGATACCTTCTTGCAATCGCCACCTCACGGACCCTTGAGTTCACCGTCAAAGCTGGCTGGCCATTGCTGCTCTCAAATGCATCCTGGTAAGCTCCTTAAATCGGTAGCGTCCCATCTTTTATTGCAACCCGAATGCCCGGCGGTGCCTGCCGGTCTTGATTTGTCTTCTCATGGAGTGCCGATTCGTTCCTGGAAGCCCATGCCGCCACGGAAGACATGGTGCGCTCTCAATTCCTCATTGATGCGAGATCCCGCATACGGGGCTCAACACTCGATGCTCTTCAAACACGCCGGGGACCTCATTGGCACTTACCATAATGGCTTCCGTCCTCATTCCCGTGAGGATCACTTTCAAACTGTTGGATTCCCACCATCTAAACACTTCCTCCATTTCTTCACCACGAGTGTCGTTTGGTGGGGAGTGTTAGTCCTGTGCCTCCCGGTACAGAACTATTTATGCATCTGACCGGACCAAGTCAAGGCCAAGGATCCGATCGGTGGCGGGTCGATCGTCAAAAGCCCAATGAGAAGACAAAGCGGCGGACCCGCGGTCAAAGCCCGCGTCACGCTACCAAGAGGGCGCCGGACAAGTGGCGGCCCCGTCACGCTGCGTTAGCGTCAGCGTGATCTCAGGCACTTCAAGAGGCACCGCCAGCATTCCTGCAAATCAGGCCTCCTTCCAGGAGTCGGCACCGAGATCAGTCAGAGTGTCTATATTGGGCCAAAGGCCATTGTACTATATATATGAGTAGAGCTAGCACATGAGTTTTTAGATGAGTTTTGAGTCTTGTCTCACATCAGTTTTCTCTCGATTGCGAGAGCTCATGTATCTTCATTGACATCAAGGAAGTTATTATCATTTTTGTGATCTCATTGTTCTCTTTTTGTTCTGTTCTCTTTTCCTTGTTCTTTTTGCAAATCCTCCTGTTAGATCCAAGGGTCCTCACAGAGGGCTGTCTTGCAGGAGTTCCCGAACCCAGACCCCAAACAGGGTCCCTGCTGAGCGCGGCTACTGGGGACCCCATAGTGGGCTAGGCTTATGGCCGGTCACTTCATGTGGGCCGGGCATGGGTCCAACACCTCCTGGGGAAATGGTGTTGCCCTGCCTCTCAAGAACTGCAGGTGACGGCCTGGCTCTTGTTTTGGGGGGTTAAGTCGGGGAAGAATCGTGTGTCGCCATGATTCTCTAGCCGCTCGTGGAACCTGTAGACCCCGGGAAGGAGAAATGCAACCCTTTCTGCCTCGACGGACCGGGGAGATGCAACATGGAGTAGTCTCGATGGGTGATACCATGAGATTGCTTATCCGAAAGGCTAGCGTCATGCCAGAGCCCGATTTAGCTCATCTGTAAAGTATGCACATGAGGGGCGGATGGAGTGGTCAACCCTAGCCATTGTCTCAAGCCATCCCCGCCATTGTTATGAATCGGTCTGCTCTATCTTGAGGCCTAGCCGTCAGTCTACTTTCCCCATGAGTCTGAGCCCGGGGTAGGAGCTCTCATGTTTTACGGTATATATTTATCTCTGTTGTAGCTATAAATATGTGGATGGGCTACCTTTGAGGTAGCAGGATGTATTGCTATTGCTAGTACTGACGTTGTCATGCTTCCGTTGATATAGGAGCCCATAGGGGAAGGGGCGCGAAGACACCTTCGTGTCCCCTTTCCGCACTAGGGGCGCCCAGGAGTGCGGGATAGATAGAGGGCCTATGCAGTCGAAGGACCGGATGGGGGATTTCCGCGAAGTATACAGCCGGGCACCGTATATTTTGTAGGGAGCGTCACAATGGTATCAGAGCAATGTTTGGTTGACCAAGGACTAGCACTGACCATATCCCTAGCGAAGTAGTCTAACAGGCCCAATAGAATGTGGAATGAAAAATTCCACCATTGAACCTCAAAAACAGGGGAAAAAGCTTCTCCTAGGTAGTGAATTCGTAAAGATATGCTAAGTTGTTAGATGGGGAAAAAGAATGAGTCGAAGAATCATCCCAATCCGAGACCCGAGTGAAAAATGGCGCAAATTCATAATTGCCACTTCAAGCCATTAGGAAAATTCGAATTTTAGAGTATAATACAGCATCAGCCATATATTAATAAGTATGTATAATGGGGTAGTTAATAAGGGGGGCTTATTAATAGGGCTATTAATAGTAGGAGAATATTCCCTAGAGCATCTTCCCTTTTAAATGTCTTCTTGCCACCCATTTCTCCTTATCTTTCCCTAAACCTCTCTCCTTTGTTACCCAAAGATAACTTAATCGATTTTTCCCATCAGAAGATATGGCGCCACTAAAATGCAAGCCTAGAAAGTTTAGTCCCGTGCACACACGCAAAAACAACAACAGCCCTTGCAAAAAGATCCCGAGCACCTTAAGCCCGGGAGGGAGGGAGGAGCTGCCGAAGTCGGGAAAGGACACCTACCACGCCTTTGATGATGAGAGCCGTAGAGTAGCTCCTCTAAGTGGACACATGCCAGATGGACCAGACCGGCCCACTTCACTCGGGTCCCACTGGGGAGGAGCAAAGCAAGAGGAGCAAAGAAGAGGAGCAGCAGCCAGCAGAGGAGGAGCCAAGCAGGAGGACGAAAGTGAGGAATAGCAAAGAAGAAGCAAGTAAAGCAAAGAAGAAGAGGAGGTTGGCCCTTCCAAGAAGAGGAAGGGCAAGGAGAAGGTAGCGGAATGGCCGGAGGAGAGGGCCCAAGGGATGAAGAGGGAGAGGGAGAATGAAGCACGGAGAAGGGAGAAGCAGTCCAAAAGGGACGAGGACTGCCCAAGAGGGACGGTCCACATTCAGGAACCTCGTCAGGAACCTACCAAGGAGGAGGAGAAGGAGGAGGGTGAGGGAGCCGGGCAGACGGAGGACGAGCCCGAGGAAGATGCCGGGGAACCTCCAAACCCCGACGTCCGCCCACCATACCCGAAGTGGCCCAAGCCACCTAAGGTCATAAAGAAGCAGAAGGTGGGCGAGCGGGAGTTCACGTTGAAGCAAGACCGTGAATTCCAGCGTCGGAAGAAAGTATATATCAGAAGTACCTCCACAGGTGGAAGAGGTACAATGACTGGTATTGTAAGCAAAACGTACAGAGGTACATTAAAGGCGAGCGGCCGAAGAATCAGCCCAAGCCACTGCCACCACGGCCGGAACTGCCAAAGAAGGTTCACCATGGGCCAAATTCGAAGCATGCCCGTGTGTTTAGAGAGATTAAGCACTTCCAACAATGCACTAATCTTCTCATCAGGAAGGCGTCGTTCGGCGGCTCGCCGAAATCATCATGGGAGTTCGGACGAATTAAAGGGTGACACCAGCGGCGGTTCGGTTGGTCCGGGGGAGGTGGCGAGGGCGGAGCTAGTACAACTTTTTGAAGAAGGTAACCTCTGCGCAATCCACGCCAAGCGGGTGACAGTCATGCCCAAGAACCTCCACTTGGCAAGGAGGATCCGCAAGGAGAAGCTTTGAGGAACTCCACTTTTGTACATAAAGTAAAATTATATAGATATAAGTTTTGTCTGTACATTTTTTCCATATTTATAAAAGTAATTTTCTCTGTAAATTAATTTCTTGTTTGATATAAAAGTGTCGTTGTATAAATTGAATTATAGTAGAATCTTTTGTAACATACTTAGAATACTCCTAATTGCTTAATTTGCATAAAATTCTGACCTAAAAATTAAAATTTGGCTCGAAATCGACCCACTCTGGTCGCTCCGCGCCAAATGCCTCTGCGTTCGCGATGCAGACCCCTTTCGTGTGAAGTGACACGAGTCACTTGAATTGGGGCAAATTTGATCCAATTTTTGTAATAAAAGATGTTAGAACGCTTAGAATTTGCCTAGAAATGTAGTCTAAAACTTTTTTTTTGCTAAAAATGTCCAAAAATAGCCAAGATCATCCCACTCCGCGTTCGTGACACAGGCCCCTTTCACGCGAAGTGACCCGAGTCATCCAATTTTACACTTTTAGATGTCCAATTAGCATGAAATAAGTTGCTAGTTAGAATTGATCAAAATAGGCATTTTAGCATCTTACAACCCTCAGAAATGTTTAGTCTCATAGAAATCAGCCGACTCCGGTCACTCCGCGCCAAACGCCTCTGCATTCGCGACGCGGACCCCTTTCGCGCGAAGTGACCCAAGTCAACCAAGTTTGACCATGATTTGCCCAAACTTGACCCAACAAATTGCCATGTAGTGTTTCTTGACTTGTTTTGCTTAGATTTGCACTTCATGCTACCTTGTTTGGAGATCCATAGCCTTAGAACAAAGGTCTGTTCGATCAAGAACCCTTGTACACGGAAACCTAGGCAGCCTTAGTCTATATAAGGGGACCTCATTTGCCATTTTTCCCTCACCAAACTTGCTCTCACCCTTTTAGGCGATTTTTCAGGCTTTTGTCAGTTCTTCCAAGCCATCTTCTACACCTATCTCTGCCCAATGGCGCCCACAAACTTTGTTCAATGGTACGACAGTGCTAACCACAAGGCCTTCCATGTGTTTGATCATCTCTTCGACCTTTATGCAACCCTGACTAGAACCCCTTACTACACTGATATAGTTTGCGAGTACGACCAGCTAATCTTACCCTGGGAAGTTAGCCTTCCTCCTAGGGAGGGAAGTGGGTATCCTTGGAGTCGCTGAGCCAAGCCATGGGGTGGGGGGGGGGGGGGGGATCCAGTGTCAAGGGGTAGCTGTAGGATAGGACAAAGGACATGCCTGACTACATGAGTTGTAAGGCCCACAGGCATAGGTATGTTTCGGCACACGCGGCTCTCTCTCTCATGCAGTATAGGGCAGTCAACAGGGTGGGGGAGCCTTCAATCCAACCTTTGGACCTAGAGCCACTCAACACAAGAATAGAGCAAAGCCAGATACATGAGATCGAATCCTCAAAGTACATGTACCATCGCACAACATCAGGGGCATTGCAAATTTAGCAGGACTATGAGCAACTTGGGGAAGAAAACCCAGATTGGGAGAGCAGGGAGGCAACAAGAATGGAGAGACACATAGCAAGACATGATGACGACATTAGGCGGGCCACAGAACCACCAATCGGCGTCACAGCTCTATCGCCAATAGTAATCGAAGGTGAGGAGTATATTTTGACAAACGACATCCTCAACCTGCCATACTGCCAAGAAGAGGGCCTCAGGATCGACGAGCGTCGACGAGCTCTTAGGCTTGATTGCAAAGGAGCAGCAGAGCGTCTTCATCGACTACTCCTATCAGGAAGTCCCAAGAGAAGTAGCAGAGCAGCACTCCTACGCTGGCGAGACAATGTCCGACGTCGCTGCCTATGAATATATAAGGGAAATGTACCAGCGGCAACAGGCAGTCATCCCAGAAGAGGAGTTTCAAGCCATTCAAAGCAGGTTGTACAAACTAGGGAAGGACCCGAGCTCCAGCCGAACCGTTCGATCGCGAAGTATGCGCGAGGGGTCCAGCAACATCAATTTGGAGAGCGCAACCACCATGTGGAGGGACCATGAAGACCTCCTATCATTGGACGTCTACGGCGGAGCGGCTCAAAGGAAGGGCACAGGTATGCAGACCATAGGAAGGGGTAAGGCACTCCGGTACTATCTTCAGTCTTCAATTGGGGGCAGATGATAGTCTTCCATAAGGAGTTTAGCCCACGAGGGGAGGAGGTTGTGGCACTTCTCATAGCGCTCTCAGGCTTTGGGCAGCACGGTAAGCTGAGAAGCAACATGGATCACATCATTCTGTTCAAGAGATCCGAGGTCCTCTACAGCCTCGACTTCGCCAAGGGCCACTTGAGAGATACACCAATGACGGTCCTCGCGGCAACATTACCTCCACTTCCCCCACCTAAAATGGCTCGAGCTCTCGAAGGTGAATTTTCCAAGAACATCTTGCGCAATGTCGGCAAGGGCCTTCGACTTAAGGATGTGAAGAACTTCTTCAAATCAATGAAAGGTTCTCGAAGATGAATATCCTTGTCTCCATATATTAATAAATGTACCAAAAATGCCCTAAGATTTTCATGTATTATCATATATTTCTCTATAATGTAAAAGTCTCATATATCAATTGCCATAACTTGTCATTGACTTATAAGTTGAAATTTTAATGTGATTTCTTTTATGCCTAACAACAATTGACCTGTAAATAATGTTGTACGATGTATAATCTAAGTAACAACATTGGTGACCAATACTTGCAGCCAGGAACACCAGTTTAGGATATCAAGTCCAGGGCCGGCAGCAACCGTGGCAGCTAAGGAACTTGTTCGATCGCGAGCAAGATGACGAGCAAGATATGACAGTTGAAACAGTAAATGCAAGGTTGGCTTAGATGAGGAATCAGATGCAGCATTTACTACAGTGGGCAACACCACTAATGCATGCCCAAAAGTAATGGACCTCCACCACCACCTCAACCTCCACCTCCAAGGGGTCTTGACTAAGCTCCTCAACCAGAGGGGGAAGAAGCCCAGGCTCCCGAGAAGCATAGGAAGAGGAAAAGAAGGGATAAGAGGAGCCCATCTCCTTCCAGCTCTAACAGATCAGAGACCTCAGATAGTGCATCCCGAATTAGCTCCGAGAGTGAGTCTGACACATCGCAAGGCAGAAATAAGAACAGAAAAATAGATGATTACCAAAAGAAGGTAGACAGCGCAATGAGCAACGTGTGGAAGACAAGAAAGCTGAGTCAGTTCTCGGGCAAGGACAGGTCAGGTATGGAGGCAGAAGCCTGGCTAGACGAGATGGAGGAATTTGGAAACTCTTACGAAATGAAGGACAAAGACCAAAGGAAGGATCAAGAAAAATCACATTTATAGTGTCCTTTGGGAAGGAAATAACATTGATGAAGACAATCAAATTAAGGAGGCTGCTAAAGAGCATTTTGTCAGAATTATGGGTACCATTAGGGACACCAGCTCTCAGGACATAAACAATTTCATTGATATCCAGGCCACAGTTACTAATGCCATGAACAACAGCCTGTCAAGACCTTTCAACAATGATGAGATTTTTAAGGTGCTCAATGATATGGAGAATGGTAAAACTCCTAGACCAGATGGCCTCCCTGTTGAATTCTTCAAGAAGGCATGGGGGCTTTTGGGTAATTTTATGGTTTCCATTGCTAATGAATTCTTACTAACCAAAAGGTTGGACTGCAGGATCAATACTAGCCTTATTGCTCTCATTCCTAAAATTGACATGCCTATTTCCTTTTCAGATTATAGGCCTATCTCACTTTCCAATGTGGTCTATAAGCTCATTTCAGGTTCAATTGCAGCTAGAGTCAAGCCTATTCTTGATGAAATCATAAGTAAAACTCAAAGTGCCTATTTGAAAGGGAGATACATCTTAGATAATGTTGCAGCAGCATCTTTGGGGATCAGCTGGGCCAAGGAATCCAAACAAAACATAGGGCTTCTGAAATTGGACATCACCAAAGCCTTCGACACAGTAAGTTGAAAATTTTTGCAAGAGTGCTGCCAGAGTCTAGGATTCTCGGAAGAGGTAATTTCTATTTTCATGGCTATTCTGAAAAATTCAAGGTCGGTTGTCCTAATCAATGGAGAGTGCAGTCCTTTCTTTGACATAAAAAGAGGAGTTAAGCAAGGATGCCCTCTAGCACCCTTCTTGTTTCTAATTGTCATGGAAGGTCTGCACAGTAACTTCCAAAAGCTTAGGAATCTCAATGAGATTAAAGGACTCAAACTCCCCCCTAATCAAGAAATGGAGGATATTCTCAATGTTCATTTTGCAGATGACACTTTTCTTTTTATGGATCTGGACAATCAATCTATTCAAACCACACAGCAGATTCTTGAGGACTTCGGAAGATGCTCAGGTTGTAATATCAATCCGACTAAGACGAAGCTAATTTCAAGGGATCAGACTAAGGGGGAGCAAGCAGCTGTATCTCTCGGATGTATGTATCTCTCTCCTACCACCAAAACCAAAATCTTGGGGATCCCCTATGCTATTAGGGTGAATGCGAGTGATCTGTGGGGAGACCTCTTGGATAAATTCTACAGGAAAGTGGATTCCCTCAACTCGAAATTTCTTTCTAAGAATGGTAGGGCTATTCTTGCAAATTCTCTTATTTCCTCTTCTCAGGTTTATCAGTCATCCATTATCATGGCCCCTAAAAAGGTCTACTCTAAAATGCAAAGTATTATTGGTAGATTCATTGCAGGAGGAACTAACAGAAGATGCTGGATCCCAGTCTCCATGAATGAATGTTGTAAAACCAAAAGCATGGGTGGATTGGGAGTTATTAATATCGAGAAGCAAGCAACTGCTTTAGCAGCAAAATACTTATACAGGGCCTGTACAGATCAGATTAACCATCCGGTCAAAGCTCTGATCAAACATTATATTGGGAGATGCCATCCCTTCGGGTGGAGAGGGCTTAAGATGCATCTCCCTTTCAGTATTTTCTATCCTTTCACCATCCCGATTTCCATCCCTCTGATTATAAAGAAGTGGATCAGGGCGTGGTTTAAGGTTAAAAGCATGTATACTTGGAAGGAAGGCCTTTCTCAGGATCAACCTATCTTCTGGAGTCCATCTCTTATTCTTGATGATCCCAACACATGCTTGGCCTCTCATTTCCCTGCCCTTACTAAGCAATGGACTAACAGGGGAATTGTGTTTATCAGGGACATTATCAATGGTTTCGACTATCATAGCTCGGTTTTAAGTGATCTGGGAGAGGAGTCTGAGGCCCTGTTTAATAGTATTATCCAGAGACTTGCCAGTGGACAGTGGCACCATTCAGAAGATTCGTGGCACATAAACGGATTCAAAGGATATAAAGTTAATATGGCCTATAAATTCCTCAATAGAGATCAGGCTATAACAATCCATATCAAATGGAACACCGACCCTTTGAGGATCAAAAGGAACCTCATCTTTTTATGGAAGAGCCCGATCCATCCAAAAGTCAAAGCCTTTATGTGGCAGCTTTGGCACAAGGCTCTTGCAACAAACATGAAGAGATGCAGGATGAACATGGCGGACTCTAATATCTGTGTTCGATGTATGCAGGATCAGGAAGATGAGAATCACCTCTTCAGGAATTGTTTATGGGCCGAATGGACTCTAGAGTTAGCTGAGACTGAGCTTGATATGCCCAATCTTAGAACCATGAGTTCCACAGACTTTTTTCTTCCTGACAACCCATCGGATTGGCGCATCTACCTTCTCCTTTGGAGAATTTGGAAAGGGAGGAACTCCCTAATCTTCAAAGGGGAAATTATATGGCCTCAGGCTATTATCGAGCAAACCAAATATGATATTAATTGGATTGAGGAGATTTTTGACATTCACAATTGAGCTCTATCTATCCTTCTCTAACTTTACTTTGAATTTCTCAGGTAACATTTTGATACTGGTAAAGAAGCTGAAGTGGAGAAGAATCGACCTTCACTCTAATGCACTGTGGCTTACTCAGTTCGGGGTCGAGATCCCAACAGCACATGAAGGAATATGCCATTGTAACTGTGCCTGTAACACAGCTTATGATGCAAAAAGAGATATCTTATGCGGGGCTAAGGATAAGAAAGGAAGATTTAATCCGGGGAAAGCTCATTTGTGCAAGTGCCAATTCTGTCTATTCATATTAG
This sequence comes from Isoetes taiwanensis, assembly GCA_021234155.1. NCBI lineage: Eukaryota > Viridiplantae > Streptophyta > Lycopodiopsida > Isoetales > Isoetaceae > Isoetes > Isoetes taiwanensis. Next base: position 2,451,666 of record JAJEKV010000087.1, read on the forward strand.
CTACCAAAGGTATGGGGAGGAAAGATCATGCTGAAGGCGAGCCCAAGAAAAGAAGATTTCTGGAATGATTTAATAAGCTCTTATGCTTTGGACACAAGAACTCTGTTTTTTATAACTTAATTCCTCTTTTGATGGTTCAGGTCTATGATAGGCCTTAAAATTTACTCTAGCTAGTATGTTGAAGGGTCTCCATAACCAACCCTACCCAAATCGGTTACTTTTTGTAAACATATGTATATACATATGTCAATATGTACTCCTATATCTATATTAATACAAGCACTAAACCTTCAATTAAAAAAAAAAAAAAAAAAAAGAAGGACAAAGACATAGGCAAGGTGGCAATCAGCAAACTTAATTGGGCCAGCCAGAATATGGTGGAAAGGTTATGCAAAACAACTGCAAGTTCAGGACTGCAAGTTCAGGACATTCAGCAAAGTTCAACTGCAAGTTCAGGACATTCAGAATATGGTGAGGAGAAACAACTGCAAGTTCAGGACATTCAGCAAAGCATTCCGTAAGCATTATGTTCTTAGATCCCATACCAGCAGACAAATACAACAGTTCTATAGGCTGGATCAGGGTAACTTGTCCGTGGCTAAGCATATGGAGGAGTTTATGAGGTTGAGATTGAATGTTCCAAGGATAACGGAAAGACAAGCCGTGGACCTCAATAGCAACATCAAAAGGCTAGTGAGGGCAATCAATCCGAGAACAGTTGGGGAAGCAGAAGATAAAGCTCTCAGTTTAGAAGAGGCACCAGTGACCCCCCCCTCCCCCTCCCCCCACAGAAATAACTTCCATATAAAGGAAAGGCAGCAGGGCAATATCAGGCTAGACAAGCGCCCTCTACGCCAGCAGGAGGCTAGTACCAGGGGAAAGCTCAGGGGAAGCTTTATGGAGAACGCAAGCCACAGGAAGGATCAGGGGGCAAGTCAGTTAGATTTCTCCTAAACAGCATCCCAAAGGAGAAAAGCGAGGGCACCGAACGCACAATTGCCCTTTCGTTATGCAGGCGGCATGAGCTGAACTTGTCGATTGGGAATCACCGGCCGAAGGGGATGACGAAGAAGGCGATCAACAGGAACTCCAAGACTTCAAAGAAGGTGAGTGTAAAATTTGTGCAGCCATTGAGTCAGGGGAGGTTAGGAATCATAGATAGCAAGCCATATATAGTCTTGATAGACACAGGTAGTTCCCACAACTTTGCCTCTCCAAGGCTAGCCGCTCTCATGAAGAATAAGATCTTGAAGTCCAAGCCCAGGCCAGTCAGCATGGCAAGCGGTGCTTTTAGCCACACTAAGGGCATGAGAATTAGTTTTGACATAGACCTTATGGAAGCAAGTGGCCCATGGAGGTGGAAGTGATGGACATTAGGAAATACGACCTCATAGTAGGAATGGAGTTCCTCAGACCAGCAAAAGCTATGAAAGATTGCGACCGCAATGAGATCTCTATGACGGCGCCAGACGACAATCGATACATAGTAAAAAGTAAGGTAACTTCAGCTATGCAATGTATCTCTATGAAGTAGTTGAGGAAAAGCATAATAAAGAATAGGGTGGATTACATCTTGAGGCTAGAGGCAGTTGAGCCAAGTCAAGCAAAAGGAAGTGAGCCAAGTGAAAAGCAGTTGCCTCAGCCAATAGCAAGGCTCATAAAGGAGTTTCATGATGTATTCACGGATGAAATCCATCAGCTACCACCTCACAGGGGTGTAGAGTGTGAAATCACGCTAGCTCCAGATGCTAAGCCTACCAGCAAGGCACCCTATAGGATGAGCACTCTAGAGTTGATAGAGCTCAAGAAGCAGTTACACGAGCTGCTTGAGCTTGGATCCATAAGAGCAAGCGTTTCTCCTTTCGGAGCACCCATCCTTTTCGTCAAGAAGAAAGACGGGAGTCTAAGGATGTGCATTGATTAGCGTCAGCTTAATAAGCAAATGATAAAAAACAAATATGCTCTGCCAAGGGTGGATGACTTGATGGACTAGCTCCAGGGAGCAAAAGTCTTCTCCAAAATTGACCTAAGGTCGGGCTATTATCAGATAAGGATCAAGGAAGAAGACATCCACAAGACCATCTTCAGGATGCGTTATGGGCACTATGAATTCACGGTAATGCCTTTCGGCTTATCGAATGCACTAGCAACGTCCATGCGCTTGCGAATTTGTCATCGTATTCTTTGATGACATCCTAGTCTATAGCAAGACCATGGAAGAGCATCGTCAACACCTGAGGAGGGTATTGGAGAAGCTAAGGCGGCATCAACTGTATGGCAAACTCTCCAAGTGCCACTTCACAACAGGCAGAGTGGAGTACTTGGGACACGTGGTGTCAGCTGAAGGGATCTCTACAGATCTGGTGAAGATTGAAGCCATAGTGGATTGGAAAGCACAAAGGTACGTCAGGGAAGTAAGAAGCTTCCTCGGCTTGGCAGGATATTATCGGAAGTTCGTGAAGGACTTCGCGAGGTGGACGTCCCCCTATCGAACCTCACCAAAGATAGGAAGATGAGGGATTGGACGAAGCATTGGCTCGAGAATATCCAAGCCTCCTTTGAGAAGCTCAAAGAGGCACTAACCACAGCACTGGTCCTCACCTTGCCGGACCCAAGCAAGGATAAGCTAGTGGCAATAGATGCTAGTACACTAGCAACAGGAGGAGTTCTCATCCAAGAGGGAAGGGTAGTCGCGTACGACTCAAAGAAGATGAACGACGCCGAGCAGCGCTACCCTACTCATGAGCAAGAGCTTTTGGCCATTGTGAGGGCCTTAAGAATCTGGAGGCACTACTTGTTGGGAAGAAAGTTTCAATTGGATACAGATCATTAAAGCCTTGAGTACATCTTCACGCAACCACTCCTGAACCTGAGGCAAAGGAGGTGGATGGAGTTTCTCGAAAAGTACGACTTCGAAATAGTCTACAAGCCCAGCAAGCTAAATGTAGTCGCAGATGCGCTCTCTAGGAGGCCATTAGAGACAAGAACCCATTGCAACACCATATCGACTCTCACAAGTGAGTATGGCAAGAGGATTGAAGAGACGTTGCCATCAGAATGGCAACTTTAAAGAAGTATGGGCAAGCCTTTCTAAAGAGGCAAGAACAGATAAGGAAAAGAAGACCTTTAAGCGTTTTAAGAAGGAAGGTAACCTACTATATCACAAGAATAAATTGTGTGTACCAAAATCTTCGAGAGTAAGGAAGTTGATACTCCATGATATGCATAATAGTCCCATAGCCGGGCATACAGGGTTAGACGCTTTTGTCATCATCTATTTGGATGATATTCTTGAGGCATGAGAGGAATCTTCAACAGGTCCTTCAGAGGCTTCGTGAGCACGGGTTATATGCCAAACTTGAGAAGTGTCAGTTCAACAGGATAATGTGGAATTCCTTGGCTATCATATCACTCTACATGGAGCCTCTATGGAGCCCGAAAAGGTCAGCACTATTCAGAGTGGCAAACACCTTCATCCGTTCGAGATGCTCAGTGTTTTCTTGGGTTTGCCAATTTCTATCGGCGTTTCATTCGGAATTATTCGGAGATTGCCCTTCCTTTGATAGTTAAGGATGTGCCATTTGAATGGAGTGTGGAAGTGGAATCTGCTTTCATTACTCTGAAGCATGCTTTTACCATGGCACCAGTTCTTGCTCATTCAGATCCTTTTCGGTCATGTGTTGTCGAAGCAGATGCTTCAGGTTTTGCTCTTGATGGTATTCTGTCACCGAAGAGGGATGACCAATGACCATGAATTGCATCTGATCGCCTATCACTCGCGGAAGTTTCAGGCTGCTAAAATCAACTATCCCATTTATGACAAGGAGTTGTTGGCGATAGTTACTTCTTTCGAGGAGAGACATTTCCTAGAGGGATCTCCTTATAAGGTCATAGTCTATACAGATCATCGAAATCTAGAATATTTTCAGTCTGCTTGAGTGCGCAACCGTCACCAGGCCCCGTGGCATACTTAAGTACTATCTCGCATTAACTTTGTGATCAAGTACCATCTTGGATCCTTCCAAGGGAAACCTGATGCCTTGTCTCAATGCTCCTATCTTGAATCTAAGCCAGGGAATCCTGCATTTGATTAGCAATCACAGGTTATTCTAGGGCCTGATCGGTTCCAGCTTATGGCCCTCACTTTATTCGAGAGGCCTCATGATACAACCTTGTTGAAGTCTGTTCGAGCATCTCTGCCTACCGATCCAGTGGCCCAAGATGTATTCTCACACCTTGGCTCTGCATCATCTTCTCAGCAAATGCGATCAGACTATGATTGTTTCGAGGTTCGATATGGACTCATGTTCCATGATGGGCTTCTGTATAAACCAGATGGTGCTTCTAGGCTTGGATTCTCCAGGCTTGCCATGATATGGCCGGACACTTTGGAGTAGCCAAGACTCTTGAACTTATTAGTCGAGAGTATTAATAGCCTGGGCTTCATCGCTCTGTTGAAACTTTCATTCGATCCGGTGACATCTGTTATCGAGTGAAGGTTCCAAGGCATCTTTCTCATGGTCTTCTTCAGCCACTACCAGTACCAAATGGACCTTGGAAGATCATTTTTATAGACTTTATTCTGGAGCTGTCACTCTCTCGGGGTTATGATGCCATCATGGTTATTATTGATCATTTCTCTAAGATGGCTCATTTTGTTCCCTGCAACATTCTCATCACCAGTGAGAGAACAATGGATCTTCTTTTTCGTGAAGTAGTCAGACTTCATAGCTTGTCCGATACTATCGTCAGCAATCATGGACCGCAATTCGTCGCAGGTTTTTGGAAGCGACTTTTTGGAGTTATTGCATATCGACTGCTCATTGACATCTGGTCATCATCCAGAAAGTAATGGGCAGTCAGACTTTGGAGCAATATTTAAGATGCTTTAAAAGTTATCAGCAGGATGATTGGGTCGATTATCTTCCATTAGCTAAGTTTGCCTATTATAAATCAGTATGCTTCCATAGACTCTATTCTTTCTGACCACTCTGGTCAGTATCCTCGTTGGTCCCTTAGTTTCACTGGCGGTGACTCTGTCAATCCTAATGCTAAGTCTCGACTTGCGAAACTCCAGGCTCTTCAATCAGATCTTCAGCATCATCTTTACCGAGCACCGGAACGCTATCGGCATTATGCTGATTTGCATCGGCAGAAAGCTCCTAAATTTCACGTTGGTGACCTTGTCTAGCTTCTTTGTATGGACTTCCCTACCTCACATCCCTGCAATAAGCTTGACTATCGTTGCCTTGGTCCTTACCGGATCACGCCTCAGATTAGCAATGTGGCATTCCGACTTGAGCTCCCTCCAACTGTTCGGCTCCATCCAGTATTTCATGTTTCTCTAATGGAGCCCTACACAGTTAATAATTTTCTGTGTCGCATTCCTCCGCCACCACCACCAGTAGAAATTGATGATCATGAGGAGTTCAAGGTTTGAGAGATTATGAACTCCAAGTTTCTTCATCGACGATTATATTACTTTATCGATTGGGAAGGTTATTCACCAAGTGATAGAACCTGGGAGCCTGCTGAAAATCTGACTAATGATCCTAATAAAATTGCGGAGTTTCACCGACGTTACCCGGATAAGCCAAGTTTGAGTACTCCGGCCCTAGCTCCGATGACTCGTTGCCATATGGATATTCGTACCATACGAACACTATACTCGTATTACAAAAGATGGTCGTCACACGGATGCAAAAGGGTAGTTGCACAAAACAAGATCTGAACTCGCAACCGTCTAGTTGCGAGTCACACACCTTTGCCAAGTGCGCTACCAATATTTATTAAAGACATTTTGTCATGTTTTTCTCATATGTGGTGTTGTTTCCAGGAGGTTCCAGAATATTCTAGAACCTACATGCATGCGCGAGACTTGGCATCTATTGGAGTGGCGTGATCCTGACCATTGGCCTAGATATATTAGGAGGCACCTCTTTCTTGTCGAACCATTCCGGTTCAACGCTGAGCCTTCTAGGCATCTGTCTCATGTTCCTGCTTGCCTTTGGGCCATTGTACTCTTGATTCTTGTTCATATATCAGATTCTTTGCTGATCTTGGCATATTTCTTCCGTATTTTCCACATATTTTCCTTGTTTTTGCGTAGGTTCATGACAGGTGGTGTAGATCGAAGAGCCCCACAACATCCTACGAGAAATTGTAGCATGCCTCTAGTCATATAGATAATTGGACACTAATGAACGATTGTAGGGTCATCAAGAAGCATAGATGCCTCTGATACCAACATGATAGACGATCCTAAAGCCCACCAAAGCCAAGAAACAATGGCAAAACATGCAGTCATCTAGATCAAATTGCCCACTGAGTTAGGCCTAGAATCTAGCAACATACCTTGCCTCATGAAAGAAATGTCATTGCTGTGACTTCTTAGGTTGCTCCATTTTTGAAATCAGATAAAACGGCCACTAGAAGTTCAAAGGAAGAGAGTGAATGTCCCTCATTCTAGGAAAAAGAGTTTATGCAATTATAGTAATCCAAGACCTCAATAACATGCTTCAAGAAAGACGGTTAGAGAAGGTTGGTTACTTGAAAGCATGCTTGAAACCCTTGAAATGTTCGATAGCAAAGAGATACTAATAATTAGAGAAGCTGCAATGCAGTTTGATATTCCTAAATCGTCTATTAAAATTTGGATGAGGCAAGTATGGCAAGAAAGCTGGCCAAGGACCTAAATGTTTGAGCAGTGAGTTAGGAATTGGAACTATAAAATGGGCTTTGGACAAAGTAGTAGTAGGCGTGGGAGTAACAAAAGAGTAGTTCAAGATGAAAGCATCAGAAATGGATGAAAGCAATGCACATACATTATGGGCAAAGGGTTAGAGCGAAAAGGCATCAAGATCGACTGAGGCTTTCGATGTGGCAAGGGCACGAGTAATGAATCCTATAACACTTGTGTATATGGGTGACTGTTTTAGCTTGCTGCAATCCTTTAGGCAGTGCTATACCTAGCTACTATATTTTCAAAGGCACTAGGTTGAGAGCGGATCATGTTGCTAACCATGGGGTTGGGACTGGTATGTCGTGTCAGCATGAGCCGTGGATGACCACTGAATTATTCATGGTTTTATTAAGAAAACATTTTAAATCTAATGTACCTGGAGGTGTTGATGAAAATAAACCCCATCTTATCATTTTATATGGACATATAGAAGCCATGTAGATGATTGTGTTATCCTTCTAGCCAGATCTTTAGGAATCCATCTTGACCTCCCCATACTTTCCATAAAATGCAACCACTTGATGTAGCAATCTTTGTTCAAGCAGTATTTTAGATATAACAGGCTGCGTACACAAATGATAATGGAACCATGGAGCCAAATAAGACACGATTACTAGGTACATGTATGTCAATTTGGTATCCAACTTCTCTTTTTGTAGTTGACACTATTATTGTTCTTGTGCAGGCTTGATCTCTAATGCATTGTCTACAGCACTTACACCCAGAGAAGATTAGAGCTAGCTTCAAGCGATTGGAATTTGGCCATTAAATCATGTTGTTTTAGATGGGTTTACTACTCCTACATTTTCTACAACATGCTTGTTTAAAGTTGTTGGAATTTCGCTATTAAATTCAATTGTCATAGGTGGATTTAATGTTGTTATATTCTCAAAAACAGGTATTGTAAGAAGAACAAGTATTGTAAACCAAGATTCTCAAAATAGAATAGAATAGAATAGTTTTTTTAACGTCCACGAAGACATTGATCCTCCTTTAGGGCCATATGATCATGGGCAACACTTGTGCCAAGGTAGAGGTTATGCATGTTTCAAAGAACTGATTTCTTTTAGAGTTTCATGGTAATTATCTTTTAAAAAAAATTCGTCTCAACATTTTCTCTCAATACTTGAAGAATTCAAGGACTAGACATATTGATGAATGTGGCAACTACGGGTCAAGTTGGTCCAAACAATGTGCAAGAGCACCTAGCAAGTTAGTTATTGTCTTTATCAAATCCAGCTTTTTAGTTTATACAATAAACTTATGTTTTGTTTTAATTGGCAGATAACAGTAACAATTCAGATTCTTTTGTTGATAATATTGCACATGTGGATATCCATCTAGCATAGTGACATCTATACCTGAAGCTTTGTCTTCTAATGCAAGTACATCTATACCTGGAAATCATCAAGTGGATTACATTACTAGTGATGGTTGGATTAAGAGTGGGCAAGAAGAGAGAGCTAGGAAAGATGAGGCTGAAAAAATTAAAAAACGTGAACTTGAATAAACTAGTATGTGTAGTGAGGATGTTATTCTAAGTATGTAATTTTTTTTTTTTTTGAAGAACGTGTTTTACTTCATATTATACACTCAAAATATTACAAAGTACTTCCAGAAGTAAGAAATGAAGCATCAATCACTTTTAGATGATCACTCCATATTGGAATTTTAATACGATCAAGCCAATTGGAGATCTGAAAGCAATTATACAACTTCTTACGAATTTCTTGAAACACTACGCTTATCATAAAAGACCTTTCTTCGCCTTCGCTTCCATACACTCCATATTAGCCAAGACTTTGCCACGTGAAATGCAATCCTTTTAGAAGCAGTCCACTGATTTGGATAAATACCCAAAAGAAAGTGCTGACTATCCAAAGATACTCCAAAAAGAGAATGCAGCCAGGACCTAAGACTACTCAGCTCTGCACACAAATATAAACAGTGCTCCAATGTTTCAATGCACCACTCACACATTGGGCAAAGTGGGATTATTCTAAGTATGTAATTTTGCATTGAATTTTTGCTCAACATCTATCTTTAGGTTATTCATAAATGCTAATAAAATAGTTCGTACTTTACGATAGCAGAAAACTTTGAGATTGCATTGCAACAATCATTGGAGTTAGTGGTTCACTGCTTAAATACTTAGGTTTGATTATTTGAGATATAATTCAAAACAATTGAAGATATTCAAAGATATTCAATAAAGACAATTTGAGATTGTCTATTTGAGTCACATATGAGATGCGTGATATTACCACATCACCATGACGTATAGGCATGCCTGTACTAGCTCCCAAGCCAGTCCTAAATCCATATATACATGACTAATACACTTGACACCACATGGTAGAACAATCTCAATCAGTGCAACATTTTGTTTATCTATTCAAAGGTATAGGATTGAGAGTATTCGTAACCCCCTAGTTCCTAAACTTGTTCTTCTTTTATTAAACTTAGGGCAGATGGATCCTCCTTCTCTGTGTCATCAAACTCAGGCACTCATCCTCATTGCCGGAAGCCCAAAAGCACATGATCAAGATTGGAAACAAATAGATTTGATCACAAAAGGACAAAGAAGACAAAATTTAATCACAAGAGGACAATGGAGATGGGCCCTGAGGTTGCGTGTAGAAATGTTGCTTAAGCATAGGTCCAAAGATTCCTCGTGAATAGTGTTCTCTAACTAAAATTAAGAATCATTGGTTTCTACTTTAGTCTTTGTAGGACTACAGACCAATGTATTCTATACAGAAGATGAAATTCCCTGGTATTAAAATATGTGGAAAAGATCACCCACCTTTCAAGAAAAAACAATGGAACTTATATGATTTTAGTTGAACATGGCCTTGTACAAAGCAAAGCATTAAGCCAAGGGAAGAAAATGTAGTATGCTTCATCGACAAAATTGATGACTGCTCGGCCTTTTCAAATATCTCTGCAGATCTTCTTTTCTGACTGCTTGTTGCATCGATCTCTGGAGCTTGCTTCGCCCCAAATCCGCCCCAAATACTCCGCGCATAGCTATGCCTTCTCCAGACCTTGGAGGAGAATATTTTGAAGAACCCATTCTCGCCGGAGACATTCTGCCTTCTTGGAAGCTATGTGAATCAGCTAGCTTTCTGTATTTCCCAAGCTTTGAAGAATCTTTCTTTGACCACCCAGAAATAGTTTTTGAGTCAGATTCTGACCTTCCTAGCCATGGATCCCAGACTGGACAGACGGGCTTCTCTGATTTGCTTGCGGAGTTGCTTCTGCGCAGAAAATGGAGCTTCTTAAGCACAAAAATCTCCTTCCAGCTTCTGTATTTTTTATCACAAGAACCATTCAATTTTTCGTTATTCACGCCCAAAAACTCTGCAGCGTTCGTACCTCTGTCCTTTATCTCATCCTTCTGTAGCAATCCCGGGTTTGGGAAGCTCTTTTCTGCAAGAACACTAGAATCTGTGATAGGCTTTCCGGGTGCCCACATGTCGGATGTGCGAATTTTTGGGGTTGAGAATTCAAAATTACGCAGGGCAGGATTTGCAAACTCAAAATCAGAGACGGAAATATTCTCTGGAGCGCTAGAACTAGAAGCAGGCATGTGATCTGGGATTGCACATGAAAGATTTGGGCAGAGATTAATAGTACCAAAATCAAAATCATTCGCAGATTGAAGGGTCTGTGCAGAAGCCATGGCAAATATGCAGAGGACATTACCAATGGTTGATTTTATATCTCAACATTATTAGTTCCCAACTTGTGGGAGTAAATCACGGCGGTTCCTTCCTTGTCAAAGTCCACCAAAATTATGCATAGGGAATTTTTCCACCATGCATTTCGGGATGTGAAAAAAAATAGACTATTGAATTTTGAATTTTGACTATTGACTTTTGACTTTCTTGAACTTTGAATTTTGACTCTCAAATTGACACATCAAAGGTGTTTTTTTGATAGGAACTAGACAATTATACTCTTCATTTTTTGGAGATGTAAGGAGATATCCCTATTATGGTCCATTGGATTGGACCACTTTTATTATTTTGCGCAAGTAGAGACAACAAATGTGAAAACAACCACCTAAGAGGCTCGATGCCTCGTTTACCTCGTTTACAAGTCCAATAGACCATTTTGGTCCAGCACTATGCTCATGGCTTTAGCAATGGCGATAAAGATCGATGGCCCTGTTCACACGATTTTGGCACATGGAGAGACCATGGCGGCAACGAGGAGCATTAGCATGGATCCAGATGCAATCTCATAGTCCATGGTTTTGGCGGCCACCAAATGCTTGAATCAGGTTAGCACGAGATTTATTTGTAATGATGCATTTTGGTTTGAATTTTGAAAAACAATTGGATTTAGGGTTGCTATAGATGACTATGTTTTCTTATGTACAACCCAAAGATTGCATCTAAATTTACCTGTAGGATGGAGCCCAGCATAGAAATTGATAGTAGGTTGCAGTGAGGAAATACTAGCCGTAAGAACATTTCATGTGCCCATCCTTGCACTCAAGGCCATTGATTGATTTGTTAGGTAAAGATATGTCCTCTCTCTTTGATCTATCCTTCCCAATAACATGGCGGCTGCAAGATGGTCTACACGCAGCTGCAAGAAGCGATGATCGCATGCAGGGATGTGCCAGACGACACCTTATGGCATCTATGCAGACACAAATAAAGCCCAGAAATCTGACGCTAAAAGGGGCATTCGCAAGTGTGGCTGGACATCCCTTCCGCATTGGCGCGGACATTTTGTGAATGCATCTCTCTCCCTCATATGGTAGAAAGTAATATTGGAGTGAAGCAAGGGTGCCCATTGTCGCCCACACTATTTGGCCTATTCATAGACCAATTGCAGGCTTGGATGTCCGAATATGGCGGGGAGGGGACCCCATTGTTTAGATGCATAGTTCTATTGCTCTTATATGCTGATGATGTTGTTCTTCTTTCCCGTTCAGTGGAAGGCATGCAGAAGCATTTAGATGCGCTGGCACATTTCTGTGAACAGAAAAGTATGAGGGTAAATATGTCAAAGACTAAGATGATGGTATTTGGGACAAATAAAGTAGATCATCTTAAATTCCTCTATCATGGAGAACCTGTGGAAATTGTCACCTCATATAAGTATCTAGGGATACATGTGGACAAAGGGCATAGCCGAAACTCATTTGTTGAGCATAGAGTAAATGGAGGCCTGAAAGCACTATATAGCATGCATGCCGTAAAAGTGGAAAAGCGTAAATATGGGACTTTAGCTTTGAAGCGTACCTTATATCGTGCTTTGGTCCAAACAGTTTTGCTCTATGGGTGTGAAGTATGGGGTAGGGATTATCGAGAATCCTGGAAAAAGGTTGAGAAAGTGCGGAAGAAGTTCTTGAGAACGTAATTGGGTACTAAAGCTCAAACTCCATATGATATGCTGCTTGTAGAGTGTGGCATGATGCCACTAGAGGCTGAAGCCCTATGCGTAACGCTTACATATCTCTCTAAGTTGCTATTTGATATGCTAGAAGATAGCTTACCAAGGCTAGCATTAGAAGAAACAAGAGACAAGGGATGGTACTCGGATCTTAGGGAATGGATGAGGAAGTGGGGGATGGACATTCATGGTATACGGAGAATAAGGGCAATCTAAGAGAGTGGGTGCATGAGCACCTCATTAGAAGAAGTTGGAGAGTCCCCAGGAGACAAAAAAAACATTTCTATAGACAAGATATAAATCCCCTCTCCAAGAGGCCAAATACCTCAAGGAAGGTGTGTCTTTTGGCGCCAGACAGATGATAAGCAGGATGCGGCTTAGCTCCCATAGGCTTGGGGTTGAAGTAGGACGTTGGAGTAATATTCCCCATGAATTGAGATTTTGCAAAGTATGCAATATGGGAGAAGTAGAAGATGAATTACATGTCATCGTAAGGTGCCCGTCATACTCAGGGATTCGAGATAAGTATAGTATCCATTCAAACTCTTTGCCTGGACATCACATTGGGAAATACTTGAAGGAAATATTGATACAGAGAGAACAGTTAATGAGTATTAAAGATTGTAATGTTATACATGTTGAGAGATGGGAAGAATCTAATGCATTCTTGTCAGAAGATGCATTAGAGGATATCTTTTATAACGTTGAATATGTACATTGATCGTCTCATAGACCTGGTGGTCTACAGACGTAATAAATACAACATTTCATTTCATCTCTCTCTCTCTCTCTCTCTCTCTCTCTCTCTCTCTCTCTCTCTCTCTCTCTCTCTCTCTCTCTCTCTCTCTCTCTCTCTCTCTCTCTCTCTCTCTCTCTCTCTCTCTCTCTCTCTTATGTAGCTGGTTGTTATTTCCCCCCAAGGGAATCACCCGTGTATAACAAAGGAGATCTGGATAAGGATGACCCATTCTTTCACTTAGAGCAGGACATACTAGCTTTGGGTTTGGCAGGGGAAGTGCTATTGTTAGGAGACTTTAATGGGCGTACGGGAAACCATCAAGCAGCTTTGGTGGGCCTAGATGGAGAAGCAGAATGGTTGGAAATGCTGGATGATACTGAGCTGAAGACAATTGGATGGAGCAGAACATCAGAAGACAATGTGAAATGGCTGACACCACAGGGGCGTCATGTCTTACATATGTGTAGCGGTTTTGAGATGGTGATCTTCAATGGCACGAATAGGTACCCAGGCTCTGGTAAGCGCACTTGTAAAAATGCTAGCGTAGTGGATTATGTTATTGCCAAACCTACTTTTGCAGAACATATTATTAGCTTACGCATTGGAGATGAGAATGGAAGCTCGGATCATGTACCTTTGCTCATTGAACTTCATGTACAGTGGCATCATAGGCAGCAAGAAGATACATATAAAGGTAAATGGATGTCTCTCAAGTATGATAAAGCTCATGAATATAGCGAGATATATCGAGCGAGAAAATGGCATCTTTGCATGGCCCGGATCAAGAGGGGATATGAGTGAGGCGTTGTCTAGGGTTTTGCTTGAATCAGCGGATGAATGTCGTATCCCGGCAGCGGAGGGGCTGCCATGTAATGGATGGTTTGACATGGAATGTAAAAAAGCAGAGGCAAAAATTTAGAGCAAACACAAGGGGCAGCTAAAAGTCTGTGAAAGGAAAGTGTATACCAAGCTGGTCAAAAATAAGAAGAAGGCATATTTACATCGTAAACATAGGCGAATGGTGGAAGAACTGCTGGTTGATCCAAAGAAATTTTGGAATAGGCTTAAACCCTTGAAGGATGGGGGTAATGTGTTGCAAGCGGAGGCACTAATGGAGCATGTACGCAATTTATACCATATCCATGGAGTTGAGGATAAGATGGCTGAAGAGACATGTGAGATGGATGATATGCTTACCTTTACTCTGGAGGATGTTCAGGTGGGACTCAAGAGACTTGCTAATGGCAAAGCGGCAGATGCTTGTGGCCTTAAGGCCGAAATGCTTAAGTGGGCTGGAGAAGCGGTTACGAATAGGCTGGTCGACATGTTCAATATGGCTTTGAGAGATGGGTTTCCTAGGTCCTGGCAGGTTAATAGGGTTGTGCCATTGCACAAGTCAGGGGATGCATCTGATCCGGGTAACTACCGTACCATTATGGTTGGCAGCCTTTACGCAAAACTGTATGCCTCTATACTTGAGGGCAAGATAAGCAACTGGGCAGAGGATCACAATGCTAGAGCAATAGGCCAAGCGGGCTTTAGACCTAAAAAGTCTACAACTGACCATTTGGTCACCCTTCGTGCTATGATGGATTCAGTGGTGGGAAAAAGGAAACCTTTGTATGCTGTGTTTGTGGATTTCAAGCAAGGCCTTTGACATGGTGAATAGGTAAAATCTGTGGCATAGGATAGTAGATTTGGGCATCCCGATGGGGCTTAGGCATGCAGTAAGTGTTCTTTATAAAAAAGTACTTGTGCAACTCTCTTTCCCTTTTGTTGGAATGTGTGATGATGTAGTAGAGAGTAATATGGGAGTTAAACAGGGGTGTCCTTTGTCGCCTACCTTGTTTGGATTGTTCATAGATCAGCTTGAGGGGTGGATAAGAGCACATGAAGGGATGGTACATCCTTGAATGGGTATGTAATTATGCTCTTGCTATATGCTGATGATATTGTGTTGCTATCTCGGAGCATACAGGGGATGCAAAGACATTTGGATGTGCTTGCCGGTTTTTGTGATGCTAAAAGTATGCGGTGAACTGAAAAGACTAAGGCTGTTGTTTTTGGAGCGAATAAAACAGATCATGTGCGGCTATTTTACAAGGGTAAGCAAGTTGAGGTCGTTGAAAGCTATAAGTATCTGGGTTTGACTATAGACAAAAGTCCGAATTGGAATCAAGCGGTCGAACATAGAGTGAGTGCGGGCTTAAAGCCACTATATGCAATGCAGAGAAGGTGTGTGAATGCTGACATTTGGAACTTTGAAATGAAACGCATGCTCTTTAAAGTATTGGTACAAACGGTTATATGTATGGTTGTGAAGCCTGGGGCCAGGCCTCGCTAATGATGGGTGGAAAAAGGTGGAAAAAATACAAAAGAATTTTTTTCACACGGAACTGGGCACTAAAATGCAAACGCCATATGATATGATGTTAGCAGAGTGCGGGATGATACCCCTTGAAGCTGAAGCTCTTTTGCAAAACCCACGTTTATCTGCATAAGGTTTTATATGATATGCCCAGGAATAGCTTGCCAAGAATTGCTGCAGCAGAGAGTAGTGACAAAGGTTGGTATGCGGATATTAGTAGATGGCTGGTGAAATGGGGGATGGATATTCACGAATTGCAGATGAATCAGGAAGATATTGAGGGATGGGTTCGGAAGAGTGTTCTCATCAAGACATGGAGTACGCCAGCTGTGAAGAAAGAGTACTATCGGACTCAGATGAATCCCACATTGAAGGCAGCGCAGTATCTTAGTGAACCCATATCTATGAAGCATAGGCAAGCAATTGCGAGGATCCGGTTAAGCTCGCACCATCTTGGTGTGGAGGTAGGGAGATGGGCAGACATCGCTCATGATCTTAGATATATAAAAGATCATTAGGCCAAGCGAGTTCTCCATAATAATTATGTCCCATACCTTTAGCCAATTTAGCTCTTAATACAGGATCACTTAAGTCAGGTTTTTTTGTTATTGGGATAGGCAAATTTGGATCTATTCACTGTAACTTGTGTAGTGACGGTGTGGTGGAGGATGAGGCTCATATCTTACTTTGTTGCCGTGCTTATTCAGACTTAAGAGTCATACATGGGATCAGTGCTACCTCCCTTGAGGAGTTCTTTCGGTACCCAGGGGCATCCATTGGGGGATATATTGTTGACATTCTTAAACATAGAGATGCTTGTTTGAAAAATCAGAAGGTACGAGAGATTGAGATAGAGGAGCCCAGTGTGTTACTCTCAGAAGACGCACTAGATGACTTGTTTTATAATTTTGAATGTAACTTGTAAACGTCTCATAGACCTGGTGGTCTCGAAGACGGAATAATAGATTTCATTTCATTTCATCTCTCTCTCTCTCTCTCTCTCTCTCTCTCTCTCTCTCTCTCTCTCTCTCTCTCTCTCTCTCTCTCTCTCTCTCTCTCTCTCTCTCTCTCTCTCTCTCTCTCTCTCTCTCTCTCTCTCTCTCTCTCTCTCTCTCTGCTTTTCCACATGTCCAACATTTTTTTCTCTCTCGCCGTATATGGGAAGTGAGAAAGTTTATACATAGTAGGGTGAGAGATATTGACAGATGTGTCTATTTCCCACGCCTTAACAGGGCCGTTAACCATTATTTGCATTGTCGGCCGGAAACTCGAGGAGAAAACAGAATGGAACCAGAAATGTTGATGATGGTGCTCGGTTTGCTTTTTTACAGACATTGCAATGGTGTTTTGAAGTTCAATTTTTATTGCTTCAGTGGATGGATTCCGTATGTTCAAGAGATTACATGGATATACTTGACGATTCCTCTTTAATTCTTGAATCAGGTAAAAATTCTTTATTCCAAGGTCTTGTAGTCTCAATTGCTATTGCCAAAATTAGAAGGCCATCAAGAATGCGGTGGATTTCACCGAGGCAGCATACTCGCATCATCTTGATAATTTTGATTGGATTGACCTTCCCATGTATGAAGAGTCTCAATGATTGCATAACTATAGGATGAAAAGACATTCTTTTGAAAAATTAGTTGAACTCTTAGCCATTACATTTTAAAACCCGGTCAAAAGGTGAGAAAAACAGTGGAGCCAAAAAGAGCAGTTGCTATGGTCATTTATTACCTTGCTCATGGTGAATTGGCATCTCATGTAGGCAAAGATTTCATGCTGGTGCATTTATTATAAGCAAGTATATTAGACTTCACAGATGCCTTGGCCTCAATCATAGCAGATTTTAAGCAAGGCACAGATCTTCCTAATGTGTTTGGTGTTGTTGACGGAAGCCATATCAATCTGTACAGGAAACCAAAGAAAAAGTTCAGGCCCCATGATTACAAGGGCAGGCACAAAAGGCATTCAGTATTGTTACAAGGTATATGCAGCTTTGATAAGCAATTCTTGCATGTTTGTGTCATTGGACTAGGTGTAGTCCATGATGCAGGCCATTTCAAATAATCTAGCAATTATAAACTCTTGATTCGAAAGAAAGTATTGCAAGAACCTAAAGTCAATCTTATAGAACATAAATTGCACAAGGGCAATACAATAGACCAGCTGATTAAGGTTGCTATACCTCCTCAACTTCTTGAAGATTCAGCCTATCTTTAAAGAATGTTTCCTCTGAAAATTATGGCAGAGAAGAATGTTAAATTTGCACGATTCAATAAAAATTTTGCAAAGGCAGAGTTGTCAGAGAGAATACATTTGGTATGTTGAAGGAGAAATGGAGGGCATTGAAAGCATTAGGTGTTAAACTATCAGATGCAAGCAAGGCAATATATGCATGCTGTGCATTGCACAATTATTGCATTATGGAATGACAAGACGAGAATCTCCTGCCCCTTAGACCCATATTACCATCCGTGGAATATCAAGAGTCACCAGCTGACTCCAAGAGATACAAACAGGTTGGTGATCAGATCAGGAGCATAATATTTGAGAGCATCTGATGGACAATGGGTTTGTAATCCAATTGTATGTTTCATGCAAATGGTGCTTCCTTTCAAAGTTAGATGCTATAAAGTTAGATGGTGCTTTCTTTCAATTACATGATGATGAGAAAAGGTACTAGCCATTAATTTAAGTGCCCTGCCAAGTGTAAGGCTATAGTGCCTTTGATCTAGTTTGGTAAGCTTTTTGTTTCAACTCTACCATGAATATTCATGAAACCTTGAAATGAAGCGCTGAAAAGTTTTTTAATTGTTTAATATAGTACTCCTTAATCATTTGAACATGTCTTTGTTTTTTCAGAATTTGCACATAGAATGTTTTTTGATGACTAATCAAGAATTGTTGTATGTTGTACATTATGCAAATATCTGATACATCTGATCAGAAACAGTCAATGGGCTTTTGTTAAAGAGTCAATTTGGCTTTGTGCATGTAGTTTGTAAAGGGCATTTGGTTGAAGTCCTCTTATTTTGCATATAATGTATTCAGCAAACGTAGTTTGCAATTTGCAATGCCAGATTCGTTCGCAGGCAGTGTTCAAGTCCAGTATGCACTTGCTTTATACGGATAGTCTTAGATGTAACGACTTTGAGTTTTTAATAGACTGGTCGTTACTGGCCACACAAATCTGTAGTGCCTAAAAATATCTTGCTCTAGAAACCAAAATTATACTAGGTGTAGCTAGTTGCTCGTGCTTCCGATATATCTCTAAGTTCACATAACAAATCCTTTTCAATTGCAAGGCAACCAAATCCTGTTGGATTGAACCCAAGCACCTTATGAAATGATCCTATTTGGATGTAACTCTGCTATACCTAGTGAATCTAGTGCATTTCCTTCAACACCCGAGACATCCAGCTATACAACCCATCCATGCTTGAGGTATTGAAAGGAAAAGATTCAATGAAAACCTTAAGTGCCAAATAAGCATTTGTTGTAAGTATTACACATTAAGTTCTACACAGTGGTCTTCAAAGTAATTAGCATTAGTAAGTTCTACACAGTGGTCTTTAGAGTATTTAGCATTAAATAAGCATTAAGTGCCAAATAAGCATTTGTTGTAAGTTCTACACAGTGGTCTTCAGAGTATTTAGCATGCAAGGCTAGATTGGCAGAAACATAAGCAAGAGTGAAGTGGCATGCGACATTAGTTACGTATTGCTGATAAGAAAATATCCCTATCCCAAGATAATCCAGGCAAACTTGAACTTTGGCATCTAGATGCGGATACTCACTATCCCTAATCACATCCAATATATTGGTTTCAAGATACAGATGAACAAAATTAAACTAGTCATTACTCGTCAACTAATATGCCCTGCCCATTTATTTTTATCTGTAGCATAAAAACTTTTTTGCGGGTAGAATGCTAAATGGAATGTAACTGGCAAAAGGAGCGCTAGGGTTAGCTTGCAGGACAAGCCTCAATCTTTTCTGCCCTGAGAGGCTTCACAACTTTCCAAGTGAAATCAGGGTCATCTTTGCCAAAGTGGCCATATGCAGCAGATTTTTGATACCTCTTGTTGCCTTTTCTTTTGAGATCAAGATGAATAGAAATCATCCGTGGCCTGAAGTCAAAGTTTTTCGTCACTACTTGATGAGAGGGTATGAAACTTGTGTTTATGTTGTCAATTTACTACAGACTATTTGCTACAGTGTTTAACATTCACAAAACTCATATACCCACCAGAATCTACTATGCCCCATGACAAAGTAACGTGTGCAACTACTACTAACGCCAAAAGGCTTAATCTGTGTACTTGTAGACATAAATGGAACACATATCATTGAATCAAAGTTTTGTATCAAACATTTGTACACCAAAAATTTATATCATAGGCCAACAACATGCTTTACTAAACTATTCTGAAATACACAATTCAAAATAAGCCTTTGCCATAGGCATACAAGCAATGATGCTATGTACTACGACAGAAGATGGTGCTATACATGCAATGAGGATACTACATATTATGACGTTATGTGCTATGACAGCCTCTGCCACATGGAACAAACTATTGCATACTATGACATTATTAGTGGTCATTGTGATGGCCACCCTATTTTTGATTCATGCCAAACATCCCAATCTGCATCAATGTGTTTTGGATCATTTCACACATGGACTTGGTCATTGTTGCAACAGCCTCAATTACCATCTTAGAGTTGGCTTATGGCATCTCCTCAATTTTGGCAATTAGTTCGCATTTTCTAGCTTTTCTAGCAATTTCTTCTCCCTTTTTCATTCTCTGCCATACTTCAAATTGTCACGGTGTTTAAGCAGATAAGTCAACTATTCCTTCTGTTTATTGCCATCTTGAATGTGAAGGAGCTCTATAATAAATTGAGCGCTCAAATTTGTTTATGCTATTTGAATTTTACAACATACTTCTATTCCTTCTATTTGTTGTCATCCTTCCAAGATTATTTCATTTAGTTATTGTCGGGTCAGGTTAAAGTTAGGAGCTATATACGGGTTCTTAGAATTGTGAAAGCTTCAATGGTGCAAAAATGTTTAAGATAGTCTTTTGGAATTCTCTGCTTGCGCATAGTATCGACATTGATTTATTGATGGAGCTCTTGATTTGTTCTTACAGATGTCTGAAGAAGGGATCAAACAAAACATAATCACTTTTATTGTTACTTTAATCTTATATATTGCATTCTTTGACATCTAACTGCTATTACTTGAATAAAGGAGTTCAATTTTTCACACTTGGTGTCTATGAATTTGTAAAATGTATTTATGTAAATTTAAGCATCATCATATCCTGAGAATGCAATCGTGCAATGCAACTAGATTAAATTTAGAATGCAAGTAAATCCACAATACACATATGACCAATATGCAAACGAAAATGCTAGCAAAAACATTTCTAGCGCATTCTTTGACGAAAATATTGATGCATATTCTAACAATTTCCCTGATGAAAATATCGGCGAGTATTTTGGCGATTTTTCCAATAAACATTGTGACGAATATTTTGACGATTTACGAAGATTGTGACGAATTTTCTGACGTTTTGTTTGACGATTTTTGTGGAGATTTTTTGACGTTCTTTGTGATGATTTTTCTAACGCTATAGAAACTCTATTTCTGATCCTCAAATCGATGCTAAGGCTGTCTAAATAGTTGGCTCTAGTTCTAACACTATGATTGACTCTAATTGTGACTCTAATGCCGACTTTAATTGTGATGGTAAAGTTGATTCTATTCTAACACTATGGTTGACTCTAATGTTGATGGTAGAGTTGCCTCTAATTCTAACACTATGTTTGGCTCTAAATATGTCTCTAATGCTGATGGTAGAGTTGCCTCTAATTCTAACACTATAGTTGACTCTAATTGTGACTTTACGTTTGCTGCAAAACCGACTCTAAGTTCTGACGTTTAAATGATAGAGCGTGGAGTCATCTATAGCGTCAGCCATAATGTCAGTTCAAGGGTTTTTTTCTATTCTATTCTATTTTTTTCTATTTTTTTCTGTATAAGTTTATAACTATAAGGTTTGACGCTAAAACTGACTCTAATACCCCCGTCCTCTTGGCAAGCTTGCTCCTGCCAATATAAAAAACCATTTAGATCTCTCATGATCAACCTATGCATACGATTTGGTCTTTGATCAATAGTGGCCCCTTCCTCTTCTATAGCTTTTATTCTAACCTCTAGCTCTTCTTCAAGTCTTTGATTGACAACATGAAATGGGTCTAGAATCAATTTTTGTTTAACATGCCGAACTTGGTTGTATAGATCAACCTTAATTTTCTTAAATTCACTAGCCTCTTCCCCCACTTTTTATTCAATCCATCATAATGGCATTTTTTCTGATCTTGATTTTCATACTAGGGAGCCCCTTCTCCCTTGGTTGAGCTATAAGATATTCCTTGAATGGGATGCAAAATACATCCTTCCTTAGGAGGCCTGTATTATGTTTAAAATGAACGTTTCCTTTTCGTCTAATGGAAGGAAGATCTTCAAAGACCAGCTTGTGTGGAACATATTCTAACTGGGAAAAGGCAAGATCCCCTCCCACATAGCCAGTCCATGAAGGAACAGACTTGCTTTTTTTTTATTTTTTTTTGTGTTTATTAGACCATGAATAAGGTAAGGTTATCGGTCTGGCCGAGGCCGATAACCAAAAATGCGTGATCGAGGCTGTACGTTCGATTACGTGCCAAATATCTGGCCTTGAACGTATAGCCTCGATCACGCATTTTTGGTTATCGGCAGAGGCGAAGGCCGATAACCACCTTATCGGTCTTATATGGGTGGAATAGTACTGATAACTAGTTATCAGTACTCCTCCAGTACTGATAACTAGTTGTCAGTCTACACCAATAATGATAACCAAAAAACAAGGACTCTCCCGTTACACTAGAGAGTCCAATAAGGAGTATTCGATGGTGGGAGAAGAGAAAAGAGTCCCATGCCAGTCCCTCCTCCCCCAAGAGGTTTCTATGTAAGTGACAAGCTTTAGAAAAAGGCGCACTGATGGAACAAAAAGACTCCAACGTAACTTCTATTGGGTCGTTCATTTATTTATGCGCTAATAAAGTAAGTATAACGGTTTGATCCAAATATAGGATCAGTTCCTACAATCATGGAAGGTCATCTTTATGAGATGAACCTTCTGTTCCCAACAGTAAGCCAATCTTCTGACCCTAGATGAGGTCACCACCTATGTTGGTTCTTTACTCAATCTTCTGACCCTAGACATCCGTCATATTGAGGTCACCACCTATGTTGGTTCTTTACTGTGTTCTTTCCATCTTTACATTTGGATCAAGGAAGATTAATCTTCCACATCCACGGTTACTATTTTTGGTTTATTAAAAATGCAAGCCCATGTTATGTTAATGGTGCCAAACAACCATTGATTCATCAATACATGAAGAAAAGAAAAAAAAAATCATGGTGCAAACAACCATTGATTATCTCATTCCCTAAAAGAATAAAAAGTACATTGGATGGCGAAAGCCAAGTCATATGGCTTGACCACAAGAAAAGAAGAGCCTCTGGATCTATTCACAATACAATGCCTGCCAAGTTCACAATACAATGCCTGCCAATTCTGCAGAGACATCTTACTGAGATGCAGACGTAAGTTCAAAGGCATCTCAGTAAGATGTCGAACCCCTTTTTTTTGCCAATCTCAGCAGCCTGCTTCTAGAAGCTCTCTTGAAGCTTTTGTTGGGTAATCTTTAAAATACTAGATTGTTGGGCCTGTTCAAATATTTATGCAGATCTTCTCTTCTACCTGCTTGTTGTATCGATTTCTGAAGCTTGCTTGGCCCCAAATCCGCCCCAAATACTCCGCCCATGGCTATGCTGTCTCCACACATCGGAAAAGCATATTTTGGAGAACCCATTATTCTTGCCGGAGATCCCATTCTGGCCGGAGACATTCCGCCCATCCTGCCTTCCCGAATCCCTTGTATGGGACGTGAATCCGCTAGCTTTCTGTATTTTCCAGGCTTTGCAGAATATTTTTCTGGCCGCCCAGAAATCGTTTTTGGATCCGAAATAGTTTTTGGGTCCGATTCTGATCTTCCCAGCCATGGATCCCAGGCTGCACAGACGGGCTTCTCTGCTTTGCTTGCGGAGTTGCTCCTGCGCAGAAAATGGGGCTTCTTAAACCGGAAAAATTCTCTCCAGCTTCTGGTTTTTTTTGCACTAGAACCATTCGATTCTGCTTCTGATTTCTCGTCTCGACGAATGCGATTCATGTTCAAAGACTCTGCAATATCTCCGTTTTTTTTCTCATATTGCTGTTCCGAAACCAGGGAGATCTTTTCTGCAAAAACACCATCATCCGGGACCGATTTTTCTGATACCCACATATGGGATCTGCGGACTTTTGGAGTTGCGGCTTCAAATTGAAGCCGGGCAGGATTTGCAAACTCAAAATCAGCGCCAGAAAAGACCTCCTGAAAGTTAGAACTAGAAGCAGACGTATGATCTGGGAATGTAAAAGAAAAACTTAAATCGCCAGCAGGTTGAAGAATCTGTGCAGAGGCCATAGCCAAAGTATGCAAATGAATGAACATGCCATGATTTGTTTTATAAGAAGGAGAATAATTTATTCAAAGAATAGCAGAGGGTTCGATTGAGAACCTTCCACGGCATACCTTTTCCTGATAGGTAATTTCTTGCCTCGCTCCTAAAATAAGCGGTCTTTGTGGCATTCTTCTAAGTTTCTTCCAATGTTTACATAAACTTCAAGCATCCGCAAATAGGATGTGAAACTCCCTGTGAAATAGACTGTCGAACTTTGACTTCTTGTAGTTTTTAGACAATGACATGACAAAAAAATAAAATCCTTTTGTCCATAAAATCCTTTTGTTTCCAAGGGAGATCCATAATTGATAGGCGTTAATTGGCGAAGAAAATTGACAAATTGAGTAGGCACACATGAGGTCAAAATACTCGGATATCTCACATTTGGGACAAAGATGTCAAAAATACTAATTTCCCATATCCCACAAACAATGTGGACGTAAGATTTGAAAAAGGTTGCCAACTCTATTTATTGCCCCTATAGAGGTACATGTATGAATGCTATATATGCTATGTGAATGTCAAAATTCACGAGTCCATTTCTCAAGGGAGTTCCACACTCTAATTTATGACCAACATATTCCTATGTTCACCGAATGGAGGCCATGGAAGTTACTCATAGGAGTATGAAACACTAAGAAACTTGGAAGAATGTGTGGAAAATGCAGCCCCGCTCTAGAAGATAGATACAATATAGATAGAGTTTTTAATGTCCGCGTGAAGAGAGATGCTGGGTTATGTATATTTTATGGGGTAGATAACGTCCTCTCCCGAGGAGTTATGGGCCATAAAAATGGCTGAGTGGCCATGTGGCCACGAAATTCAGCCCGGCCGAGGAATTTCGTGGCCACATGGCCACGAGGCCATTTTTCTGGCCCATAACTCCGAGGGGAGGACGTTATCGGCCTTAACGTCCTTGGCCGAGGCATTTGGCAGAGCCGCCATAG
This sequence comes from Isoetes taiwanensis, assembly GCA_021234155.1. Lineage (NCBI taxonomy): Eukaryota > Viridiplantae > Streptophyta > Lycopodiopsida > Isoetales > Isoetaceae > Isoetes > Isoetes taiwanensis. The sequence goes on from JAJEKV010000087.1 coordinate 2,476,494, forward strand.
CCAAGCTTGGCAGCCCGCACTGCCATCTCTGTTTTTGGTGTACCGTCGCATCTCTGTAGGCTAATCGCCCAAGTCCGGCGAGCCCCTAAAACCTTCCATCTCCATGGGCCAGGCCTATTTCGTACTCTGAATTCTGTGATATTCTTCTTCGCCGGAATAGAGCTCCATTCCTTCACGCCTCCTTCCCTTCCCGCCGGATCTGTCCCTCTCAGACCTCCTTAACAAATCTCAAATAGCTCTGTTTTTTAAACAGAGCATACAGAGCATCTGCTGCAGCAGGGGCGACGGATTTACAGCGCTGGTTGCATAAGACTGCAGAACTATGGCGACGGATTTGCTGCCAAAGAAGCCCAACTATGGCGACGGATTTGCTGCGGTGGATGCCATCTTCACTGACAGTATGCCTGCAGTTACAGCGCTGCCCCGGCTATGGCTATGGCGCTGCCCGGCTATGGCCTGTCATTTGTGCTTGGCTATGGCGGAGGGCCCAGAAAAAAGAAAACGACCACGTTGCAGCAGAGGAAATGTTATGCAGCAGAGGAAATGTTATGGCCATAACATTTTGTTATGGTCATAACCGATTGGGCCACATAATGTTACTGGACATAACATTAAGAGATCAACGGCTGAGATTAAACCCTACAGCTAAATGCTGAGGCCAAGGACGTTAAGGGCCAAAGAATCAACCATCGCCATTTGCGCCCCTGAAGGCAACCGCTAGGATTTAACCCAACAAGGTGGGAACCAATCATCCGACCTTGTTTGGCCAAGGGCAAGAAGGTAAAAGCTTGGAAGGTTCTTAATGGAACTATCTTTTCGAAGAAATTCTTCTCCCTATAAAACCACCACATTGGCATGTTCTTTGCATATTTGCCATGGCTTCTGCACAGATCATTCAACCTGCGAGTAATTTCGATCTTGGTATTGGATTCTCCCGAAATTTTTCCTTTGCAATCAAAGATCATACCCCAGCTCCTATTTCTATCCCTCGGAAAGACCCTTCCGGTGATGATTTTGAATTCGCAAATCCTTCCCTGCTTCGTTTTGAATGCGGAACTCCAAAAGTGCGCAGATCGGATTTGTGGGTATCAGAAAAATCCATCCCAGATGATGGTGTTTTGGCAGAAAATATCTCCCATAATCGGGGTTCAGAACAACAGGATGAGAAAAAGAACAGAGGTACAAAGATTGCAGAGTTTTTGAGCATGAATCGCGTTCTTCGAGACCAAAAATCAGACGCACAATTGAATGGTTCATGTGCAAAAAAATGCAAAGGCTGGAGAGAAATCTTCCGGTTTAAGAGGCCCCATTTTTTGCGCAGGAGCAACTCCGCAAGCAAAGCAGAGAAGCCCGTCTGTCCAGCCTGGGATCCATGGCTGGGAAGATCAGAATCTGACCCAAAAACTATTTCTGATCCAAAAACTATTTCCAAAAGTTCAAAGAAAGATTCTCCAAAGCCCGGGAAATCCAGAAAAGTAGCTGATTCACATACGATTTGGGGGTTTCAGGAAGATAGGACCGGCAGAATGTCTCCGGCCAGAATGGGTTCTCCGGCGAGAATGGGTTCTCCAAGATCTGGAGACAGCAGAGTCATGGACGGAGTATTTGGGGCGGATTTGGGGCTAAGCAAGCTTCAGAAGTCGATACAACAAGCAGGTAAAAGAGAAGATCTGCAGAGGTATTTGAAAAGGCCCAACAATCCGCAGCTTCTATTTTGTTAGGGGTAATGTTCGGCCAGAGGCCATTACGCGGGGTAAGGCCACCTGGCGAGCCCGGAGGGCGAGCCAGTGGCCGCACCCCGCGTAATGGCCTCTGGCCGAACATTCCCCAACGAAATGTTGGGGGTAGGCCACATTTCCCACGTGTGGCCGAATTTTACGACGAAAAGTTTGGGACAGAATTTTTGGTCACTCCACATTTTTGGCTATGGCGAGGTCGGCTATAGCGGTCCATTAGCCGCTTAGCTTCCTCGTCGACTTTTTTGCTTGCTGGAGCATCTTTTTGTGTTTTTTTTGCTGATTTTGGCGGTCGCTCGATTTTGATTTTGGCCAAAGATCATTTTGTTGATTAGCATCATTTCAGTGGCGCCAGCATCATTCTTGTTGATTCAGCAGTTTCTGACAGTGTTTTCAGAGGTTTGCCATGATTATCTTTCGATTTTCATGATGATCATTCGATTTTTGGCATAAGTTTTGTGAAATCATGCGTCCTAACATGTTTTTCTTGCAGATTTTGTCGCCTGGAGGTACATGCAACTGCAGAGTATCATTTCTTGCGAAAGATTTTGATATTTTGGCGAAATCTTCAGGTAAAGTCACGAGTTCTTCTTATTTTTTCATGTTTCTATGATAAAGTTTACAGATCCGTGTGCTTTTTCTACAGATCTGTCTCTTGGAGTAACATGCAAGGCTATCCCGACCTTTCTTTCTTGCTTTTGTGCTTTCTTGCAAGCCTATCCCGACCTTTCTTATTTGCTATGCAGATTAGTCTGTTCCGTGCAAAACTTTGTGCTTCTATCTTGAGCTTTTTGCGTTATCCCTAATATTTCGCGTGTAGATGGATTGCGTGATGGCTAAATACCTTGTTTTCTTGGCCTTTTATTTTTCTTTGTGAACATTATCGCTTATAAGGTTACGTTTCTTTGTCGGCTTCAGTAAAGATGGATGCATCTGTAGATCAGATAGGTGCCATAGATTATCAGAGTGCCATAGATGATCAGATGGCTGCTGAGACGTGGCATTCCTTTGCCATTCTTTCTGGTGTTGATGAGGACGAAGTTTGTGAAGATGTTGATAAGTTTTTGGAAGCCTTTCCTTCAGATAAGATTGATGAGTTTTTGCTTTGAAATAAAGGGCGTTGATTGATTGGTATAATGTGGAGAACAAGGATAAGGATGAGTTTTTAGCTTTAGATGAAGAACTGATGAAGGAATCAGAGTCTGGTGGTCGGGATAGGTCTATTGGGGTGTCTATTTGGGCCAGAAAACGTTTTGATAATTGGAGGAAGGCATTTGGTCTTGATACTAGTGTTCCTATCGAAGAGATTCCATTGAAGGAGTTAAATGATATGCTGGTGAAGTTTATGCTTCAAGTGAAAAAGAAGAATGGAGATCTGTATCCTGCTGGCAGGTAACTTTTCTATGCAATTTTTTTATTTGGTTTTATACTGACTGTTTGTGTTTGCAGCCTTAGTGTTCTATACAGGGCTATTGGAAGAATGATCAGGAAGCATCAAGAGAAAAGGATTGGAGAGACAGGCAAACAGGAAGTGAGGTTTAATATAATTACAAATGAAATTTTTACTCGAGCTACGTATGCTTTTGTCTTAGCTGCCAGGAGGTCTAGGGTGCAAGGTGTTGGCACTAAAACTGTTAGGGCACCTTCTATCAGTTTCAGTTTAGAAAGGGATCTGTTAGCAGATGTGGATCATCAGATGACATTTAATCGTGGCTGTCAGAAACGTCTGTGTTTTTACCTTTGTTCAAGGTTTGGGATTAGGGCAGCGACAGAACTTTATAATTTGCTAGATACTGATCTTTCTCTTGGCAGTGATGACTGTGGTGAGTTTATAGAATACAGTGAGAGGGAGAGTAAGAATTATCAGGTAACTGCAACAAGATATGATAGCAGTCATTTTAGGGAGCCTGTTCACACGCATGAGGCAGATTTTGTGATGACTTTTAAGCAATATATGAGGCATATGCCTGCCAAAGATACTGATGAACCTAGGAGTTTGTTTCTGACTTCTATCAACAGGCCTGCTGGAAATGTAAGTACTTTGAATTTTTTTATGTTAGTTCTTAGTTTGAGATTCAAGTTTTATTACTAATTGTTGGTTTTCAGGTCTGGTATTCCACCAATAAAGTTGGACTGAAGGTGATAAAATCTTGGCTTAAGACAATGGGATCTTTAATTGATCATGGGGAGATTTCGAATAAATCTGGACGCGTTGCAACTGTTACACGATTGGCGATGGCAGGAGTTCCTGCTGAGGTCGGCATGAGAATCACAGGGCATCGATCTCTTGAAGCGTATGAAAAGTAAGTTGACAGTAATTTGTTTCTGTTTGTTTCTGTTTGTTTCTTAGGTATGACAGTAATTTGTGTTTGTTTCTTAGGTATGACAGGACGAAAGATATTCAGATGCGTGCTGCTATGTCCATTATATCTAATCCAGTTACTGAAACTGGTGCTCCGAGGACTTATGAATCAGTTTTAGCTGCTGAAATTCAGAAGAAACAAGTTAATGATTGTGCTAGTTCATCTTCTGCTCCATCTCGTGTTTTGGTTGCTGTTGATCCAAATGGCAGTTCTGGTCAGCAAGAAACTGTGAAGGAGTCAAGTTCAGTTAAGGGGAAGGAAATTGCTATGCCAGCAATTTGTGTTTCTAAGGTTCCAGGTTTTGGAGATGATAAAGAAAATGCTAGTTTCTATGAGGGTATTTCTGATGAAGCTCTATTGGATTTGAAAATCCCATCTTCAAAGACTCTTGTCACTGGTAATTCTCTGCAGCACGTTTCTGGATTTTCCTTCTTGGGAAGTGTGAGCAACTGTTTGTTCATTCAGTGCACTGATGCCAGTCAGATTAAAGACGCACTCCACAAATATCATGGCCAATCTGATAAGTCTTGTAATCCTGATATCTGATAAAACTTGTTGAATGCCTTTATGGCAATTGAAACTTCTTTTTTTTGAATGAAACTTGTAATCAATTGCAGATTGCTTGAAGCACTGCAAAATTTTGAATGGAAACTGGAATTTTGAATCAAAAGTGAATGTATTGCTGAATTTATAATTTTGAATGTATTGGTGAATGTAATTCTGGTGAATTGTAAAGAATTTAATTGAATTGTGCTGGCAGAAGCACTGCCAGATGGCACTAGCTAGGACAGCTGGCACTAGCCCTGCCAGGTGTCACAGGAATGTCACAGAAAATTATAGGATGTAAAAGACACGATAATATCAAGAAATGTGGCCTACCCTAACATTTCGTCAATGAACTGTACAGTCTATGAACAAACTCGAGGCATCAACATATGAACCTGTGGCTTAATCCCATTGTCTTAATACCAATCTCATTCATTGTCCATCTCGAGGATGTACATATGCTTTTGCCTACCTTTTTCTACTCAACGTTGGTATTAGTTACAAAGACTAATAGATTCAATAGCTAGAGAATGCTATTGAAGCAGGCAGGGCCTATTTTAAATAAAACAGAATCAACCCCACCATATTGTATCATGGGGAGCTTTGGTGTAGGTTCTATCTTTGCACCATGTCTTGGAGTCTAGGATTGAGAAAATTGTAACTCATATCTCACGTTTTAAACTAGGGATGTCACCACATAGAAGAAAGATAAACTAAATTGAATTGAATTGATTTCATTTTTATTGTCTTTGGGATCAAATAGTCCATGGGGCCTAATACAAGAAAGGAATAGTAAGTCAATTACTATATAGGATTGACAAGGTGCTAAGGCACTATGGATTGCCCGAATACCATGTACCGTTGGAGGTTGAGATGCGGAGTTGTAGAAATGATGCTTCACAGTTTTCCTTCTCATAGTCTACAAATATGTGAAATACAATCTTATATAAGCACATGAATGAGGCTTTTTCTATGTTGTTTATGACGAAGCACATGCAGAATAATTGTCCTAAGAATCTAAATAAACCTTAAACTCCACACCCTTTTCTTTCTCTCCACTTCTTCATGTTGCTTAAAGATTAGGAGAAAAAACCGTGGCAAATTGTACAAACTGTACAAGTATACATATGAAATGAAACAAGACAGATTTAAGTCATGCGAGTGTTCTGAGACATAGTTGGTCCCATAGATCCATGACTTCTTGGAGGTATGAACCTAGAATCCAAACAGAAGCTGCATTCAGTATCACGTGTAGCAATTGCCCAGGCCTGACCAACTCAGCATAGCGCGCTCGGATTTGGTCATATGCTGGACATCCCTGTAGGGTATGGCATTGATCTTCAACGGCCAACATTTGACAGCATCTACAGAGCCTGTGCCGTGGTTCCCCAATCCATCTCCCTGTCTCAATGCAGAGACGGTGTGCACTTGGGCGGATTGAGACAATGAGTCTGCATAGGCAGATGGGTACGCAGGTAATATTGCAGGCTCCATTCCAATTAGGGATTCATAGGGCACTGGTAATGTGTTGTCTTAACATGTTCAAGAGCGGCGACATCCTAGAGCTTGCTAAGGAAACATGCATCAAGATACTGTCTCAAGCTGTGTGGCGATCTGTCTTTGTTTGCACCTATATGCACCTGTGCTCCTGCATTCCATCTAGCGAGCCACTGAGATCACTTTTCCTTAGAATATAGGGGTTTATCATCCTCATGCAAGGGATCGATCATCCTGTCGTCCCCCTCCTCTTTGCTTGCACTTCTACATGGCGATAAAATGGTTTGATGTTCCTACTTATGATATTACATGCAACCATCTTGTTCTTCAGCTAGCAATTTCAAATATTGGAGGTCAACAAAGGAACATTTACTAAAGCAATTAATCTTTTCAGCATATTTTAAAAGTTTACATTAGGTATAGCGTACATGGTCACACATATACTATTGTGTAGTCTTTGCACAACTATATTTATGACTGCCATACATTATGCTACATAATGCAAGAGGCACAACCATGCAATCTCCATAAGATAGATGATACATTGCCTACAATCATGGAAGTATATAACAAAACGATGGAACTTGGGATCCATGAAGCAATATGCATTAAATCAAAATGCTTTCTACCAAATCAAATCAATTTGTCAATAAAGCCCAACATGCTTTTGAGATAAGCAACTATCGATAAAGAAATACCCGACTAAATTGAAGCTAGAACGGTTGAAACTAAATTTTCTAAGGCATTATATCAAGTTCAATTTTTCATCTAAAGGAATAGAATAGAATAGAATAGATTTTTTTAAACGTCCACGAAGATCAAGAGGCCATGGGACCCATACAATGGCCTAGTAAAACTATAGATAATCTATGGCTAACATAGTTTAATATTATAAATTACTTTGAAAACAAATCTCACTGCCAACTTAAAGCCTCATTTCGAGGTTGCCTTTGTGTTAATCTTAAACATGCAAAGACAAATGGTGTTACTACTATGGCCCTTCCCATAAGACTAAATCATTGATCTTAATCAATAGACCTTCCACGGCTATAAATCCACATTCCCTAATTTCAAGGTTGCCTTTGTGTTAATCTTAAACATGCAAAACAAATGGTGTTACTACTATGGCCCATCCCATAAGACACAATCATTGATCTTAATCAATAGACCTTCCACAACTACAAATCCACATTCCCTCTAAAATACCCTTGGATATTTCGTGAAGGCAAACTTGATTACTGATACTCCTACAGAATTTTCTTACTAGCACCAAATGCGTTGTTTTTTTTTTTTTTTTTTTTTTACCTTGCTTAGTGGCATTCACGGCTCTTAAGGCGCACAAGGTCGCAGAGCTGTAAAGCCTGTCACTCATTTAGTAAGTTTGTTTTAAACTAGCAAGATGTAGTAGAGTTTATTCATTTCTTAGAAAGTAGTAGTTATTTTTTCTCCCCCATTTTCTTTGGGTATCCAACGGCTTTATAAACCATTTCTTTAGGCTCAATTTGGCTGGTCCCAATGGAAATATAGACGATTCATGACGATTCAGTTCGGATTTTCATAGCTGAATAGTTCATCAAAACAGTTTCCATTGTATTTTCGAATGTTTTTGAGATATTCATTTCATTAAATTAGGTTTGATTCATATGATTCTGATTGTTTTAAAATATTACAGACTTGTTTGAAGATGTATTTGTTTCTTTCAATAGTGATTTGTGCTATGTCATATTAATGGAATTGATGCACGAACAAAAGAGAATAAGAATGGATAGAGAATGGCTTAATCAAGTAAGTCACTAAACACAGTAAGCAGCCGGTAAGATGTGAAAACACCCGATCCCATCCCGACCTCCATCGTTGGGGCAAGCAAAATGGTAGCTTCGGTTGAAATAGGACCTGGAATAACGTAACCAGATGATTGCTTAGCTAATGGTGGATTTCACGCAACTCCATGAATCGAAGGATACCGATGGGGTCCCCCCCCTTCCCCCAAAGTCAGGGCCATAATGCGCGTGTTCCCCGCATGTGGCATCGCGGAGTGCTGAGCTTGCTTAAGGTTGAATTGGTGTCATTCTATATCAAAAGTAAGGGCCTTGGAAATTAAGGAGCAGTGGCTCCTCTAGTGCCCCTCACCTCTTTGCAAGACTGTTGTCGATGGACTCAACTAATTAAGCACTTCTCTCCAAAAGACCAAGCTTTTGGTAGTTCAATCTTCTCGTCACAATGTTCCCCCTGTGCACTATGATAGCCGCGAAGTTGAAGTTGTAGATAGCTACAAGTATCTTGGTGTAGAATCAGAAGAACACACTTTGGGAATGTATTACCAAGCGGGTGGCTGCCGGATGGAGAGCACTCTATGCAATGCAAAACAATTGTTTTCGCCAGAAATTCATGATTGGCCACGAAAAGCCCCACTTGTTTTGGACTTTGGTAGAGCCTCTTTTTTCTTGTATGGTTCTCAAGTATGGGGGCCGCCATTAGTGCTAGTGCTTGGGAGAGCTTGGAGCGGGTGCAAAAGTCCTTTCTCACTTCATGACCCTCGGAGTTAAAACAACGGTGCCCTATGCTATTCTTTTACAAGAGACGGGTTTTGGCCTCTTCAACATTCGCCATGAAGCGCCATCTCCACTATATCCGCAAGGTGCACCCCATGGATGATGTTAGGTATCCCAGACTTGCCATGGCTGAATCTCCTCGGCGTTTGAAACGATGTTGGAAAGAGCATTGCACTACATGGTTTGCCCATGGGCAACTGTGCAACCGTAGCACTCGCCGATGCTTGCCGGGCCGATCCCGAGCTTTTGCAACAATATCTCAATGGTCGCTTTTTCTCAAAAGATATGGGACGCAGATTACTTTGGCCCAAGTGAAAACCGGTCATTATCATGCACACATAAATCCCACCTTGGCACAGGGCCCCAAGCTTATTTGTTTGCTTCATTGTCGGGGAACAAGCTTGTAGCTATTGCATCAATTTCGCACGCGGGGTCCCACTGTGCACGGATTGAGACAGATAGATGGGAGCGGCCGCAATTGCCGCCTGAGAAGCGAGACTATGTGCCCGTTGCCGATTCATGTGTTATTGAAGATGAAAGCCATACTCTTCTGAGTTGCCCTGCTTTTGAGATAGTCCGGAATCATTTTTTGACCTTAGCATTCCATTCCACGCTTCCACAACTTTTCAGAGCACTATTTGTGCATGACTTGGCATTATACATACTTGAGGTTCTAGATCAACGTTTATCTCCGCTTGTCTAGTATCATCATTACTGCAAAGATTTTTCCCTTGAAAACCTTTCGAGGCAGGGGTTTTTTAATCCTAGTAGTAATGATTGTACTAGCCCATTGTATGGGTCCCATGACCTATTGGTCTCCGTGGACGTTAAAAAAACTATTCTATTATATTCTTTAATACTTCCCTTCCTACTTACAATGCACCACATTTCCCTGTAATCTTGCTCCTTTGGAAATAAACCACAATTCAAAATTTGCCTTTTTATTTTCCATGCAGCAAAATCTGCTTTAAAATGTTGAAATTCTTATTTCCATAGAACTGGAGTTGATTGTAAAGAAATCTGTACAAAGGGGATCAAACTAGTCATCTTTCTAAATGGTACTAATTTTGATCGCAGTTCCTTACTAATAAATTGATTCTGACATGGTCTACTACAAGCATTCTTGCCGATAGCAACTTCTTGTGTCTTACTGTTTTGTTGTTCACATATCCATGTGTAGAGCAAGTTTCTGCAAGGGTAGACATAATTTCTTCTCCCAATCATAATTTCTTCTCCCTTTACAAAAGCAGTACCTTGCTAGTCTCAAGTTGCCATGAATTTGACAAGTAGCAAGCAAAGTTGACCATCCAATAATATTAGACTGGATGTTATAGATTGTAACAAATCTTGCCATCGAGCCATCTTGCATGACAAATTTCACCGAGCCATCTTGCATGGCCTAAAACATCAACCATGCAATTACAATGGGAAACAGTTGGCAAAATGCCTTTATATTCAGATTAGATACGAAGTACCAGCCGTCGTGGTCTAATAAACCAGCACGACTACAAGCAATAAGAATATTTGTATTACTTCATCCAGTTTTAAGTCATCTTGTTGCATACTTTGAAAATAATCTAGAGCAAGAAAGCTATGTGCATGCACGGCAAATCCTGCAATGATTGCATCCCATGAAATCATGTCCCATGAACAGATGCAAGCGAAAGGCATGTGTCCAGATGTGATGACACTTTGCTGCATCTTGAAAGCATGTGGAAACATCGGAGCACTGGATAAAGGACGTGAGTTACATAAGAACATTGCTCGAAGACGACTTGAAAATGATATTTCCATTAGCAGCAGTTTCATTGACATGTATACCAAGTGTGGATCAGTTACAGATACATGAAATGTGTTTGATAAGATGGCAGTCCGAGAAATTATATCATGGACTACTTCGATAATTGTTGTTTATGCGAAAACTGGTCTTAGTAAGGAAGCACTTAACTGTTTTGAGAGGATGAGTCCGCAGGGTGTATCCCAAAATGCAGTGACATTTGTGTGCACCTTGAAAGCCTGTGCCAACTTGGGCGATTTAGATAGGGATCAGGAAATTCACATTGAGATGTTTCAGAAGGGTTTTGAGGGTGATCTTTTTCTTGGTAATGTTTTGGCCATGTGTGGCTCACTTTGAAGCACAGGAAGACTTTGACAAGTTGCCCGATAAGTTGAGACTTAGTGTTGTAGAATGCCTTCATTGCTGGATACTTAAAAGCCGGGCTTGATCAGAAGGCACTTGGATGTCTTGAACAAATGCCATTGAAGGGCATCTCTTCCAATGGTATCATATATATTTGCGATCTGAAAGCATGTAGTAACCTAGGAGCTATAGGAAGGGGCAGGAAAATGAACTTTGAAGTTACACAAAAAGGGTTAGAAGAAAATTTCTTTATTAATAGCAGCTTATCTATGATAAATGTGGCTTTGTTGCAGAAGCAAGGGATGCATTTGACAAGCTCCCTATTCTGCAATTATAAAAGGGTATGGAATGAACCATGATGGTAACTTGGCCATGCAGTGCTTGAAGAACATGCAAAGCCAGGTGTAAAGCCAGATGCTTCTCCAGGGACGACGTCTGTGTATTTTCCATGGTGCACATATCTCTGATCAGTAGCTTCTTCGTTGTGCTCAACACAAGATCATTAAAGCTTATCGTTGCTCATCTCTAGCTGATGATAAAAAAGAGTTAATTTGGCAGATGTATTTACGGTGTTCCTCTTATGCATAGATGGGTGTTTGTGTGTAGTTGGGTCAGCCTATCTACTAGGGTTTTATTCCTGTCTGTGCATTGTGTATTGCGCCTTTGTTCCTGTTAATAAAAAGAGTCTCATGTCCTTCCAAAAAAAAAAAAAAAGCCAAGGTGTAAAGCCAGATGCTGTTACTTTTTTTATCTCTTCTTACAACATGCAGCCCTGCCAGCCTAATGGTACAAGACCAATATTTCAATATGATGAGAAAAAAAATTATCTCACCAACAATAGACCACTAGAATTGTATGATTGATCTTCTTGGACGATCCGAACATTTGCATGAGGCAGTAAGGTTACTTGAAAATAAAGAACCATTGCCATCTAGAGAGATTAAGTTGCTTTTAGAGGCCCATCCAAATAAATGCAGAACATCCAGCTTCTTATATACTTATGGCCAGTATCTATGCAACTGCTGGCAGGTGGGATGATGCAAACATAATAGAAGAATTGGAAAAAAGCTGCAGAAGTAATGAAAAAACCTGCAAGGGCATTAATAAAGATCAACAAGAAGGTGCACGAGTTTATTGTTAGTGACAATGAAAATGCAGAAGTCATGGCAGTGTTAGAAACTTTAAATTCACGTATGAAAAAAGAAGGACATGTACCAAATGTCGATTTGAAAGACGTGAGATAGTTCTTCATGAAAGCAGTAGATGGCTTGTATTCTTGTGGAGACGTGGTGATTTTTGGAAACCAGAATAATATTCTCATCTCGATGGTGTGGCTGGCCATTAATATGCCTAGAGGTTTAGCCTAATTGTTTTATGCCCATAGATAGGACTATAACTATAATGTCCTTTATATAGATTTGTATGTGAAGGATGCAAGTGTAGACATTAGGAATATGTATCTCTCAATGCTTATACTATTTGCAACCTTTATTGTAACGATTTTCCTATATGAGATACAAAGGTAACGATGTCTGCAAACTTTGTCTTCAACTTGTTGATGTCCATTTTCTATTTGTTGGGACTTCTTGATGTACTTTCCAGGGAAATAATTATTACAGACGGTGTTAATTTGATGTTAATAGTAGAGTAACAGTAATGAGCAGAAATTTTCTCCTTCATGGTGATTTATTGTTTTGAGTTGTTTCTCGTATTTACTGTTTTAGTTGCTTCATTAACGTTAACTCAATTACATTATTTTTTAGATTCTAATGTTATATTATTGTCACTACAAGCTTGACTTTGCCAAAGCTTACGATAGTGTCCGTTGGGAGTTCTTGTCTGCCATGATGTTAGCGTTGGGTTGTGGTCCACGTTTTACAGAGACAGTCATGAAGCTGCATAGTCAGCACGGGCTACGGTGGTGTGCCAGGGTGAACCCTCCGCCTTTTTCTCCTTAGGCGAAGGGGTGCGTCCAGGGGTGCCCTTTGGTTACCGCTTTTGTTTACGACAGGGCGAAAACCTTTGTCTCGATTGTTTTGGCTGCAGTGGAGGAGGGGGTGGTGGATGGGCTTCGGATGTAGGATGGTAGCCAGCAGATTATTAACCAGTTTGGCAATGACACTTTCCTCTTTTTGGTGGCAGAAGAGAGGAATTTGCGAAATGTGAAGGGTTTGCTGGATACTTTCTCCTTGGCCTCGGGCATTCTTCTGAATTGGGGTAAGTGCTCCACATTATGGGCCCAGCTGACTCCGCCTCCCCCTTGTTTGGCTCTATTCCCTTGGAAGGTGCTTCCAGGTAATGTGTGTACTAAGCTGTTGGGTATTCCCTTTGGAGGGGATGTTTCCATGGGGAGGGTGTGGGATGAGATTTTGCAGGGGTTGCAGAAACACCTCAATTGGTGGAAGGGTAGCAAGTTGTCCATGGCAGGTAGGATCACTATTGCCAAGTCAAGACTTTGTAGCACTCATGTGTATACAAAGATCTGCGATGTTAGCTCCCGAGGGTAAGATACGTGCTTTGGATAAGATTGTTCGAAATTTCGTGGGGGCGGGATGATGAAGGGCGGTTGTTAAAGTGGCTTGGTGGAAGTGTCTCCGCCGGAGAGGATGGGGGCTTGGCCATTTCGGATTTGGCGCTGCATAGTAAGGTGTTGATCTCCAAGTTTGTTTGGAGCATTCTCGCAGATGGAGCATCTTCTCTTGGTGCAAAGCTTGTTGTTGCCATTGTGTGGCGTTTGGAAAGCCGTCGTGCATGTGGAGTTGCCCCGGCAACCTTTGTATGGTCTCCGCCTTTCCCACATGCATCCCCTTTTCTCACGGGGGTGTTGCGGGCTTGGGATCATGTGCGCATTGCTCTTCCGGCCTAGATTATGCCTCAGTTTATCACCACTCTTCTCCTTTCTTGTGTGTTCCTCTACCCCCTGCGCACTTGCCCTTGGCTGCCACCGTGCATGCTCGGACGCAGACCCGTTGGAGGCGAGCTGTTGTGCTCCCCTTCGAGGATTGGTATTGGGGTGGTCAGCTAGCTTCGTGGGAGTTCTTTCGAGCTCGCTTTCGCCTGAGGGGCAGTGACCGGGCTATCTGGGAACAAGTGGCGGGGAGTATTCCGCTACACATACCTATAGTCCCTCAGGATGATGTGGTGGTGCAGGTTTGGAAGGTTCATCGGATGTTGTGTCTTCTTGTTTTGTGCGGTCTTGTTACCGTGTCTTTGGATGACACACCGCCCCTTCGTGCAAGTGGTCTCTGCAGCTTTCGGGTTCTCGATGGCACTCGGTTTGGACGTGGACATGGAGCTCACTTCCCCCACCGAAGGTTAGGGTGCTTCGTGGCGTGTGGTGCAACCGCCCGTATCGGGTGAATGCCCTTGTGAGTCGGGATTTAGGCTCGGGTGTGAGCCCCAATGCGCCCTTGTTGTGGCCTTCATCGTGAGACCGTGGAGCATTATCCGGTTTTATGCCCTCACTTGCGGCTGCCCGGGATTGGGTTAGGGCTCTGCTTCAGTGAGATTGACTAGCCGCCAGCTGTCGCTTCATGTGTATCCTCGGTGCTTGGCCTCTTTGGCGGCTTCGTGCGTGGCTTGGTTGGTGTGGTTGATTTGGGAAGCGGCGTTGTGGATCTTTCAGGGGATTCAAAGACGCAGACCTCTCCGATTCCTCGACTCGTACAAGCTATTTCAAAGCTTTCGGTGTTCCCGGGATTAGTAGAGCGGAAGTTTGCCATTTGGGGGGACTTCTTGGGTGTTGTAGATGGTGATGGTCGGTTTGTACAGCAGTAGAGTTGCAGTTTTTCTGTGAGTTTGTTGTGGAGTGTCGAGGTATCGCTGTTGTATAGAAGTAGAGTTGCAGTTTTTCTGTGAGTTTGTTGTGGAGTGTCGAGGTATCGCTGTCTCTTTGGGGCAGTTCTCCTTCCTCCTCACTTGCTTTGTAACATTACCATTCGTTTAATATATTGATGACACAGTTCTTCAAAGGATGGGGGATATAGTGTCAACCCTTGTGACAAGCCATAGGTGTAGTGACAATTTTATGTCGACTGCCACTATCTTGACACAAAGTGCTTGTGTTGTGTCAACTTTGTGTCTAGTGCATAGTGTCAAATATGTCGTCCAAGGCAATGACATCCTATTGTCAACTTTTTATCGCAATTTAAGTGGGTTATTACAACTACTTTTAAACAATATTATAACTAAGATGTACTAATCTATTCGCTTCCCAAGACTTGTAACAAATTGTATCCAAAATTTTGTAATGTTCTAAGCCCCGAATTGTGAGGGCAAGCGTCAATTTAAGTGGGTTGTTTCAACAATTTTTAAACAATGAAATACCAGCCGGATCGGCTACAACATTTTTTTAACACTTATAGCGAGGATGCCATCAAATTTTGAAGCTGAGTATCTCCATGAAATTATTGTTTGTTATTATTATTCATGCATAAAGATATAGTACTACACGAGGATATTACTTGGTATGAAGAATGATTTGATACTTAAGAACTAGTTGGATGAAGGGAATACTAAATGAGTAGCGAGGAAAAAGCGAGGAGGAGCAAATCTATCACAAAGACATAAGACGTAATGTCATGAACCTACTTGTGAAACAAAGGAAAATCGTGGAGAATCTCTCGCCAAGAAATCTGGAAGAAATATGCCAAGATCGGCAAGGGTGTGGATGTTTAAAATACAATCACCGGGTTCGAGTTAGAGTCCATGCCAACAAAGGATTTGCTTCTGAGGAAATTATAGAAAAGTGGATGGAAGCATGGAGAAAAGAGATGATCACAAAGGGCTTTGTTCTAAAAGGTTGGAGTTTTGCTTTTAAATTAGTGTATGCGTTCATGTCTTGCTTTGAAATACACCAATTCTTTAGCAATTGTACATTTTGAATTAGGCATTTATTTATGGAATTAGCTGTTGTACAAATACTTTAGCTATTGTATATTATAAATTCATTTGTTGTATGAAATCATTTAGTTAGCTTACAAACTCTTTGTTGATGTGCATTTCTAATTCTTTGCAATAATAAAATTATTTAGGCCCGTGTACATTTTTGATTTCTTGTGACATCCACGAATCTTTGAACAATGCATATGGCTAAATCCTAATAATATCGCGGACATATGCACCTCTCATATAAGCCTTAGAGATATCATGGAATAATATCTCTGGGGCATACGGTTGATTCTTGCAAATTCAGCTTTAAATGCTATAATTTTTGTAGCAGCCAGGATGTTCATTTCTTAGAATTTATTATTTAGATTTAAATGGGTTGTTTTATGGCATGAAATACGGACTATGTTAATGGGAGAACTTAGCCGGGAATCATCTTTAAAAGTGGGGCAAGAAGGAGAAAAGAATTATGAACAGTAAGCTTATTTGATCGATGTCCATGGTTTTCGTTGAATGCAAATTAACCATATATTTGTATATTCACGTGTGAGCGTTTGCTATATTGATAGTGAATCTGAAAAGAGCGGGTATGATTGTTTCATATATTTTAAAAGCAATTTCATTGGCCTCAAACTTGCGACGTGGGGAAGCTAATTTCTCCTTTGAACTAATCGGGGAGGCGGGACAATCATGAAGACAAAGCGAACTTGAAGAAAATAAAGATGACTTTGAAAGTTCGCGAGGGATTAAACTTTTTGTTTGAAGTTAAGGGTCATTGGCATTTGATGCCATGGTTCTGTGCCGAATGCAATAGAACCATCATTCACTGGATAGGGGCGTCTATTCATCTCCCATATCATTTTCCCTCTATTTATAGGCCATTTTTTTCTCTCTGGCTCTTTCATGGCGTTCTCTTAGTGCTATCTATTTAGGGCTTGTTCATTCGGTCTATCTCACCTTTATCTCAATCTCCTACGGTATGTTTGTTTTGTGGTAGCTAGTTTTGTTCTTTATGTGGGGAAATAGGAACTTTGCCTCACGGTGTTGTGAAGTGGATTTTTTCACAGCAGCGGCTTTTAAAAAGCTGTGAAGCTTCTCCGGCTTTGTTTGTTCCCTTGCTTCTCTTTTATCTCCTTAGATTACGTATCCTTAGATTACGTGATTTATTATTTTGCTTGCTGGATGCGTTCCTGTTGGCATCCGTGCTTTGCTGAAAATTTGGTTCCGCCATTATTTTGAAGAATGGTTTAGAATTCTTGGTTGTGGGGCTGATTTGCCTTCAATCTCGAATTTCATTACGCTCTTCTTTTATTCCGGCCTTTTCTTTAGTTTTCCCTTATTGTCCTATTCGCCACGGCTGCACGGTGAAATGCGTTGCACGGAAGCTTCTTAGATTTTCAACCAAAGGGAGATCACCGCACAAGCCTACTCCTTCTCCGATAATTACCCTTCAATTCTATCATGCATTTCCACGCGACTCTGAGGTTTTGGCCGGTTCAAACTCCTCACATTTGCCTTTGTGAGGATTACTCTAAACCCGAGTTTCATAAGGACTTCGGCGTTGCTTGCCGGACGATCTCTGCTAAAAAGCGGCTGGCTTCTCCAGCGGCTTCTTTCTATCGAGAAGCGGGTATCCTGAAGCTTTCTACCATCAAAATTCTGCTTGAAATACGGCTATTCGCGGATGTGAAAGCCATATGGAAGAGTCGGATCTGCGGATTTCTCTGAGAGGTTTTATCACGCCTTGGTTGGGTCAGATTGTTCACAGTCAGTTTTCTCATGGCCGCAGCTCCCTCCCCTCACGTCAATTTGATTCTCACCGTTAGAAGCGATACTTGGATTTGCCTTTTTCGTCTCCGCGGTTTTTCGCCGGGTTACGGTTCTTAGGGATTCCAGGATGATAAAGCGCCCGTTCGAATTAACTTACCTCAAAGCATTCTCAAGATTCTTAAGCTGCTTTAGCCAGAAACTTGCTCACCGAATCGTTCTTTATGCAGCGTAGGCTGTCATGAAATTTGGAAAGGAGTGCTTGTTCTACGGGCCGTCTTTAGAATTTGAAGTCCATGCAACCAATTGCTCTCGATTTAGACTCATGGAAGGTCACAGAGGTTTTTTCAAGATCTTTTTTCTCCATTTCTTTGTTAATCTTTTGAGGTTTCTTTAGTTACGGGGCTGAGGTGCTTTTGTTGAGTAAAATGACTACGATTCGTTTGAGTAATTATGTTGATGGATTACGCTCATTATTGCATCTCTTGTCTCTTTAGAGTTGGCATCTCGATGATTCGATGGTTTGCTGGAGTCTTTGGTTTTGTATTACTTAAATTGTTTTATGCATGCGAGGAACGTCTCAAAATTTGGAGATAGAAACGTATACTGAGAACATCTCAAAATTTTGCATGAAGTGGCTTTCAGGTTGCATGTATGGCTGAACCCCCATATGGCTCAATGCCATGTCTGCGGTTTGTGATTCATTATTGGTCCGAGGGTATTCATGTCGGCGGAGTGGATTGGCTTTTTCGTTCTTTGAATTAAAATTAATACGTGGTAAGACCAAATCAAAGGATAAGATTAACTTATTTCCATAAAATGAGAGGGTAGAAACTGGAGTTTGAGTTAGTGCTTTCGGGGTTATTCTGCCTTTAGGATCAAAGTTGAGTCCATAACTTTTGTTTGTGGTTACCCATTTTTCAGCATTAGCTAATATAGTTTCATGTATCGCGATTGCTTTTGGGTTGCCCTAGAGGGGGCAAGCCCTTGTTATGTGTTTACCTTCTACTTATGCCATTATTTTACTTTTAATGCTTCTCATATCGGTTTTATTTGCTTAAAGTTATTTTGATTAATAATTTGGTTGTATGCGATTGTATTTGATTAGTTATTTTTCGATTATCTTGTGACTCTTGAGAGCAGCTTTCGGAAGAGTCATGGGGACCTAACTTTATGAAGCGTTATAGTTGAGCGATTTATTGCATTTAAGTGAGGTATCATGGTATTTGTGCATTATTTGCATTTCCAGCAATCTTATGGTGGCATATGGCATGTTGAGCTTCGTTCTTTCGAGTTCTATGTCATTTGGTACTCGTTATTGTTCCATGTTTCTAGTTCTACATGTTGCTTGTTTCTTAGGAGCCTCGAGGTCTGTCTCGTAATAACTATAACTTCTTGTTGTGACAAATTGCCATTAGATGCTATGATTGGCATACATATTATCTGATGGTTGATAAGCATATGACATCTTACCCACCGAATATTATGTTGTCGTTATATTATTGACCTTATTTTGCGGGCTATGGTGTCCATATTTATTTTGCTATTTTGGTTTGACATTTGGTTAAGTTTCTAGGTGTTTTGTTTTCGTTTTGGTTTTCCTAATGCTTGCACTATTTCATAATAAATGGATTTGCTTCTTTCTTGTACATTATCTCGACTTTTCTGGTTCTTTATTCATAATTTACTCCATGGCTTGAGGATCTTCATTAAGCCTTTGGTGGGGTTACTTAACTTTATTATCTTTGGTCATGAGTTTCTCGGCTTACTTGTTCCATTATGTTGTGATGAATTTATTTTAAGAGGACATGCATTTGTTTTAGCTACATCAAGTATCTCATCGAGCATTGGTCCACACCTAGGTTTTTCATTATTGTATTGTTCATTTCCATTCTTAGAGCCTTTGTTGTGCCAATCATCACACATGTTAGACTCATTGTTGTTTTCATGTGCTTGGTAGATCTCTATTAACTAATACATTTTGCCATTCTATGTTTTTCCGTTGCCGTCTTTTTGTTTTAAGGTCGGGTATCTAGAATGGGCTTGGTTTCAGAAAGGAGCCATATATTTTCTTGGTTTCAAATTTGGCACTACATTATTATCGATACATCGTGATCGAGGGTCCTTTGGTTCCTCTATGTCCATTGTCCAGTTTACGTGTTCGATTGCTTTGCCTCCACTTCCCTAATATTAGCTTACTTTTGTTCCATTGATGCGGTTATTCCTTATATTTGTCATGTTAGTCTTTTTGGTGGACTATTTTATTCTATTTGTTCATAGTCGCATGTGGACTATTTGCTTGCTCTATTCGTTCTATCTGCTCTAGTTGCATTTTATATTGCGGTCCCTTTTTGTACCTTAGCATGCTTATGATATTCCACTTGTTTCTTAAATTTGTAGACTCGCGGCTGCTTTTTTGTCATGTTATTCTTTTGTTCCTTTAGTTCCATTTATCACGAAATTAGCCTTTTATGCCATGGCTCCGATCCCACTCCCTTATTTGATTTAGCGGTTCATCTTTTCAAGCGGCTCCTTGTGCTTACGTTCAAAGAAGTTCAAATTTAGTTCCATTGTTGCTCATAAGTCTCTTTTGTGGTATAATCCGCGGTGCCTTAGTGCTCATTGGCCTAACATATCCTTTAGATATGTTGGTCTTTCCTAGTTCTATCGTTCCTTTCATTATTGTAGTTGGGGGCTCACGGTAGCCGATGACATTGGCTCTTGGATGATTTATTATGCGTCATCTCGGTCTTAGTGATTTTTCTTGGTTGTTCCTACCCTTGGTTAATTTCGTTAGATCATTCTTGAGTGAAATGCACTCTTTGCGGGTTTACCATTTCTTTCTCTTTCAGATTTCTGGAGTTGTCTCTATTCTTCTACTATATAGTTGATGTCATGTAGGTAGGGTACTAATGCATGACTTTCATTGCCTTACGATAGAGTTTGATAGGAAGTCACCGGGGTTATACTTTATATTTGCTATCAATGTTGGTATCTCGCGACTTGATTGGTCCTTTGAATTAAAATTTATTTTCCCGAAGGATATGATTCGATTACAATAGCCCCTCAAAGTTGTTCCATAGATTGTCATTTTCTCTTGCTTTTTTAGGTTCAGCGCATCAATTGCTCTACTCCATGTTGGTTCATTTTTTGTTGCTTCCGAGGGTCTCATTGATCACATTAAACTGCTATGTTGTTCTGTTGCTCCTATTCTATTCTATTCTATTAGATTTGATAATTCTTGACGTATTTTTTTTTTTCTCATTTACACTCTGTCATTTGTGACGATTCGTTTAGTTGTCGTTGTTATGGCTAATTGTGCTATTAGTACTATAGCTTCTGATTCAATCTATCTTTTTCCCGCGTTAAGATTTTTAGTTTGCCTCTTTGATCTCTCGTCCCACTTTATGTCTTGTTTCTAGTTTGCATATTGCATTCTTTTGTTCCTTTCTTTTGTCCCTTTTGTGTTTCCTTTGTTTGTTAGTCTTGGTTTCTCAATTAGTGCTTCTATGGTTCATTTTTAAGGTTTGCCCTAGAGCAAACCCTTGTTTATAATGGGTTTTGGCATATCCTAGGTATATGCTTCTACAGAGATATCCCTAGGATATCTTTGGTATTTGCTCCAAACCTCGTATTATTTCCTGTAAACTCTCCGTCGGTGGTAAATGGATCACTTAGATGTTCCAGCCAGAAGTTGTGGCGAGGCCAGTTAAGTGAGGCCAGGCTCAATCCGTGCAGCTGCTTGTTGAGAAACAATATGAGGCCATGCTCAGCTGGGAGGCAGCTTCAAGCTCGTGTTTGATAGCCAAAGCAAAACACGCGACTATCGCCGATAATTTAGGGCTAAACTTAGCTGTTGGCGATTTTTAGCACATTTTCAAAATAATTTGAAAACAAGTAAAATGGAAAAAATTGGGAAAAAATAATAATTTTAGCTTAACTTTTTTAGGAATTGCACCAACCTTGGAATCTTTAGCCAAATGAAAGTAAAGAGAGAGTGAAATTTTTGTGATACGAAAAGCTAAACCATAGAAACTTTTAGAGATGAATTTGGCCGGTTGGTAACATCATTTCTAATTTATATGAAATATAGGATTAGTAATTTAGTTTCTAGCATTATGAATTAATTTGAGTCCCTGGAGCTTTGCTAGTTAGCATTATTTTAGAATTTTTCTGAAGAAAATGGCTAAAATAAATGGAATATATTGAAGAAAAGTATGGTAATTTGGCTTAATATTTCACATTGGACATACCACCATAGAAATTTTGGGTTGATGTTTGGGTTAGTTTAGCTCGCCTTCAAAAGTATGAGAGGAAAAATGTTAGTAGAGTTTAGCTAAGCAAATGAGGAAAGTTTTGGGATTAATATCTAGCAAGAACAAAGTCATTACTAATAAAGAAATATCACGATTAGTAATTTATTCCTGCTGACTATGGCAACCCAACCTCGATTCGTGATTGAACTCAGGGGTTCGCACTTGCATCCGGATCTTAAATATTTGCTACATCTCTTCATCTCTTCCATCTCTGTAAGTACATTATTTTCTTTCGGCGAGAATCTGAGATGATGAATGTGGGCGCATACATTGAAGCTGTTTTGCCGCCGATCATCGAACTTATGGTAATTTGGATACCTCCCTATTTTTCCTCGAGGGTGCAACACCTACATCCCTAGGCGTCTTCGCTATTGGAACAAGCTTTTGTTGCTTTCCGGTGCTCCCTTCCGGGTTTTGGAGCGTAGCTAGTCTTTCAAGAAGTGCGTACACCATATCCATGGGCCCTCCATCAAAGAATCAGAATAACTCCGACCCTAGAGTAAAATAGCGGCCCATCTTGAGGCTGCGGTCTTACATAACCCACCTCTTCACTTGCTCACAAAATACCTAGCATAAATTTCAGAGACGGGGAATCTCTTATTCCGCAGTGAAGATTTAAAAGAAGAAGGTAAATGGCGGGCTAACGTCAACCAGACGAGAGAAAACTTATCTGTTGCACTTGAGGTTCATAGCAGGTTACAATTTGCCTTCCTTCACGGTTAGTTAGGTTGAAGCGGTGTAGTTAGTTAAACAATTAGTCCTTCTGCCAAGGCGGGTAAGGGCTATTCTTCTATGATCTTGCATAGGCGAAATTTGCCGATGATGGAGCCTCATAAGCTTATTTTGTCTCGGTACCTTGATTTTGGTGGGATAAAGGAATTATGATTTTTAGATATTAACGAGCCATGTGAATTGGAACATAGGAAACTATTTGGCTAAAAGATTAGTCCATTGAAGGACTGCGGTTGTTCATTACAAACCTATTGTTTTTTCATCTACTTGCGTTATTTATGCATTTGGCATGCAATCTCTTAGAGGACACTAAATTTCTTTCTTCCCATCTTTTTAGTTTTAATACAACTAATGGCTTAATTAGATGCTTAGCCCATTTTCGGATTACTACATGTCTACAAGTGTTCACTACATGTCTACAAGTGTTCCGTGGATATTAAAAGAGTTTGTTAACCTTATTATTACCACCCTTATTTACGTAGGAATTATGCATTTAGCGAATTGAAAGCTACTTTCGGTGGATAAGAATCTGATGCAAGTTTTCATTAAAGCGATTATTGCCAAGACAAGACAAACATTACATTTCGCGTATGATTTAATGCCATGTTATATGCATCCAAGTCAAACATGTCAAGTCAAATGATACGCGGATGTTTTCTTCACTTGAGCATTAATAAATACAAAACTAATTCCGACATTTGATTTTGTTGTGCCATTGGTGCTAAGACAACCCTTTGTGTTTCTTTATTCTTGAGACCGGTGATTGCGGTTCGCGAGGAATGCACATGAACAATCCCACTCTCCACACCTTTAGTTACATGTGTTTTCACTGGGCATTGGGGGCTTACTTATACAATGGAGTCTATATCCTTGTGAGTATTTCATTTTTAAAAACATAGCGTTAAGCAAATCCACGAAATGCAAAATTTAGGTTGTCTCCTTAAACCCAGCAATTTAGCGATGCATTTTATTGTGCGTTTGCTGCCTCCCTTAAATGGCATTTGCATGATGGTTTTGTAGCATGTTTGTTACCAAGCTATGAGATGTCTGCTGCAAAGCGGCATTGATATCTTGAGGGAATAGCATGGTGATCCAGTTGCTTAAACAAAGGCTGGTTTGGAAGGGATGTGTTCCTGAATGGCTTTCTGTTTGATAAACAACCTGGAGCGTCAAATATCTATTTTGTGGAGTTTGGAAGAGCTAGCAATACCATGATATTTGATATCTAACCGGGAACCAGCGGTCAAATCATAAAAAGGATGTTGGCTTAGCCAGGGCTCAAACTTCAGTTTTTTATCATCATTTGATTAATTTATTGCTCTTGCATTGAAGTTATACTTGTTCACTTATGATCCTGCTCTCTTCGCTTCAATAATCTAAATAGGATCCTATGTAATTGCTAAATGATGTCACCGGATCCGGGATGCTTGTTGGAATATTTAAGGTTTTGTGTTAAAGCGATATATAAACGAGGTCCATTACCGTGGAGCTCCCAAAGTAATTGTTTTTTCCCTTATGTAGCCTGGAAACCTGCTATATTACATGTTTGCCATTGCTTTTAGTCGGCATACATTTCTCTAATTGGTTTTCGTTAATTACGTTAGCGAGGTTTAGCACCATTAAATTTGGCTTATCTATTAAAACCCATTACGTGATCTAGCAATACCAAAAATCATGATATCATGGAAGATGGTCACATTAAAGATGACAACAAGGCTCAAATTCAAGTTTTGATCATGATTTGATTAATTTGTGATCTTGCCATGAAGTTATACTTTTGAACGCCGGATTTTAGCTTTGTTTTGCTTTAAATAAGTAGATGGAATGCAAGTGTTACAGTGACAAAGTTGGATCGAGGTTAAGTCCACACGAGGTTAAGATCCACCGCGGGACCATAAAGAAGTATGGCCACAACCAAAGGGCAGTGAGAAAGCGGTGATTAACTTCATACCAACCTATGAACTTCGGACCAATCAGGAGCTCCCACTAAAGAGCTATACACCAAAGAAGGCGACCATGTGATCTGGGGATTTCTCCTTCGAGATCCATATGGCGTAAATTGCTTATATAGCTAATTCTCCCTTCACCTTTTCCCCCAAGACGCTACTAAAGGTGAAAACTGGCATATAAAGAGCATACACATTATAAAACCTCTTCCCCTCTTTAGGCATGGGTTGCACCCAAAGAGCCCTCCTGAGGGCACGCTTCACGTCATCCACGGTTTAGCCCGGTCAGTAACACCAAGTTAAGCTGCTAGTAGGTGGTCACGGTAACTTGTATTACATGTTAAGCCATTGGTTTTGGTTGAAATGCGTTTCGGTATAAGTTGGAAGTTATATTACATGTTTGCCATGAAAGCATGAACAATGTTGTTGCTTTTGTTGGATACATAGTTAATTAAGAAAATGGTTGAGTATATCCTTACGAATCAAAACAGATTTAAATAAAAGAATGCTTTTACATGGACAAAGTAATGTTATGGTGGTGCCTCAAAACTAGATTTTGCTCTCCCTCCTGCATTTCTACCATTGCTTCTCTTGGCGCAACCCGCCAGCATTTTCTCTCTTCAATACTTCTAATTTATGCTTTATTCTGCATTATCATTTATGTTTTAAACGTGTGAGTTTGCAGGGACTTTATTCACCTTTTAAGCCTTTACCTCCCCATCTAAACATAGAGACAACGATTTATTGGAGGTAGCGCATTTGAAATAAATAGCAAAGGGTACATTATGCGCTGACTTTTGGAAAGGTGTTGTAACCTGAAAATAAATTTGCTGCTATACATCTGGCGGAAAACTTTGCATCTATTTTCTATGGAATTGTATTTTTAGAGCCTCCACAAGCCACATGTTGAAATATGCATTTTTCACGAGCCCTTGGTTAACTTATTACTAGAAACCATCTGTTGCATAATGGATCAGTGTTAGTGATTAAAAATAAAATGCTCTAATGGTAACAAGCGTCATCACCTAGTCTTTTATAAAATTGTGGACCGCCATGAGGCAATGGGTCTTCAGAAAGATAAGGAATCTTGAAAGTTAATATTGATTGGAATATCAAAATTCTAAAAATCTGCGTCTAGTGATCTGCGTTACGGATTCTCGAACTGGTTAACTGCTTACCCTTTGTTGTTGGGCATTTTGCTTGCTAGTTCTTTGCCCATCATTCTTATTATTCATTTCTCATCATAGATGGATCTTTTTAAGTTTGAGGATCCAGCTTTACTTCAAATGGCAATATTAGGGTTCAAACCTTGGCAATGAGGCTCATATGGTTTGTTGGAGTTGTATAGTTAATTTATGATAGGAAATATATGTTTGTCTTTAATGTAAAAATGGTAACCATTCATTAATATAAAAAAATTAATAGAAAAGACATTGAACGTCAAAAATGTCTTAAAACGACGGTACCAAAATATAACATAATATAACGAGCTTGCAACATAAAATCCAGCAAAATCAGCGTGTGCGGGACATTTACGCCGGCGTTGTGGGCGTTTTCGAAACATGTTGCCGCGTTAAGTCGTAAAAAAGCGACATCATGTTCCAGCGTGAAACCTTGAGATAACAGCATTAGCACCAATGTAAAAGGACCTTTCACGGCGTCTTAAGAAGTTGCAAACCACGACGCACCTTCATTAAGTAAATAGCGTTTTATAAGTGTGAGAACAGGTATGACAACATGATACAGAAGCCCAGTGGGCGTCGCAAATGATGTTTTCTTAGCGGCGTGGCGGCGTCATGTGGCGTGACGAATCCTGAAGCGTCATTTACAGCGTCCATACAGCATCTTGATACATTTATAGCGGCGTCCACAACTGCTTATTGGTAGGCATGTGCCTCATCCTCGATTATGCATGCTATAGTTTGTCAATCCTCGCATGTTCATTGTCTTTGAAGGTAATACAATACAAGTAACACCAAAGGGGCTATAGAAAGAGGGATAATTTACGATGGTGCTCTTGAATAAACAATTTGAATGGCTGATTTTACAACATAATGATTTTTATTTTGAATGGCATATGCCTAACACGGGGGTTAGTTTGTTGTAGTACTTACACATTTATAGAACATAATGATTTTTATTTTAGGGGCCATTTATTACCTAAAAGAAGACTAGTTTATTTCACGAAATTACTTACACATTTATAGAACATAATGATTTTATTTTAGAGATGACATGCCTAACAAAACACTAGTTTATTTCTAGAAGTGTTATGCCAAAGAATAGGTCAACTTTAAGACTAAGTAGGGCCCTACCATGCTTTTTATTGTGTGTGTACGTGAGAGAGGGAGGGAGAGCTTTATTTAGCTATGGAGAGGAAGGGGTTGTAGTATGTGCATTGCATACATCTTGCATTTATTGGGTTTTACTTTTCTTGCGAGGTTGGAGTTAGGCTAGCCATCAGTAAACTTTCATTCCTCACATTCTCTGCTCTAATGGGCTTATCAGCATGCTATTTGCAATACTTCTTCAATCGCAGGAGGCATCAAATATTTCTTGAGACCAATTCCCATAAAGTCATCATATCCAGTATTCTATTGTCTAAATTGCTTAATTTGAATTGGTTATGAAAACATGACTTTGAACTATGATATAAGCCACTTCACCCTCAGATCATGGAGGGGGCAACCCTCCGTCTTAACTACCTTTGTTTGTTTTACTTACTTATTTTCTTCTTTATGTTCTTTTTTGGGGTCATTTTTACGTTTTACCTCTTTTGCTCCATCCAGTTCTTTTAGTTTTGTCTCCTTTGCTTATTCTTTAACCTCTTAGCGATCGCGCTTGGTTCATTTCTCTATCCATTTGCTTGATTCCTTTCATTGTCCCTTTCCTTTTAGTTTATTACTTACTCTTAGTACATCTTGGTTCTTTGCTCACTTTATTTGTCTGTTTGGCCTATAGTCAGATTTGGTTACTTTGTTCCTATTTATCCCATTGATTTGCATTGTGCCTCTCATCTCCCTCGATTCATTTTTGCTTCATTTTGCTCCACATATTCCGGCCCGTTCCTTTTTGCCCATTAATTTCAAGTTAGCTTTTGCCTTCCTTCTTTTTCTTTCGACTTTCTCTTGAGCTTTACATTCGGGGGCTGGTGCAAGATCCTTTTTCCATTTCTCTTGTTCCTTGGCTTATCAATCTTTGGACAAGGTTGTTTCTATTGTTGTGTCCGGGCTAGCGGCGGCTTGTCTTTTTGGCCCCTCATTGCTTTGAAACTTTATTTCTCTTGTTTCCCCGGAGATTTTAGGTGATGCAACCCTTTCCATGTTTCTTCCATTTTGTTCTAATGTGTACCACAGGTCCCCATGTTTATTTGGCTCTTCCTACTCCACTGGACCCTTCTTGGCGTTTCGTTTCCTTTGTCCTTCCCAAAGTGTTCCCATCTTTCCTTCTCCACTTTTAGGGGGTTATCAAAGTCTCCTTTGGGTTCTTCGGTCCTTGTCTTCCCATTGAGTCCCTTATGCTCTTTTTTCTCTTGCATATCGCTTTCTATTATGAAGGACTGTCGTAGCTTCTTTTGTGGGTTTATTCGCTCCATTTAGCATATGCTTCATACGCGGTAGCTCCGTTAGATATCTTTTCAGCGGTTTGGGTGGTAGAAATTTTTTGCATAGTGATCCGTCAGGTTTGGCATCATGGTATATGCATGTATCATGGTGTGGCTTTGTCGTCTTTTTCCTTGAGAACTTTTTACCTCTTTAAGTTCTTTTGATTTCACTCTTCTTAGGTTCCTTTTTTGCTTTCATTATTTTCTTGATTCTTATTACGTTATATACGTAGATTTAACTTCTTGAGCGCCATTTGGTTTTCTTCCTTTGTTATCACAGTTTATACGTTTCCTTTTTGTCCTTTCCTTTTTGGTTGTTGATTCTAAACCTCTTCAGCCGGTTTTAGTTTAATACGTTCTTTATTTGTCTTGTCTCCTTCGTTTGTAGTAATCTCTCCTCTTGGCTCGCCTTGATTCCATCTCAGGTTTTCCTTTGGCATCACGTTCGTTTCTTTGACCAGAAAGCCTTAGCCCGGCGTTCCTTCTTTGGTATCCCCTTGCTATTTGTTCTAATCACATCCTATCTTGCCCTCCCTAGCCTCTCTTAGTTTTTCATGTTTTACCCTCTAATTGTGTCTTCGGCTTCCTTCACTTCCTATTTTTCCACTACTTTCTTTTACTGCTTTCTTCCCTTTTACATTATTCCTCTAACGGAGTTAAGTCTACCTTCTCTTGGTGGTTGTTTTATACCTTTCTCCCATATCATTTTTTTCTATTCATTAACCTCTTCTGTGTTTTACTCTAGGTTTTTATCAAAGGTAGGTTCCTCTTCTTCGGCCGATATAGTGTGTTGTAGACCCATCCTAGGAATGCCATGGTTCTATTCTTGAGATGCAATAGAACCATCATTATGGATAGAGGCATCTAATCATCTCCCATATCATTTTCAACTATTTATAGGCCATTTTCCTCTCGGCTCTTTCATCGTTCTCTTGAGCTGCTATCTATTTAGGGCTTGTTCATTCGGTTTCCCACCTCACCCTCCACGTAGCGCTTTTGGTCATCTTTTAGGGAGAAGCTATACTAATAGAGTGCGTTATTGTGCCCCCTTATTTATTTATGTTTTTCGAGGCGTGGCGTTGTAGCCTCAGGGCAATATCAGTATTGTTAATTTTCACCGGTGTGGCGTTAGCCTCAGTGACACTAATCGGATGTTTTGTTTTAAATGCTATTTTCATAAGCGGTTCGATTAGTGCAGTGGTATTTCTTTCTTTCGGCGTGGCTCACGGCCTCACGAAGGCTTTATCATATTCTTTATATTGTGCGCTTGTACAGCCCTTGCTTGAAGTTCCTAACATTTTAATGGGTTATTCTCCGTTTCATACTTTCAATGCGAGGTTGCGTTTTGGGGATCTCTTGGTTGTCGGAAGATGTAGAGTCAAGCCTCCTTGGGGATGCCTGTCCGAGTTTGGTAACATTTCTCGGCTGATGTGGATTTGTAGAAGTCGAGGAGCTTCAACCATTATTATTGCTTCAACTTTGTCGAGGCCTCAACCATTGTGTGCTTCAACTTTGATGCAACATATTCAAGTTATCTCTATTTTATTTTGTTCGTAATTTCTATGGGGCTCTGCGATTGATTGTCTAGTTTTGAACATGTTCTATCCGGTATTTTTCAAAGATTTTTACCCTAATAGGGTTATCAATTGTGCTTCGATTGATTTGCAAAGCTCAATGGGAACACCACTTCACTTCGGCCCGATATAGTGTGTTTATGGAGCCCAACATTTGAATGTTTTATAAAGAAGCATGAACTCCAATGCTCGAATTTCTTTTCGATATATTCAATCCTTATAGATAATGAAATTGGTTATTTTGTCTTCAACTATCAAGGTTGTTATTAATTTTCTATTTTTTGAAATTTTATTGTTGCATTCAACACCAATGTAAGTAAGGTTCAAAGATTAGTTTGTATTGGAATTTTCACGAGGTGCAAGTTGTCACTATCTTTGCTTATTGAATTCTTCATGATGTTTTGTTGTTGGTAACTTGACCTATTACATAATGGAAGCCCTTGTAAGTCTGCCATTACGCCCGGTATATTTGAGATAAAATCTAATTCAAAGCTTGTCACTATGTATTTTGTGGTTTTGGATAAAATATATGCTTAAAGTCGATGCAAAGCTTGTCATAAACCATACTAAATCAATTCAAAGCATCCTTTATGTATTTGTGGTTTAGAGGGGTCAAATGCCAAAAGTCGATGCAAGCTTGTCATAAACATATCTTTTATCAACAAAGATGCTTGGTGTAGTTTTGACACAATATGTAATTCGAAGCTTGTTACTACATATTTTGTAGTTTTAGCACAAATCATTCTTAAACTTAGTGTAAGCTTGTCATAAACCATAGTGGAACTCAACACAATGCTTGTTGATATTCTTGGCACTAAACTACTATTATATGCTTGATGCTAATTTGTCACAATACAGGTTACCAAACTTGTTGGAAACTCTACTAATTAATCAAAAAATTTAGTCACAATCTTGAATGAATGGTGAATCACCCGGTGACCAATGATGGCGTCTAATATAGTGTAGGGATTTTGACCATTTTAGGAATATTGAAGGTTCACATAGTGTCAAATTTTTGCCAATATGCTGAGTATAGCCCCCATTCTCTTGTAGTGTATTATTTTTTTCTAGTGACAACAAGCAAAACAAGAAGGGCAAAGGGTCATTATAGTCCATGGCTACCTAGCTCAGAAGGGACATGGCTCAAGAGAGTACTTGCCAATATGGATGTTGAAAATCTAAAGCGATCACGAGAACAAATCACCAGTGAATTCTGATCTAGCGAATCGAATTATATAATAGTTAGAGTAACCATAGAGGTATAAGAATGTCATTTTATACTTTATTCTAGAACATGATGTCTAGGTAGAAATGTTGTTTATAAGATTTGATGACCAAAGTTTAGAGACGCTTGAGTGCATTACTCTCATGCATTAAACAATGGATTAAAATTGCATATAATTTTTTTTAGTAAGAATTTGATGTACCTTAACGACATACATTTTACAAATTGGACATTATTTCACCTTGTATTTTTCGGATGTCATATATTGCTTTATGTCACGGATCAATAGGAAATCTGCTGAAATATATGCAAAGCTAGCTGTGACCATTGAACCATTGGATTAGAAATGGAAAATAAAGTAAACTAAAAGATACATTTCATTTCAATGAACAGATCCCTCAGCATTCTATATTCCAACATTCAAAATATGATGACCTTATAATGTACATGCATATCTCATGGTGGTATTTATAGCAAAAGTATTCCTGTAATACGAAAAAGCTCATCATAGAATTTGTTGACATTTAGCAAAGAAGTTCATAATTTGCTAAATATACTGAAAAAAGTGCATTGACATCATGGAGAAGCACTGCATTATATTCAAGGTATTCACAAAATTTGCATCCTTGAATACATACATTTTCAGAAAATTTAGACAAATCTAATCTTGACGAGTTGCATCTGCTTTTCGAATATTATTTATAAAGAAGAATGGACATGCAAAATCAGTATGCATGTTTCATCTCCATGAACAAGCTACGGTAGTTTGCTATTAATTTAACAATATGGATCTTTGGCAATCTAGGGTTTGATGGAAGATGGACATACATATAGAATTATTTTATAATATAGGATAAGAAGAGAACCATGGCATTCTAGGGAAAGGGTCCTTGTGTACAAAACAACATCAACACAAAGAGGAACCACATAAACTCAATCCACATGGTGAGGACGCTATGGGAGGCGGTGGGAGTCTTCCTTATCCTTTATTAAATTTATTTATTAATATGCATGAACCTAAGCCCTAGATTGGTAATTTTGAGGATTATATCGAATGCGTGGGCATCATCTAAGCCCTTCGTATTGTGGTGTGGTTGCCTTCTCCGTCGACGGCCGCCATAGCCATCCCTCGTGCTAAGTCCTGCAGCGGCTTGGAGTGTTATTAGGCTAGAACTTCGAGATAGTTTTCTTAGTTTAGGTTATTGTTTGTGTGGAGTAGCATGCCTCCTCTTTGTCGGAAAATATGGATTTGGGGCATTTTTGAGGCTCTCCAGCTATAGTGGATTTAGCGTGATAATTGGAAACGGTGGACCCGATGGAGATGTAGAGCGCGAGGATCACGGAGCTCACTTTGATCTTTGAACATCGATTAGATTAAAGCTGAAGGGCGTCGCGAGGAGGCTTCGATCTTGCACAATAGCGACTATGGCATATGGCGCAAAAGGATTAAACGATTAATGGAAACGCTGCGGTAGGTATTGGGAGGGCTTCGCAAACTTAACTTTCTTCATCACTCGAAATCTTTGTTCCTGCATTTCAAGGGAATCTGCATTCATGGCTGCAAAGGGGATTATGTCATCTTGAGGTGGTATGCATCTTTGGTTATGGTAGTCAAAGAGGAGATGTTTAAATGATGGTGGTTTATTTTAGTAGGCTGAGCGATTGAGGTAAGATTTTTGGTTTATGTTTGCTTCAATTTCTTCTTCTTCCACTCCATTTCGAATTTTACATTGTAGCGATAATCTAACCCGAAGCGATTGGACCGCGATGCATTTGTTTATTAATTAGGCCCAAGAACATGCATTTCTT
This sequence comes from Isoetes taiwanensis, assembly GCA_021234155.1. Taxonomy (NCBI): domain Eukaryota; kingdom Viridiplantae; phylum Streptophyta; class Lycopodiopsida; order Isoetales; family Isoetaceae; genus Isoetes; species Isoetes taiwanensis. Next base: position 2,509,188 of record JAJEKV010000087.1, read on the forward strand.
TGTAGATCACATGCTTCTTAGATAGGAAGGCAAAAGCAAAGATAGATAGCTTGCTTTAGGTCCTTAAAGTTATTACGCATATTTGGCTATGGCTTTTGTGCCTTTGGGCCTTCCGGAGTAGGAAGCCTTCTAAGGCAAAATTTTATACAGCAAGTTTTATTGCAAAACCAGTTAGGTTTGTACTATGCCCGGTGGACCTGATGGCTCCTTGGAATTAAAGGAATAAGGGGATGAAGTCTGCATATGTTAGAAATTACCTCAAAAGAAGGTACGCAAAATACAAAAGAACTGACCAAAGGAAAGCATTGGAGATATTGCTTAGATTCACGGATGCTAATAATAGCGTGTCATACTTCTTCCTGAAGTTCAAGCTCTTTTTAATTCAGGAATATCCTAAGGAATTGCCGCCGGGTATCATGGTTGAGGCTGATATGAACTATTTGAGGCCATGTGTGGAACTGCCATAGGCAAGCCAGAAGAAAGAAAAGAAATAATAGCGACAGCGGATTTTCAAGTCTCATGTAAAATGGGTGTCTCCACCCGGTGCAATATGGAGTGAGCAAATGTGAGAAAATGGAAGTATTATTATTGCAGAAAAGGCTGGAATGGTTTTAAGGGCCAAGTGTAGGGATCCTTGCACTAGCACATCCTCACGGCCATAGTGTTAGAACTTTGAAGAAATGACTTCTATGTATTCAGGCTGCCTTTACTTAAAGGCTGATGGAAGGATTCTTAGTTGTTGATATTGGTGGTGGAACTATAGACCTTGCATCACATGAAAAAGTCAATGATATCTCGCTACAAGTTAGAAATAAATATGAATAGTGGAATATAGGTGGTGGAGCGTTTGTGGATGAACACTTGAAATTTGTGTGCCAAAAATTAGATGCTTAAAGCCGGTTTAGTCAAAAGAATCATACTATTGCCTTAGAGTTGCAGAGTTGGTGGCTTAATAGGAAATGTGGTTTCTTGGTCATCAAGTCTTCCATGGCCGATTCCATCTTTTACAACAGAGAGCAATTACTTGATAGCGATTGTGAACATCATTAAATAACAACAAGCTTACTATCGAACATTGTTAAATAACAGCATACTTCCTATCAATGCTATTGGCATAAAGCAACTTATTATCGAAATGCTATTGTATAAAGCAACTTATTATCGTTCTAGCTTATTATGAGATTATGATCCACAACAATATGCTCCTCATGCTTTTGAAACTTTATCACTTTTCATCAATAAAGATTTAAAAGCAATGTCATTGCAATTGAAAGTTCGTATTATAATAGATGTTAAATTTTCGAGTTTTGCACTTAGGTAGGGGATTAAATATTTTAATCAATCTCACGGTTCCCAAGGGTATGAGAGTGACATATACACGGAGATGTTGAAGTCTTTGTGAAGCGAAGTTGCATGATAGATATCAAGTTAGATATTTTAAATATTTGAAACCAATGCAATTTTCCATGTGTGCCTTTCCATGTCGTTTCTTAATTGATGTAGTCTTATGAGAACAATGTTACATATACAAAGTCATAGGTTATTGGGCAAACTAATTGAGGCAACACTTGACATTCCTAGAGTTCATATAGGTGTGGTTAACAAATTATTAGAGGCAACAACAACATTCTAAAGGTTCATATAGGTGTATTTGTATTTGTTGCCCAAACATTTACCAATAACGGGTATGGTCTAAACTATATCATATTGAATGTTGTGTGCATATTTAAGGCAAAGAACCTATAATATCTGATTACCTCACTTTACATATGCACACAACAATTACAAAAATAAAGAACTTCAGGCGAGCATATTTTGGGCATGCTCTCATTCGACCCCAAAATATTTGAACCCTCAACATATGCCCAACAGCGCTGGAGCATACATTAGTACTAGGTGAATGTAATGAATGTGAGATGAGGGCAAAACACCAACTCATGGGAGCAAACCATATGGGATGATACATGGCTGTTACGATCTTTGCGGTAACCCCGGCCCGGCGGATCAATCCATGCCAAGATCAATCCACATGCTTGGCGGGCCACAAAATCTGAAGGATTATGGCAAGCTCATACATCCGCGAGTAGGACTCGCGATGGTAAAGCGGTGCAGTAATGCGGCTTCAATGCAGCGTGAGTCTTTGGAATTTAGAAAGGAACATCTTTAGGATTTTCTATCGGGTTTAGCTTCAATGCAGTGTAGGAATTTGAAAGGGACACCTTTAAGTTCCTACCCTTTTAGCTTCTATGCTTTAGGGTTAGTATTATCCATTACATATGGCTCGATAGGATATTGCCATGTGGCAATGGAATTAAACTCATGTGTTACACTAGCATCTGCAATATGATGGTCTCTAGAATGGTTATTATTTATTAGATATTTGTGACATGTCACCACACTTGACAAATTACTAGTGACATGGTAGTATAATATATGTATTTATATAAATTATATTATTTTTGGAACATCACACATAAGTTGCACTAATATTGAGGTTAGATATTTGCATAGATATCTGGCCTACGTCCTGAATAAATTTTAAGTGGGGCATTTATCATATGTTATTAGGTTAGAAAGAATTGGTCATTGGTTTGATTTTCGGTGACAGCAATGCATGTCACGATGAGGTGATTAACATGACCATGGTAAAAGCGAGAGAGGACAAATAAAATTTGGGGAGAAAATGAGTGGATGCTCAATATTCATAGAAAGTTTAAAAGCTGCCCCTCCATTTGATTTGAATACTTTGCTTATAAATTGGTTAAGATATCGATCAGGGCCTCAGTTCGCCATTAAGGAAGGGGCGAGCCATTATATAAGAGCTCCTTTATAGGGACCGGTTATCGGCGTCTTCTCACAGCTGACTTTCTTCCTTCGTAGCTTCTTGTTTCACCGTTCCACTACACCTCTTTGTTTTCCGCTTCTTTTCAATGAATCTTCTCGATTTCCCTTTTTGTTTCTCCTTCTTTCAATGCATCTTCTTCTTCTTTTCCTTCAAAGCTTTTTCTTGCCATCGGATGTTTTGTTAGTTTCTATCTCCTTCGTCCTTGTGATATGATCACGATTATGATAAGGCATGCATGGTGAATTGATCAAATCCTTAGATTCATTACTTTCTTTACATTTAATGCCTTCGAGTTTACATGGCGGATTCATTAAAGGGATGATACAATATTCGCGGCTTATGTCGATTATATATCGAATTTCAACAATCTTCGTTGTTGTTTTGCGAGTTGAGCATTCTTAGGCGTCTTGTCGAATTTTCCTGATAATACAATGCGTTTTCGGTTGTTCTTTGATGCATTCAGTTATTATGGGCATCCCTCTACACAAGCCTGATCAATCGTTACATTTATCCGACCCTATGGAGTCGTCACGGCTTTTCCAACAAGCGAAAGGAGAACACCAGCGGCACTTTAGCCCGACATCTTCGTTCTTCTTCTCGGTGATTTCTTCACAATTTGCTCCATCGATTTAGGCTTCGAGACATAATCTAGCTCACGAGTGGTGCTTTTTGAATGGATTCCGCGATTGGGTCTTCTCTCTTTATGCATCGCGGTATTCCTCGAATTTCATCTGGTTGGCATCATATCAAACTTGCATTTGCATAGCTGCGGCGAATTTTACGCCTTCTTTTCTGCCGTGTATACCCGACCGTGCCCTTCTCACGCGGGTTTTCACCGCCTTAGATTAGCTTGCAAATGGGAGGCTTATCTTTGAGCCATCGTTTGTCACCGGGATGGTTCACAATATGATTGCATGCATGAAGAAATAACTTGTGTGCTTATGTGTTTCTTTCTTTGCTATGATTTGAAGAAATCATATATCGCCAATAAGGGCAAAGGAAGAAATGCGGATAACTGCGTTAATCTTCTTTTCTGAGATCTTGGTGATGGGCGAAATTTGAGAGCACACTTTCGATTTGTTGTTGCTTATCTTTGGCAGAAAGTGCACTTTCAAAAGCAACAAAATTTGTTTTCGTCTTTTGTCTCTGAGGATCTGGTATTCAAGATTCGCATGGCATCTCGAACCTACAAGACAAGACTTCGTGAAGAATTTCAGCGAGTATGGCGGTTTAGCGAAGATAGTTCACCAGTTAAGAACATGGATATACCCGGCATGCTTATCCGCCGAGGAGGAAATTTTGATGGCGAGACCATCTCTCCTTTGTTATCCTGAGACACCTTTTTGGCTCCGCGATCACTTTGCTCTACGCTTCTTTTGCGCCCATCCTAATCTACGGCGATTGATCAGCGCTTTCTCCATTCAGATTGCCTTCACCGGTGCTTCAAATGGCTCCGGCGAACCCGGTAGCGACTAAAGAATTCGCCTAAGCCCGAACCAGCCCGGTTCGCCCGGTGAACGCACCCGATGTGGCGGGGAGCATTGCGGGGAGGCGGGAATACTGCGTGGCATCGACTACGGGTTAAGCCAAAGCGAACTAAATCATGTGATTTTGCCACATCACGTGTGTGGCGACACAGGACTGGAGCCACCCAGCATTTAATAGCCCATAGGGTTAAGCTCGACCGTGGAGGGCCACTAGATTCTAAGACAGCGATTACCACCTATGAAGCCGCATTACCACGCAATAAATGCCCCATGCCCGGGTTAAGCCCAGAACCCGCCGGCCGGAGGGCCACTAAATGTTATCCAGTCCACTTGCAATAAATGCCTAATAAGATTAAGCTAAGCGACCAGCGGCGAGGGGCAAACTATGACATTAGGCCATTATGGAATATCCATATATGGAAAGAAGGCAAATGATTTTCCACATCCGGTCTTAAGAATACTTGCACCATCGAGGAGAAGCGAGGATCCATCTGCGGCGATTACTTGATAGAAGGGGCACCTTGCCATGAGCATCACGCATCAATTTGCCACACTTTTGCCTCAAAATCTGCTAAAAGCGGAAATTTTGCTCTTTTCAACGCTTTACCATGTTAAGTAAAGAGGCCTCCGTGACTCTATCATAAAGCACAAATGCGAAATCAGCCTCGAGATCCCTCCCCGCAACTTGATGGGCGGAAATGGAATACCGATCTCAGCGAACTTTTATAAGCTTCCATAACTCACGGTAACCTCATTTGCAGCCTTGCGAGGGAGGCCATGTGCTGCCTTAATCCGGACAAATTTCGAGCATTCCCTCAGATCTGGGGATCTTATTATCCTCTGACCCCAAACATCACGCAAGAAAGAAGGCTTTTGGTTATGGGCTTCTTTTCAGAAGGGGAACAACGAGGGGAGCAAAAACTTAAGTACCTTAGTAGGAGAAATCTTAGGCTCATCGCGAGTAAACTGGAGCAAAAGAGCGATCAAAGTACCTGAAGCGAGAATCTTGGATATGCATGGCGGAAAGCTTACACAAGCTCACGAGCCAGTTTTCTTCGAATCGAGGGCTTTTACAGCGCCGGAGGGCTAAAGCTCCTCACGGAGCTTCGATCAAAGATCCACAGCTGGTAAAAAGGCGAGCAAACATGTTGATATTTTCAAAGCTAAAACACCGATCTGAGAACTCGGCGATGAATCACGACTCAAAGATTATCTAAAAATGCGATCATGCGATTAAGGAAGCAAATCCCTTTGAAGGATTAAAACCCACGGCCAGAACAAAATTGAAGAACAAAGATCGACAAAGCGAAGAGCGGCGAGCCAGTAGCGACTCTTAGGACTGCCTGTCGCGACCACAAGCCACTGCGGTAGCACGCGAATGCAGTCGACCCGGGGTTAAGCCAAAGCGAACCGGTGGAATCCCCTACTGACACATAACCATCACGATTCACGCCATGCCTCGACCTCACGACTTTGCAACGAATTTCACGCCATGCGGGGGTTAAGCTAGCGAGCGATGAGCGCCGGAATCCGTCCGCGCCCGGTGCCTCACAGGTGCATCACATACATGCACGCCACAAACCCACGGGTTTAGGTTAGCCCAGCGAACCGGTAAGACTCTGCCAGCGGTAAGGTTAATGCGGCGGCTATCCGCCCGCACGTCGTCAGCCCGGGTTAAACTGAATCCGGCCAGGTTAAGCCATGAATTACCGGGTTAGCTGCGGCGAACCCGATTGGTCACCGAACTTGGTTCGGGGGCAATGAAAGTCGCAGCGTTACTTCTTCATGGGGGGTTCACGTTCATCCGTTATCCCTCCTAGTTTGTTTCTTTTTAACTCTCACAAACTTATTTTTAATTGTTTAAACTTCGTTCGTTTGGGTAGAATACCTCGATCCTGCATGCTTCACCTCGATTACTTGCCCTTCTTCATCTTTCAAGGTTTGTGTTTCCTTCCGCGATTTGTGTTTTCCAATTTTTTCCATTTAGATGTTGAATGGGGAACTTGTTTAGAGTGGCTCACGGGTTAGATCATCGCCAGCCCTCTTAACCATATACATTTCCTTTGCTAACAATTTTATTGACCATTGTTCAAATTAGTTTTATGTTAGGTGCCTACATAATTATTCTTTCGACCATTGTTCATGGGATTAGGTTTGGTATTTGCATTTAATTATAGGTTTGGCATCTCATCATTCTCATTTTGTGCTGCTGGAACCTTGACTCTATGAGTATGCATGATCATTTTACTTAATATTCATTGGATCTATAATTTGTCCTAGTTCATCCTCGAACTTTCTACGGCATTTGTTCCTCTTTTCAACACCCTACGTTCTCAAACCATTGCATTCATGCATCAAGTTGGTTCTTCTTTTTGTGATTGCAACCCATCTTTATTTCTTCTCCATGTAGCTTGTGTTGCTTGATATTGAACCTCACTAATCCAAAGCTTTTTGGGGTTTAAGTGTTCCTTTTAACTCTTGTGGTGCTCTTATTTCTCAGGTCCATTGTTTGTGCTCGAGATTGAGTTGACAATGCCGCATTTTATTAGTCTGGAGCGCAGTAGTATTTGGTCTTTAACAGGCATCATCATTTTTCTCGAGGGGTATAGTTTGGGTTGCCTTGTCTTCAAGTTAACTAATCCCGTACTACATTAAAGTTTTAACTTTATTCAATTCATAGCCATTCTTGCCTCTTGAGATACAATTCCTGTACTAGAGTTATTTTCCACTTTGGAGTTTTCTTCTAGTAATTTGGTTTTGAACAAAAGTGTTGCTTAAGCCCGATTTTCTACCCTCGGGTGTATCTTATTATATTCTTTTGAGTTAAAGCGTATCTTGGGTCATTGTCTTTGGAATCATTTTTATCATCCTATATTGACTTTACCAATTTGCTTAGATCTGAGGCATCTCTTTCTACATAGTTTTTACTCTATTGGACCTAGATTTCTGACTTCAAAAATTCACATTGACTTCTCTGAATGGGATGTGCCATCTGTTCCTTTTTCCCATGTTTTCAAGGTGGTTTCACGTCAATTTGGGACACTTTCTTGGTCGAATATAGTTGTTTCATTCCATGTATCTATGGTTTTCAACATGGTCCTTAGATATTTGTTACAAGTGCCTTTGCTAATACATTGTTTTCTTTTTTAATCCGTTGTTTTGTGTGACCTCGTTGCATCCACCTTATCTTAGTTTTCTTGACTTTGCATCTCCTCTACCTCCTTGGCCATAACTCCCTTTGACTTAGCTCACACTTTTGATCTTTTCACGGGTGAGCATCGTAAATCTTAATTTTCATTTTCACCCTCTCTTTTGCTAGATCCACTCCATCTTCGATATTCAATTGATCTTCTAGGTAGAACATCTTGTTTTGGTTCAAAGTCATCCTTCTAACCCTCCGGTTTGACTATGACTTTAATTAATAACATTTTTGTGTTTAGCCTTTTTTCATTTTAAGTCTGAAAATATTGCTTCTCAATTTTTATGCCTTTGACCTCAACCTCGACTTCGAGGGGTTCATTTTGCCATATAGCAGCCTTTACCCTATGCCTCAGCAATGATACATTATCGGCTCCTTATCTTCACCATTAGTTTGTTAACATGCCATATATCTACCGATAACCGGCTCTCATTTCTTAACTTATACTTATTCGTTTGTGAGTATTCGCCAGACCTTTTTCTTTCAACTTGAAGTTTTGAACTCCTATTCTAGACTATGTAGCGATGATATATGTCCTAGGTTTTTCTCAATTGGGTGTCATATAGTTTTCCACACAATTTGTTTTTGCTCGATTTCTATTTTTCAACTAGCATTGAAGTGCGATTTTGCAATCGTTATTTCTTGAATCCTTCATTCATCATAGCAATCGTCGTCTTCTTACTCTTCCATTTGTCCTCGAGAACCAGACCCTTTCATATCGCGGCGGAGATTTTTTCACGTTCTTAGGGAACCTCGAAGGTGTGCTATTGTTTATTGTTTTCATTTGGGACATGGACTTTTTTAGCTCCTTTTGTTCAAAGTTATTTGTGATGTATTTGGTAGTAGCGTTACATTGTCGCGTTCATTATGTCATTTGGGTGATTTGTCAATGTTCCTCCGATTCTGATTTTTGATGCTATTGACATGGGTTGTATGTTGCAATTTTGAGGCTATATCTTTGTGGACATGTATGGGTGTACCTTATGAACATTGAGTTTGAGTATCGAGGGAGCATGCCTTCTTTCCTTTGATGAGCTTCACGCCAGCATTTTCTTAGTTCTTTGCTAAGCCACCGTTCTTTGTTTTCCTATATTACGGGTCTCATGTGCTTCTCTTCGATTTGATCTATATTTGGCTTCTTCACATGTTGCATTGCATACTTCTTTTTACATTTTCTATTGGTTCACCGGTCATTGGCTCTTCAAGTTTGTTTCTCGTAATTTTCCATATATGCGTAATGTTGGATTGTCATTTTTTGGAGTGAAGTTTAGAGTGGATTTGTCTAGTATCCGTTTGTTTGTTCGCGAGTTCTTGTTAGGTTTTTCTTTGTTGGACATTTGCTTCGCCGTTTCACTTGGTCTTAAAGAAACATTTCCTTTGTTGCATACATGGTACTCGACCTCTTGATATGTTATATTATTTATGTCATCTCTAGATATGCCCATTTATTTGTCCAGTAAAAGTTTTAATGTTCATCTGCGAGTTGTTTTATTTTGTATCGCATTTCCACGCAGGCCCAGCATACGCCATTTCGATACCTCATTCAGAACCGCGGTGCCGGTGGCAATTGGGCCACTCCATGCTCAATTTTTTTGTAGCTCCATGGATAGCTTTACTACTAATATGTCCTTCAAATTCGTCATTGTGTTTTGATTCACTATCATTCGCCGTTGTTTTTCTCGCGGTCTTATGTATGACACTCACTTTATTAATGAATTTATCTTTTACCTAGCCATTATGTTTTCATTTGTCCTTTTACCATATAGGCGGACCTCCTTGCCCTCCACCCCCACCTTGGCATTTTGACCTCCATCTCTTCCTTTTCATTGGCCCTAGCGTCACTTTTGACTAGTTAAGCCTCATTTTTGTTTTGCTACTAACATGTCCCTTCCTTATAGTCATTGTGTTTTTGATTCATTTATCATGTCCATTACTTTTTTTGCTTTCTTATTTCCAGACCATCGTTTCATTTGTCGCTTTTTCTACTATATGGCTCACCTCCTTGCACTCCACCGCGACCTCGCTTGGACTATCCATCTTCTCTTTTTCATTGGCCATAACCTTTATTTGACTGCTTAAGCCTCATTTTTGCGATTTCGCGTGATTTTGTCTCTCTTAGCGAGTCCTTAGGTGCAATAAGCTTCACTCACAATCGTAACATTACACATACTCATTTGTGTTTTCATTTCCTTTAACATGTTCATTCCCTCATTTGCTTTCTTGTCGGCTATCTGTCCTGGCCTAAACAATAACAATATGTCCTGCTCTCATACGCCATGGCTAACCTCCTCGCTCCTCTCGGTGACCTTGCCAGCTGTTGACTTTTCGTTCCTCGGCGGTGGCGGCACCGAGTTCCACATGATCATTTCGTGCTCTGATCGGCATCGTCTTTTCACTCTGCATTTCGATGCTTCATGACCCAGACTCAACCTTGGAGGTTTAAGCGTGGGCTTATAGTTAGGAAGTTCTCGGTAGTCGGCGGTTTGTCAATCTCTTCGCGAGTCCTTCGAGAATCATCGATCGAACCCTCGGATCGCCATTAAAGGAGGACGAGAGCTCCATCATAAGAGCTCCTCGCCGGGGACGGTTATCGGCGTCTTCTCCGCGTGGCTTTCTTCCCTCACCGTGGCTTCCTCCTTCGCCCTGCACCGATTGGGGGCCTATTTCATTTTGTGTTTTGGGCCATGCACTTTAATTTGTTATTTCACTTTGAATTTTGCTATAATAATAATGTTTTGCATCAACATCATCGCGGATTTTTAAGTATGTTATTTTTCCACGGATTTAGGTGGCAGCTTTCCTCCTTCAATTGATGCTATCTCCAAGATTTGTGGCTAATAATGCTCCACTTGTGAGGGTGATGCTATTTATTTACTTAGCCAGGGGTGGCTATTTATTTCCACCTTGAGGGTGATGCTATTTATTTCCACCAACCAGGGGTGGCCTTTATTTATTTCCACCTTGAGGGTGGCGCATAGTTGGTTTCCGCAGTTGGTGATGCTTCTCCACCTTTTAGGTGATGCTCTCTATGTTTACGATGTGATCTTCTTTTAGGTTTTACTTATTGATTGTCGCGGCTTGCCTCGTCCACGCCATGCATGTTTGTTTTCTAACCATTCCGCGGGTATTTTAGGCTTCTTTTGTTGCTGCGGGTTTCCACCGTCTTAAGGGTCCTGCTTTTCTTGGCTTAAGCCATCGACCGAATCTCCCTTGGTATCTCAGGGCAAGCATTCAAAGGTTGGTGGTATTTTCTCATTAGGGTTTTCCTCGAAACCCAGAAAGAGCGAGGTTTTTATCGGAAGTGAGGCGATTAAGCCATTACCCTTCTATTATGCATTGTTTTCAGGTGGCAGATATTGTTATCGGTGATTTTTGTCATCTCTTCGCGGGAGTCCCTTCCGAATCTTATATTTATTGCAAAGGAATACCCATTCAAAGTTCTCTTTGAAGCTTGTGAACAAATCGAGCGATTGCATTGATCGATTCTCTCGGTAGTATTAATTCAATATTTGATATATTGGATTCTTTTAAAGTTAGTTACCTTCTTTCAATGTTGGTACTAGCTTAACATTGTGATCTTATGTTAACTTTATCCTAGTTAAATTATTGGTTCTAATGCATTAGCTCATTTATTCACAATCTATGCTTGGAAACTTGAAGACAAAATGGAGTTACATCAGAATTATTAGTTTTAACATCCATTATGTGCTAGGTAACGCGAGATTGAGATGTTTTCAACCGATAAACCAGCGGACAAAATGATATGAGGGAGCATTAGTAGCTAAGCGGCACCAACACTTTTCCTTAGGATCACCAGGCCAAAAACCTCAAAATCCAATCGACTACCAAAGCGTAAAATGGTGGTTGGTAGAAAATTCGGCCTTGATTGTCGTGATGATTCTAGCAAAGCGGGAGAGAGGAATTCTTGCAGCGAAGTTTTACTTCTTGATCCATGGCCCGTGTCTACGCTATCAAGGCAGGGCTTCGAAATAAGCTAAATCAGGAGCATATTTTTGTATATATTTTACATCTGATCAAAATTTCATTGTATTTTTCACGCTTTTTATTTTTTATTCCTTTTTACCTTAATTTATTTGCAATTCATCTATATGATAGCGAACTATGATACAATTAGTAATAAGCATGATGGATGACCATTGATAAAAGCAAATTCATTAGTATAAAATTACAATTTGTATGTGATAACTATGATTAAATTTTTGTTACACTTCGATAATAGCGAAAAGCGATGTTTCTAAAATGTTATTTTCAACTAACGAGGATTTTAAATTGATTTTTTCGTTGGTAATGCATGACAAAATTACCTTTTGTAAGGCAAATAAAAAATACCCACTAATGTATTTTTACCGTTACAAAAGCATTGACAAGTTATATTCTATTAGTGACATTTGGTTTCATCAATGTATGTTTCAACAATTTCTAGTACCTTGTTAGAGTTTATTGGCTGAATCCATTGGGTTAGCAACTAAAGAATCTTGTGTTCAAGTCTGCAGGGGAGTTCATCGGATGTCCTGGGGCGTTGCCAATATGGTATGAAATAAAAGTAATACTATCTATTTGGTGGATTCTTATCTATCACATCTATTAATCCTATTTGGTGGTTGTCTCAAAGGGGCATATGAGATTTGGTGGTGGTGGTTGTCCCTCAGGTGCTTGATTCTAGAGGGAAAAATCCTGCGGAATGAGAAGGTGGATGGAACCCTTGGCTTAATTCTAGGGGAAAATCGCGGAGTTAATTTGGATGCCCCCAACCATCTTTGCAGTAAAATGTAAAGTCCTTCAAAGATCACACATTGTATGGATTTGTGATTAAAGCCCTCGGTGGCCCCATTCACTTTCACCGGTTCCATTACTTTGGAAATACAAAGGCGGGTCCACGGGGTGAAATAATGCTTAAAACGGTAAATATTGATTTTGCATGAAGGGAGTTGAATCGATCCCTTTGATATCTGGATTTTTTCCTTCCCACTTCATCTCATTGGGCATTATAATCCAGCTTCAAATTAGCCATTTCTTTACCTTTGCACACTCTACGCCACACAATTAATGAGATGAAATCCTTCGAGGAGTGCTTCAACCCAGCTTGTAGCCCATCAGTTTAGGCTTTAATTTGGGATTAATCTTCGACCTTTGGTGCTTTCGAATGATGGATTCCCTTCAAAAAGTCACGCGATGATAGGCGACGAATGAGTAATATCGAGCAAGTTTTCTCCGTGGAAGAGATAAGCGAGACCAAAAAGACCTTCAACAATCTAAGAATCCAGTTTTATCGCGAGATTGTGGCTTGATTTTTGGTGCTAAGGGCTAGATAAAGTCGATTACAAGGCATCATGACCGGAAAAATGGCCGAGTCTGACCTCGGACTTTCTGGCCCACATAACCCTTTCGGCCATTTTGGCCGGGCCATAATGCCCTGCATGGCGTTATCGATATGCGTCCTTGGCTGAAGCATTTTGAGCCGCCATAGCGATTTAGCTCTTGGAAGGCGGGGGTATTGAGAAATTTGAGTATCTTCTTTGGGTACAGGTCCTGAGAACCTGAAATCTGCCATAGCCCTAAGGCAAGGCATTCAAAATTTGAAGATCATCTTTGGAAGGCGAGGGGGATGGAAGTACCAAAATGCAAAATGCAAATGCCATATCTTCAGGTATGTTGTAGCAACATTTCTATAGATAGCCTAAATTTAAAGAGAGATCAAATTGAGCATGTTAGTGATATCATTTTGAGTTTGCCACAAGGGAAAAGTCCTTCCTTGAAGGTGACCACAAGAATACTTCCTAAGGATATTCAAGAATGGCCAATGCCAAGCTTTGTTATCTAATATGTAATTGCTATAGGCAAGAGATCACGATTACATATTCTTAAATATTCTAGCGTCATCGGGGAAAAACTAGCAAAATCAAAGGATAAAAGAATGTCGAAAGTTTTCTTTCTTGTACAGCTTGATGATTTTGATTGACCAGTCAAAGTGTTCTTCACGGTTTGTGCTACTCTTTCGGCCGTGAGAGTTGCAAGAGGATTAGATGAATCTAATCTCAACCATCATTCAAGAGTGTTATGTCCGGTAACATTCGTGGCCCACTTTCATTATGAAACTGATAAGATTGTTATGTCCATAACAAGATGTTATAAGCCATAACACAAAGGCACTTAAAGGAAAACAATCACTATCGGTTTTCAACAATTTTCGATAGAAACCACTATAAAAAGGGATGTTATAAGTGGGTTATTGTATTGGAATAACCATTAGTAGTTACATGGCGTGGTTCTTATACATGTTTGTTACCATATTTAAGAACTATGGTTCTTTTAGGATAGTTTATTTGTTTGGCGAGAAGTTTGTCATAGATTTTATTGCTACTTTTAAAGTAGGTACATTCATTAGTAATGGAGACCATAAACCACTATTATTGATTTTGACTTTATTTATTTCGCGAGCCGAAGTGATATTCTTACAAAGTTACCTCACGTTAATTCATACTAGGCCATAAAATCACTAATAAATTACGACTTTGGTGTTGTTGTAAATTAAAGATGTTTCTGATACAGGAGTTACCTACATTATTTCAAATTAAAACTAACATTGATTCGACAATAGAAGTGCACTCACACTATCTCCCCGATTAGGGTTATTAAAAAAAAGGAAACCTACCAAATTTCATTTATGGAAACCCACTTCCAAATTCGGGGTAATAGGAAGGCTTTCGCTGACTGATAGGGTTTATAAAATTATATTTTTAGTTATCCAAAGGCGACCACCGTTAATTAATGTTTGCAATTAATTTTCCTCGTGACTCGATAAGAGCCTATTCAGAAAAGTAAGAATTTTTTTTCTTCCTCTTCCTCCGTGAATGGTCCGGTTTACTTCCCTTGCATGAGATTAGATTGAGTTGCTTGATCGTTGAGGGCCTTGATTAATGCGGATTCGGTCTTCAGTAGTGTTTCGGATGAGCTCTTGCTCTTGTTTGCGGAAAGATCCCCTTCCTATTTTCCCTTAAAGATCAAGCGAGAAAAGGGTTTCATCAAAACTTTCTTCTTGCTTTCCGTCCTTTTAGCGGCAAAAGAATTGGACGGAACATTTCTTGCCCAGGAATAGATTCTTGAAGACCAAGAAGCAAAGTTAGTGCCACATTTCATGTGATGTGATCGCGAGAGACTTATAGTAAGAAAATAAAAACAAAGAGATTCATAGTAAAGAAATTCATATAATCTTAAAGTTCAAAAGAGTTGATTCAAAATTCACGAAGCCGAGGTTACCATATGTAGTACATACGGATCACGATCTTTAAAAGAGCTCGAGTTTGTCGAGGGAAGAAAGGAATAGCGAGCATGAAGTATAGCATGCTTTTGAGATTTTCGGCTCGATTCCATCTTGGTAGCCTATAGCGATTTATTATCGCGGTTATTCTACGCATTAAGCGGCAAATTGTTAACCGGGAAAAATTGTCGGCTATGAAACCCTTCCAGGAAACCCTTCACCGGCTATGAAACCCTTCACCAAACTCACGATCCAATTCGGCTAATCCCGGAAAAACTTGCAAAGGGCGTTTATTCTTTGTAAGTGATAAGTTTCTCATTTTTGATAAATAGGATCATTTTACGAAAAATAGCTAGCGGCCCGAGCACAAAGGATTTTTCATGGCGCCCGGACCAGGAAGCCATAGGCTATCTTGACGCTCACGATCTTGTTGAAAATTCTATAAACATTTAACGACAAAATCGCTTCTTTCCCCTTTCTTACCGCATCGATAAAAGCGGCACTATCTTCTTAGTTGCTCAAGCCCGATGATTTCATACAAATCCCTTAAGCTTCGTAGCCACAGAATGAAGCATTTAGCGAGTTAAAGGGCACGAATTAAGAAAATTTAACCCCAAAGGCGGATTCTTACGTAATGCGGCCAAAAGTGGGACCAATTAGCGGATCTTAGAATTTTTCTCAAAGCGGGGGCCTTCAATCCAACCCCAGTCAATGCATGGAGTCAATAAAGCAATTCTTGCTCTTCATGCTTTCGATTACCCGAATTCGCCATTGAATCATACTTTTGATTCTTATATTATTCTCACAAATTCGCATCTTCTTATGAGATACCACGGCAATCATTCTCTTCGCGAATGTGTCCCTTTTATTGATTTGGCTTCTTGTTAAAATCGGTTTATTGCCGGTTGGTAATAGAAATTAGTGGATTTGACCTTGGATTTAAGCTTCGTGTGGTACGATATCAAAGCTAATAAAGGTCTTCAACTTCGACGGGTAAGCCTTGAAAGCGAAGGAGGATTAGAATAATTTTCCATCTTGTCCGTATTATAGCTATGCATCACGATTAGGAGATAAACAATTGCATGTAATTCTTTGAAAAGAGTAGCTTAATTCGATTGAAATTTTGAATCCTTTTTATGTGAGATGCTTGAAGGTGGAAAACATTTATCAATTTATCAATTGGGCATCATGGAGTCCCTCTTGAGTTCTTATTTCCATTGGAAAATATTAGGACTTAACTTGGGTTTTGAGCGAAATCAAACCCAAACTTCTACATGTAACTTGTTTAAATGTTAATACAAAGCACTTGAGATTGAATTTTCTTGCATCTCTATTTCTTGTCATATGTAAATGATCATGGCAATAAGAAAAACACAGGGCTGTTCTCTAGCGAAATAGAAATTTGAATGAAATGTGAACTAAATATAAAGCGAATAGAAACCAAATGTGAACTAGCCAATTCATTTCACAATTATAGATTGTTTTGATGGGAAGTTCTTGTTTGTTCTCATTGTGCTCAAAGGAATTTGCTAAGGTAATTTTTTTTGTTGCATTGGTTTTTCTCATATGTTTCAAATGGAAATTACGTAGTACTGGTTCTTTTATGTGTTTTTAGATGCCGGATATGGGGAATTAGGGAGGCCGGTGAATGGCGCGAGTTCTGATCGATTAAGGACTTTTCGTAGGTTAGTCCCTGGAAAGAGTATAGCTTAGGGTTTAGGGTATAAGTTTAGAGTTGAAATCAGTAGTATGAGCTTATCACATTCTATCTTACTTCTATTGGTACATAGAAGCGTGAGTGTTAATCCCTTCGTCAATTTTTGTTTTGGTCCGCTTTTTTCTTTAGGAATGAGCTCCGCGGGCATTGGAGAATCACGTCAATTATTGATCCTGTCCACGGGAGGCTCCTACAAGATCAGGGAGAGATGGTTTTGTGGTATACGAGGGGTGCACACCTGCCTTCCCTCTGGACCGAGGGTAGTTTGGGGTTTAGGCATGGATGGCGAAGAAGCACCACATGAGCTGGCATGGGGAGTACCATGGGTGCCTCGACCTGCGATGGTGCTGCAGCGAGTCTCGTCAGGAACGAGGAGGATGATCACCGACACCGCGAGGGGAGAGGGGCATATGCGTGGTCGGGGATAGATGTGCCGAGGCCGAGTTTCTAGTGTCAGTGAGGAGACACACTTTGCAGTATGACTCCGCAGGAGCCGGGTTATTGGTAGTGGGAGGTCATTGGGGTCCTTCTCCGCGGGGAGGGTTAGCTCTGAGATACCCGCAGGGGGACCCGCGTTGGATGGGAATCTGATCGCGGTAGCTCACTGGGATTTCGTGATGAGGGGAGTCGAGGTCGGTTAAGCCGGACCGCAGGGTTAGGTTGGGAGGCGAGGAGGTATTGTTGAAGATGAGAGGCCATGCATATTGAGGGATGAGGCGATACAGGGGTTGGTAGGGAAGGAGGATGTAAGAAGGTAGCCGAAGTATGGATTGGTTCTTGCATGCCAGCGACCCGATTAGGGTTGCTGGTTCATCTAGCATTTGTTTGCCTCTATGCGTCATTCATGCCATCCATCTTGCGATGTGGACCTCGACTGAAGAGGAGGGGTGCCCATCCATGGCGCACTAGCATCGACCACTCAGCTTTGCTACACCTCTTTCTCCACCACCGTTCTTTTTCCCATACTCTAGTTCTCCCATGCGGTGTGGTCTTGTCACATCATATGTGTCACCATCGATTTCCATCTCGAAGTCTGACCATTCTTTCCTCGCTTGTTTCCAGCCTACTCTTCTCTTTGTAGCATCAGGTACCACCACCCCTTCCGTTGCCATGTGGATATCCTTCCATATGGATACCCCTCCCCACCGATTACCACCACCATCTGGTACCTTGCGTCCGTGTCATCTCCACCTCCTTTTACATGCCGCCTCCCTTTCCCCAAATTTTACTTCCTCCGCTTGCTTCCATGCCGATCAGATGCACTGCAGCAATTACGTACCTGGACGCCAGCTTTCCTTGAAGGCTGACGTTGGTCGATTGTTGAAGGAAAGGGGACTGGCGGGTGGGCTTCTTTCCATGAGCCATCACCTTCGTGAGCTCCACTTCATTAGACCATGCAGGTCCTTCTCGTACCGGTCACCGGTTCGACCTCTTGAGCCATTTAGGTCTGGACGAGAGCTCCACCGAAGACCGCAATGGGATAAATTTGCGAGACGATTGAGCTCCACCGCGCCCATTTTAGCGAGGAAGATGGGATGGACGAGGGCGGCGATGGTTAGGCGGAGGTAGAAGGCGAGCGGTAGAAGAGCAGGCCACCGAGTAAATGAGGTAAATTAGAATTAGGCCAGGTAGAAGCGGTAAGGCTTTAGTCGGGATATAGAAGCGAGGTCGAGGTATCCGAGGAGACGATGTGATGGACCCCATTAGTTTGGAGGATCACATGGGGGAGACATGGGCTTATCCGCCTTATGCCCCATCGGCGAAGTTAGGCGTGTCCGATCATGAAGGCATGGACATTTGATAGGATGGCAGTGGTCATATGGCATTATATTGCGAGCGTCGCGTAGGGACTTTCTATCTATACGAGGTCTTTGTCCCGCTTTGAGAGGATGGGCTTGAGATGAGGAAGCGAGACCCCATCTGGTGAGGCTGAACCGGCACAGGCCTCGACCTTGGTTACTGGCGGATTGAGGAGATTGCCACGGCATCACGAGTGGCGGTAGCATGGTTTTGTACCATGTTGATAGAGGAGCCCGGGCAGTGTTCGAGATCTTGTCGAGCCTTTGTCCGCAGGGGTTCTATTGAGCTGTGAAATTGAGTTCCTAGGCGCGGCCTCACGGTGGTTGGATTTAAGGAGACCAGCGCAAGGTTCTACATCATGTAAGTCGCGGCGTCATGTCTTTGTAATGGTATGCAATGCTTGATTTTTCACCGACACATGCTTTGCATACATCGCGGGACCTAATGAACGCCTTGTTGTCTGGCGGATGGAAGTGAAGTGTGTTGTTTGTGGACCCCGCGTTCTACACTTGTGGGCATACCCTTTAGGTAGTGGATCCATACCCATGGCGGGGTGTGCCATCTTTGGATCCTTTTATTAGTGATACATATGGTCAGCCGATGGGTGGAGGCGATTCACAGTAGTGTTTTGGCGATGGGTAAGCGTTGATGTTAGTGGAATGTTATGCATATTCTATGCATGTTTATATGTTTAAATTGTATCTCTTTGTATCATGCTAGTTCCCATTGGTGGTTATGCGTCCTGCTCCTTGTAGCGATTACTCCACCCTTGGGGACATCGAGGATAATGCAAACATCCTGGTTATTATTTTGATTCGAGCGTGGATAAAATGTGTAATTTGGCGTTGTACCATTGTCGGCTGAACATGTATATAAATTGCTAGTAGAATTGCTTGTAGAATGTTTGCTAATGCTAGATCCGTATGCGGGATGTTTAGGATTTACCTCTGATTAAGGAGGTGCATCGAGGAGATGCGGGATGAACCTTACACCTCTCGTTATCGGGACATGGGCGTGCCCGGTAAGATTGGTGCAACCCGATTCGCGTTCCGCGTGTAGCGGCTTTGACGCGTAAACTTGTTGGCAAATAGTTTTCTTCGTCAAGAGTTACATTGATGGAGCCCTCGTCTAGTCTTGCCCGAGGTACTTCCCTCCTACCCTTGAATTTTCTTCTTTTTAGCACCGCGACTTGGAAAGTATCCATACTAACCACTTCATATGATTTTCTTTTATAGGTCGGATGGAATTGGTTTAGCCCTTCTTCGCGAGATCAAAGGAATGACAAAAGTCCATCTCCTACCACTTCAATTCGCGTTAGTATGCATTGTGGCTTTTCTCATAAAGGCCAAAGGGTTTATGACTCATATGTATCCACAACACTTGTCCGCGCCTTATCAGTACTTGAGTTTGTTCTTCGTTTGCATTTACCATTTACTTGGGTTAATTTCTTCTTTTCTTTTGGTCTCTTGCTTATGCAATAGCAACAATATTTAAAAAAGACAAAGGGTTAAGCAGCACAAATTGGTATATCATAGATGTCATGATCGCGACATAGTAGGAATTCTGACATAAAGTCGTTTCTAAAATTTCTTCGTCTCGAGAACTTCAAGCGTCGCTTGTTCCACCCTTGGCCTACCTCGTGGAGAGGTGGTTCTTAATAGAAGTGGGCGAGGCGATCTAGATGGATAGAGAGGTGCGGTCGCGGCGACTGTGACGTGCATAAAGACCTTTGAACTTCGCAGTGGGAATGCGGTGCATTGTCTTCATCTTGTAAATCCTCAAAACTTGCGGCATTGTCAATATTTTCAAAAGCAAAATCACTTACGGTTACGTCCAGAATCATATAGTGATGAATGGTAGAAGCATCTCCTACGCATTCTTCAAATCGTCAAACTCGGATCCATAAGGAGATGCAATGGCGGAAGCGAGCGCAAAGAAGCGCCATAAAATTTGAGATGCGATGGCGGAGAGCAAAGGCATAAGAAGAGTATAAAATTTTTGAAGAACATGGAAACCCTTCCTATTTTCCCCATTTGTGGAAACCCTTCCTATTTTTCACATGGGTTTGGAAAATGGGAAGGGTTTCCGACTGATAAATTTAAATTCGCCCGGTTATTAAAAGATTAGCCATTATTAAGGCGGCGTCCGTGTTAAGGCGCGTCGTCGCGTGCACCTCAAAAATAAAAAATAAAAAAGTGGAAACCACTGCCCATTTCAGGAAACCACGCGATTTTCAAATTGGAAGCCCTTCCAATTTTCCATTAAAATCAGGGAAGGGAAACCCTTCCTATTTTCCATGGAAACCCTTCCTATTTTCAAACATGGAAATAGGAAGGGTTTATGAAAAAATAGGAAAAGAGTTTCCATGAAATAGGGTTTCCATGGAAATAAGGAAGGGTTTCCATGGGGGCCAACCCAAATGAGGAGCACTTAGAACCATCGATAAACGAATAGAACCGATGCCTTATTTCATATAAACTAACCTTATTCCTACAATAAAGTGCCTTGGTTTCTATGGCAGAACGTGAACCTACCAATGGTTTTGGATGAAGATGAGTAGATGTTTGTTGTCTTCATTGGCATTGGTTTGTAGTGAACAAAACAAGAGTTAAAGGTGGGAACCATTGCCATTTCAAGTCATAAGTTATGAGAGTTTCTCCGGTACATTACTAGTGTTTCCTGCTTGTCCATGTAAGCGATATTTAGAAGTTATGCCCTTGATTAAAATGTTAGTGTTCTTAGCATGATTCGACTTAAAGATGCATGTAATTGATATTTAATTATACGTGCATGATTTAATGTCAAGAGAGTGATAAGTGATGTTTACAGTGTGATTGTGAGGATAAGCGTTTTGTTTTGATATATAGCGTTCACCGGTAGTGATTATCCGCGTGTAATAACAATCAATGTCATTAGCATTTTTTATCTCTGAGGATAAATAGCGTTCTCAATACTTGAAATCCCGGTGGAAACCCGAATTTTCTTGTCTTCCCTGCACTTGTATCGATGTGGGGATTTGAACCCTTGCCAATATCGGCAAGGCCATGGATAATCAAGCTGCATTGAATTCTCCACTTGCTTTAGGAAAAGCAAAATCCACCGCATGCACACTGCTATTAATAAAGAAGAGGATATGGTGATAATATGCACACTATTAATAATGTAAAGTGATCATTAGAAATTGATTCGCATTGGCCATTTTAAGAACTCCATCTATAGCCATCGGCCGAAGATTTGGAGAAACAGCAGCTGTATAAAGGAAAAATGCTAAAATCATAGACCCTAGCATGCGAGGAATGAATCCTTAAAATTATGCCCATTTGAAAAAGCCTAGTCTGAACACGAAATACTTCAAAATCCTTTGTCTTTTTTGTGTGATAGGAAAGGAATGAAGGAGGAGCTAGATAGATTCTCACCATCTTGTACTTTCGATAAAAGTGCTTGAATTTGAGGAATTAAGACATTAACTCCTTATTGATCAGAAGATGCCACTTGTTGAAGAATCTAGCCGGTTACGCAATCGAGAACATGAAAAGATAATCTATTCATCATATTCTCCCATTTGTGCGCCGAGCCTGCGGATTGAGCAAGAACCATCAAAGCGAAGAGTGAAGCTTTACAATCAAAGCGAACAAAACAAACATAGAAACAAGATAGAAACCAACGAGAGAACCTGAAAGAAAAGTGACCAGATTCGCGTTTGCAATGATCGACTTTCATCTCTCATCTTCTTCCAAACCTAAGAACTTGGCGGCTTGATTGCAGCAAAAATCGACAAAACCTAAGAGAAAAGCGTAGCTGCCACAATGCGAGAAATAAGCCATCATAATAGGAGAGAAGCCCCATCGTCGGGCCATTGCCGAGACCATGGCGGGCGTAAAACTAGGGAAAAGAATGAAAAAGCGTGGGTACAAATGGCGGGCCTTTGTCCATGTGATGAATATGGATTGTTTTCGTTTTCCCTTCTCTTTTCGTTTTGTTGAGTGCTTACTGTTTTCTATGTTATTACTATGGCAAACAATGGTTTCAAATGTTTGTGGTTTTCTTAGTGTTCCCTTTTGGGAATCGAATCAAGCTTATCGTAAGGCATCTTTTGTGTTGCTTCGGCTCTTGAAACATCTGACTAAGTGCTAGGGAACCACCTGGTTTGAGGGGTTTCGGTGGAAAACGGCGTGGCGTTAGCCCGCAATGGCGCCAGCTGCGGTTTCATGAAACCCAGCGGCGGCTCAATCGTAATGTCACCCGATGGGGTGGAAGTCGTGCTTGCATTTTCTTGTTTTCTGCGGCGATGGCGGAGGTGCGGCTGTAATTAGCGATTACGGCTATGGCGGCGCTCTCTATTAGATGCGATGCGCCCTCCGGATCTTTTCGAGATTTTTGAGATCCCTCTTGCTTGGCTAAAGTGGCGGCTCGATTAAGCACGATGGCGATTTCTTTGTTCATGAGGCTTTTGGGGTTTTAAATGCTTTTACATTAGAGTTTTATTTCGCGATATTTTCCTTTTGGTAGGTTTTGAAGGTTTCTTGTAATGGTGGAAGATCGTACAAAGAAGACCTTATTTCTGCCTGAGGTATGTCTACCGGTGCGGTTAATGGAGTAGCCCTCTTCTTGGCGAGAGATTCAATAAGGTGATAGCCCTCTTCTTGGTGAGAGATTCAAATGTTTACCTTGCATGTTTTTTCTAACTTTGGGAAATTCAAATGTTTTACGCTTGCATGTTTTCTAACTTTAAGGGATAGTCGGCATCAATGACTCTACTTTACTTAGACATGTTTTCTTAGGACTCTTGCATCCAGCTTGGAAGATCGAAGGTCCTTATTTCGGCATGTTTTTCTTAGGACTCTTGCATCGGCTTGGAAGATCGAAGGTCCTTATCGGCTTATATTATTTCTCTTTCCTACTTAGCCAATCACGAGCTTTTCCTGTGAGGTTTGATGCCTTGAGTTCGAGGAATCTCGCGATTCTAAGGAGTCTTCGAACTTCCGGGGCCGATTTTCCTTTGGTAGGTTTAGGCTTTCTTGTAATGGTAAGATGGCTACAAAAGAAAGACCTTATTACGCCTCGGGTATGTCTACCCATTTAGAGTTAATGGGTAGCCCTCTTCTTGGAAGCGAAAGAGAGATTCAAATGGATAGCCCTCTTCTTAGGCGAGAGATTCAAATGTTTACGCTTTGCATGTTTTCTAACTTTGGGGAATTCAAATGTTTACGCTTGCGTTTTCTAACTTTGGGGATGAGTAAATGGCTTGACTCTACTTTACTTCGACATGTTTTTCTTAGGACTCTTGCATCGGCTTAGGAAGATCGAAGGTCCTTATTTAAGGCATGTTTTTCTTAGGACTCTTACTTACGTCGAAGGTCCTTATAGAGCATTATTTCTCTTTCTGCCCAGCTGTTACAAAGGCTTTTTCCTACGTAAGGGTTTGATGCCCAGCAGTTGAGGAGTCTTGGTCTAGAGGGTCTCGAGACTTCGAGACCAGAGTTGCTAGAACAGTGTATTACCACTAGACCAAATACCGGATACAATTCGAAGTGAGGAATAAACATCCAACATAATAGATGGGAATTGTCATTCACGATGCAGCACTTTGATGACTTATTAGTGCTCTACAACTAATGCGGAAAGAAGAGGAAAAACTTAAAGTGCGAGTGGATTCACTTGGGCTAGCTGCTACAATGAAAATCTCAATGCAACACATTAATTATTGCCCACCCTACGTCTTTGTTTCAATTCGGCACGTTCAAATGTGTGATATTATATAGGTTTATGTTCTTGTATATTAAAGTGGATATACAAGGAAAATATTAATATAATTAGAATATTCGGACATCGGTGAGTTTACAGGGTTATTTGTCTAAAGGTGTATGGTATATTCCACAAAATATGTTGGAGAATGATATTGACCATCCAACACCCCAACATGTGCCCTCAATTCAATCTAAACAAATATTACGTTTGCCATAGAGGAAACCCCAACATATTCCTTTATTAGAAATCCACAATCCTTAAACCTTGTAATGTCAATCAAACCCTTAAACCTCCAAGGCTTGCCATAAAGTCAAATTACACCTATATCTCCAAACTTACAAATATTCGGAAATATTTCGGAGAAAATGGATTTTTTGAAACATTTATGTAATCACTAAAGAAAACATCTGTAGCAACCACTTATTTAAAACACACAACTTGAAAACTCCAATTGACATTGAATGATCTCTTACTCTCCTCTATGCGGTCCATGGCCAATGCGTTTTTTAAGTGGACATTAAAATCTGTCTGTCTATTTATAATTGTTAAAACAAATCCTTATGGGGATTATGTGAATACAACAACTTAGATATGTATTTGGTCTTGTTGGGAATATCGTATTCCTAATGTAAAAAATTACTCACAGCATTGATTGAACACAAAAGGGCATTACCCTAATTAAAAAGAGAAAAAAGGGTTATTTCCATTTAGGGCAAGATATTTTTTGTAGTATTTGGAAAGGGTGCTTATGTAATTTGCCATCCGCCACAATAAGGAATTTTTAGAACTTAGAGCCTACCACCACAAAGATAGTGGACACAAGAGACCAATGTTGGTTTGAAATTCCATTAGCCATATCTCATAGTCACTTGGTCTCAATGAGGATGCTCCTTCTTTTCTATTAGCATAAGTGAGTACATCACGTGCAAGAAACAAAATATTTACGTTTCTATAAGATAAACACCATCTGAAGAGTATCCATTTGATGCGCCAATTTAACACCACGTCAAAGTTATTATCATGATTCGGATATAGATTGATAATGATGGAAACTTGTTGGACCCAGTTTTTTTTACTATAAAATGGCATTTTGAGAACAAAATAAAGAGAGGAATAAGGTAAGTTAGCATTTAACAATCTATCTATATATAGTAATAAGAGGAGTTTAGGATAATCACGATAGCATGAAAATCCTGGCGTTGAGATTTTTAGGGTTTTGTCGTTGATTTGCATTCCGTTAAGAACGTTTAAGTTGTTTTTCATGAAGCGAAAGTGCGAGAATGCGCAGAATACCCTTGAAAAATTTTCAACATTCGTGCACCATTCAATGAAGCCCGAGGCGGCGAGAATGCTTGAGATCAAGTACGAGCCTTCCCTTCGAGGCGGTACTTTCTCCGATCAACTTGGTTGTATAAACTTTTCAAATCAAAGATTTCTTGTAATTGGAGGATATATGGTAGAGTTGTGATGGGCCTTATCTGAATCTGCTCTGGCTGGAGAATTTGGGGCACTTTGCCTTTGGAAAGGAGTGGAAGTCTGGTGTGCCAGCATTACAGGTTGTAGCAAAGGGTCATCCCCAATTCATGTGCGAGGAGATTTTACCATAGGCGTGCTTGAGTGAGTGAGATCCCATATATAGTGTAAGTGGTGCTTCTCTGATGTGGTCAGCTTAAGCAGGTTAGATTTTAAGTATATTCAAGAATAGCGGGCTTTTCTACTTTTTCTCGATTGGTATCTTATCATAAATCCATCTAACTTGTTGTTATCACCAAATTCGATTCTTTGGGCTTGCTCCGGCTCTATCAAATAAAGAAGGCGCCAAGAATGAAGTTACCTCTCGAGGTACGTATTCATCTTTCCTCTTTTCCATTATAGAATTACATAATATCTCTGGCACTCGCTCAAGTAGTTTTCCTCCATGGATTGATGTGTTGGTGATGTGAGCATATAACAAATAGTGTTAATTTCAGATCTCATTTTTGGTCTTTCTTAATGTACATTAAGGACCAACCGACCAAATCGGCCCATGGATACCTTGACCTGTTTATATGTTCTAAGTCTTTGCTATATGCCTTGAGATATAGTTTGACAATGAAGACTTATGGTTTTGTTTTAATGTCAATATGGAGTTCAATCAAACAAGTAGGCCATATCTACATTTTATCCTTTTTTTTTTTGAACTTTGTTTGAAATAGCATCGTAATGTATATTTACATTTATAAAGACTACATCACTTTTTCGCGGACATGAAATGCTTACATGTCTTTTGTGTCTTTTGCTAGACTTGTTGAGTTTGTTTAGTCTTTTGTACCCAAACACATGCTTCTAAGGTGAAATATGAAATTTCAATCTTGTCAGCTTCTTTGTAAGCTAAATTTATTTTGCTAAGTATCTGCCAGTCGTTGTATAAATAGCTCATTTTAGGGCTCAAATATTAAATTGAAAATGTTTTAATTTATGTAATGAGCTTAACATGATACCTATGGAGTACTTTTCAGGATGCCATTCCTACTAAGATATTCATGATGATTGGTTAGATACTTGCCTTGGTATCACAGATGCCGGAGGAGAGGTCGAAACCCTTTTCACATCTGTAACAAAGTGGAGGTATGTCTCCTCCTACTTGAGAGTTTCTGTGCAACATCTCTGAGGCTTTGCATAGTTTTTCTCTTTTTACATATTGTTGCTTATCTTTCTTGCCACAATATAAAGCATGAATTGTTGCCTAAAGTAAAGTTGAAACCCATCTAACTTAAACTTTACTTCAATCAATCAAGTGCCGGGTTCCTTCTATTTCTTGCTTTTCTGTCAGGATAATGCATACCACACACTCGATTAGGTAGCAGAACCCATTAATTATGATACCTCTTCATTGATTAACCCTCTTGCCTTGTATCTAGGAGATACGGCATTATTATGTTTTTGAAGGCCTGATTATAAATTGGCCACAAAGACTAAGCTGCGGTAGAAAGTAGGTTGCATCTTTTAGGAAGTCAACCAATCACTTTAATCCAGCGAACCACGGAAGGGCACAGGCAGTGCTTCCATCTTGCTCAAGTATTTTCCTATGGTTCATGTATTGGTGATGACAAGCACATGACGGGATATTATGTTGGCAATCAAGATCTCACATTTGACTAACTTATATCTTCCTTAATGTCAACTTTGTAAAGACCACACTTCCTGTCGCCCATGAATTACCTGGCCTATTTATATATTCTCAATGCTGCTATGTAGATTGGGAATGTAGTTTGACACCAGGCATATTCAAGCTCTCGAGATTAGCAAAAGAACAATAGAGTAGGCGATCAGGGCTACCGATCTTTGAATTTAGTCTGGCTTCCCTTGCCATATCCTACTTTCTCTTTGATCCAGGAAATATCTTGCGACCAATGCTTGAACACTAAAGCGGTGGTAATGCACCGATGTTCAATTTACGTTTGGCTGTTGGAATATTGCTGATTTTCTAATACCATATTTCTTTGTAAGCGGTCTCCAGATTGACTTCCACAAACCTCCTAATGTACCTGTGATCATTTTCTTTCATACAAAAGTGACCCTGAAGATTCACGTCCAGAAAACGGTGAAACTCTCTATTTTCTTAAGAAGAAGATTGGAATCGTAATATGCAAATTGCATTTGACTTCCACTTAAGGGCGGAGTTTTAAACAGCTATGGCGTGTGTGGGGTGAACTTAGGCAATGCATGGCG